>BPTQ01000003.1:119311401-119359135 GCA_019973895.1 Chrysanthemum seticuspe
ATAAGTCGAAATAATTTATAAAGTTTAAGACTCGTTTTTGACTCGTACAACACGAAAACTGTTTGCTGAAATTTTCAGAAAATGTATATTTCGTCGTCAAACTTGAAAAATTCATAACTTCTTCGTTATAACTCCGTTTTAATCCGTTCAAGCGGCCACGGATTCGTTTTAAAGTATATTTTCTAAATATCTAGGCCAAAATTTCGTGTCTACTGTCGGATTTTCCAGAATTTCAAAACAAGATCAGACCACTTTTTATACTTGTCGAAAAGAGTTTTTCTCGTACTAAACCTATTCCAATCCCTTCAAAACAACTCCAAAGCTATTATAATCCTACCATACACCTTCTTAGGGTGTCATGGGTTCCTAACATCATCAAGACTAATATATAACAAGGGATAAATTATAGGATGACTTATATGTATCAAACTCTTAAAAACAATGTAAAAATGGTATAAATAACAATAAGTCTTGCATGCTTGCTAAAAAAAAATGATGAAATACATATGAAATGATAAGGAAAGATGTAAAATGTAAATGATATGCTTACTAGTAAACTTGATGAGGTGATTAGAACAAGGATTAAACCTAAACACCCTAGGTTTTTATTTCAAAACCTTGATTAAGAGTGTAACTAGATTGTTAAAACTTGATTTGTAAAATTTTTGGTGATCCCCTTCTTTGAACAAGATGATGGCCGGTTATGGAGACAAAGAAACAAGAGAGAAGAAACTTGATCTAACTTGAATTATTGATGTGAATGAAATGTGTATGGGTAGGTTGAGTATAAATCAAATATGTAAGAAATTTTACTAACCCCATTAATGAGGCACCCTCATTTGACGCCAAGGGGGATGTATATATAATACATATATATATATATATATATTTTTTTTTATTATGTATATAAAGATATAAGTGTAAGTAAATGGGTACTTTGTAAATCTTGTTTAGTAGTTATGTATATATTTGGATATTTAGGGTAGCGTTGTCTAAAAATAAACTTTAATGGATCAAAGTAAAGTATATTGAGATCATAAAAATTGTAAAAATACATTTCTTGTAAAATTTGAGTGATATAATAATTATCGTGTAGTTTTTAAGAAAAGTGTCGTAATAATATAAATTTAACGATTTATATACAAAATAAATTTAAAACACTAGGTAAACTCAAAATATTATTTTTATAAATTAAATGTAAGTATAAAAATATGTCGGGATAGATTTTGGAAGTATCGGATTAAATGTTCAAAATAATAACTTACGCGATAGCGTTTATTTAATATGAAATTTACGCGTTTAAGGTGAAATGAAAAATCATGAATGAATTAACATGATGAAAATGATGCTAATGAAATGTAGACTAAACTTAGTCTATATGAAATGTTCGTGATGATATGATCATGAATTCGCCGCTAAACCATTAAGGTTACGCGAATTTGGAACACGTAAACCTAGTTTACGATAAATGATGAAATAGTGAAACGTGAATTGTTTTGAGAAATGACCTGAAAGTACGAGTTGTCACACTAATAAACTATTACAACAAATGATTAATTACAACATTTTTGTATTAGATAACTATATGTAAATGCTTTACAAAAATAACACGTATCCTTATAATTTTACTTATGATAACATTATATTTGTTATCAACAAAACACAAAGAGATCGCAAAATATTAATAAACGTTTTTACGGTTTATTTGTATTAACAATCTCCCCCTTTTTGTTGATGACAAAACATAATGTTATGATGAGTAAAACTTAAAAATAGATGTATGTTTTGAAAACCCCTAAGTTTTACTTCTTCTCCCCCTTTTTGTTGAAACAAAAAGTTTACCCATAT
The DNA here is from genome assembly GCA_019973895.1 of Chrysanthemum seticuspe. Taxonomy (NCBI): domain Eukaryota; kingdom Viridiplantae; phylum Streptophyta; class Magnoliopsida; order Asterales; family Asteraceae; genus Chrysanthemum; species Chrysanthemum seticuspe. The sequence goes on from BPTQ01000003.1 coordinate 119,313,250, forward strand.
AAGAAATAAAATGTGGAAAAATAAGTCCACGTATCGCTTACTCCCCCTTGACGGTAGCTCCCCCTAGTTTGGGGCGTCAAGTGAAGAAAAATAAAAATCCTACAAAGAGAAATGTTAGTAACATGCATAGATAATCTTGTGATTGACGAGAATCATGATTGGGAGCCAAGGTATGTAAACAAGGCCTTGTAATAAAACAACAAAGTGTAGTGGTATTTATGCCACCTACAAGCATGTAAAAATAAGAACAAGACTTGTTCTTGAAAATGACTCAAAAGAATAAGTACTAAAAATAGAAAATAGTAATAATGATTCCTTCCATGCTTGCATAAGGTTATGGATGGAGGTTTGGATGAGTAATGGTATTGATGCGATCAAGGATGAGGTTGAGTATGAATTGCATTTCTTCCCTAACTTCTATTGCAATTTCCCTAGTGGATTGGCAATGTTCACAATGTAAGTGATGTGGGTAATGAGTGCGGAAGTCTTTCGGGTTGTTTTGATTTGTGAGTTGCGGAAGTTGTGGTGGAAAAATAGGAAAATACGGATCAAAGTCCAGAATGGTTGGAAGTGGTGGTGAAAAAGAACCTAGATGTTCTTGTAGTTTAATGGGAGCTAAGGGTGGTGATGTTTCAAGATCATTGAATATTGTGTTTGGAGAAGTGGGAGGTGTCAAAAAGGTTATTTCTTTTTGTTTTGGTTGTTGAGATCTTGTTGGAGTCGTAAGGAGTTCCAAAAGAGTGACTTTAGGTGATGAGTGATTTGGTGATTAAGTTGGTGTACTCGTTGGTGATGAAGGAGGGGCTATAATGGAAGCATCTTGTGGTGAGTTATTTGATGGTGATGAGCCATTTGATAATGGTTTTGCTAAGCAACAAGATCGGATGCTAATCCGTGCGGATATCCTAGAGTTTGATTGTGGTATTTTGGAGGGTGGGAGTACAAAAGTTTGGGTTTCATGAAGAGGATTGTTTGTACTAGGTGATTCATCTAAGTTGTAAGAGCTTGTGAATGGCATGGTGTTGTTTGTTTGTGAAGATGAGATGAATAGCAAACAATGTTGGGAATCCTTACTTATAGAAAAAAAATGTGCATTGGAATGAATGCTTGACCCAAAATATGGATTAAAATCTAATGATTAGATATGAATTCAAGGCATGTGATCATGAGAAAACAAGCATTAAATCACATAATCCAAAAGAAAATGAGAAAAATAGAAGTTAAACAAGCTTCTGTCTCACGGATCCCACGGATATTTCCCTTGAGGGATCCGTCCAGCATGAAAGCTGGGATCCGTAGGTCTGGTGATTCAGGCAGCACAAAATTTTCCTTTTGGAAACATTTTTGCCTAGTGTGTGCCTATATGCAAACTATTTGGAGTTGCGGTTATCTCGACTCCTAAGAAGAAAAGAAAAATAAACTAGAAGTGAAAAAGTATACTATTATGTGAGATAACCCGAAAACACATATTTAGTACTTGAGTACGTAATTTAGTATTACCAATGTTCCTAATTCATTGTGGCTTAAATGAATGTACCCAAAAACACATATTAGTTATGTGTCCCCTTTAGCATTCAAAAGACATGAGATGCAATGAAAACGGGTTTTTACGTTGTATTAATAATGAAAAAGCGATTTGTGCTAGACGTGAGAAATTGCTTTTGTGAAATTGATACGGGAAGAAGTATCATTTTAGAAAATATTTTGAAAAAAGATTTCTATGTTGTGAAATACAAACGTTTTATCCTTTTGAAAGGAAGATGTGTATGTGATTATGTGTTTGTAACTTGTACTTATTTTGAAAGAAAATAAGAAAATTATAAGTGAAAAACTTATCTTGGGTTTTGAAAATTCCCGTATTGTTTGTGATTTATGCGTAAAATAGAGATCCTAGACTCAGAAAGAAGAAGGCTAGTATTAACATACCTTGTAGAGTCAAAAAGTAAATTACGATGTTTGTTCCATGAGACCAAGACCAAGACGAAGTAGGTTGAATTGTTCCCGCTTCAACGATTTGGTGAGGACGTCGGCTATGTTGTCTTCGGACGCTACCTTCTCAATAGAGATGTTCCCCTTTTGAACATTGTCTCTTAAGAAGTGATGACGAATCTCTATATGCTTTGTGCGAGAATGTAATACCGGATTCTTGCTTAGATCTATGGCACCCTTGTTGTCACATAGAATGGCTATGTCACTAAGATGAATGTCGTGCTTGTTGGCATGCTTTGATGGCAGAGACGTATTCGGCTTCGGTTGTAGATATTGCTAATGCTGTTTGTTTCTTTGAAAACCAAGATGTTAAACAACATCCCATAAAAGTACATACCCCACTTATACTTTTTCGGTCAACATAATCACCTGCATGGTCAGAATCTGCATATACAATTGTTTCAACTCCTGTGCCCTTAGGATACCATAATCCTAATTGTGTTGTACCCTTAATATATCTAAATATTCTTTTTACGGCTTCTAGGTGTGATGTTTTAGGGTCTTCTTGAAACCTAGCACATAAGCAAACACTAAACATGATATCCGGCGTACTTGCCGTGAGGTAGAGAAGACTACCTATCATGCCACGATATTTAGTATTATCAACGGATTCGTCGTCTTCATCTTTTGTGAGTTTGGTGTCGGATGACATTGGTGTCCTAATTGGTTTCGACTCTTCTAGACCGAATTTCTTTAACATCTCCTTTATGTATTTAGATTGATTAAAGAAGATACCATCTTCTACTTGTTTGATTTGTAGACCAAGAAAGAAACTAAGTTCTCCCATCATACTCATCTCGAACTCGTCATGCATGATTTTAGAGAAATCATCACACATGTCTTGACAAGTGGATCCGAATATAATATCATCTACATATATTTGAAATATGATTATATGTGGCTCTCTTTTCTTAGTAAAAAGTGTGTTGTCAACTAGCCCCATGGTATAGTTGTGTTTAATTAAAAATGACTTGAGTCTATCATACCAAGCTTTTGGAGCTTGTTTAAGACTGTAAAGGGCTTTCTTTAACTTATACACATGTTTAGGTTTTTCAAAATCGATGAAGCCCGGAGGTTGAGCTACATATACTTCTTCATTAATAAAACCATTTAGAAAAGCACTTTTGACATCCATTTGATAAAGCTTTAGATCATTAGCACAAGCATACGCAAGAAGTATTCTTATAGACTCTAATCTAGCCACGGGGGCATAGGTCTCATCAAAGTCTATTCCTTCTTGTTGGTTATACCCTTGGGCAACGAGTCTAGCCTTGTTTCTAGACACTATTCCGTTTGCATCTAATTTGTTTTCATAAACCCATTTTGTTCCTATTATGGTTTGATTACTAGGTGGAGGGACAAGTGTCCAAACATCATTAGAAACAAATTGATTTAATTCTTCTTGCATAGCCATTACCCAACTTTCATCTTTTATGGCTTCTTGTGTACTCTTAGGTTCTATGTTTGAAACAAAACAAAATAAGCTACTTTGGTTTTTAACTTGAGACCTTAATGTTCTTTCGTTTAGCTTTCCTATGACCTTATCTACGGGGTGATCTTTGGACTCTTTAATGTTTATGACTTCATCATTTAAAGGTTTGTTGGATCGATGTACTCTAACCAAACTAACTTAAATAGCTTGTTAAGGTTTAACAACCTCGGATAAATCCTAAGTTATTAACAATGAAACACTAAGCAAACTCTATTAAGTATGCGGAATTTACTTAACAAAGTTAAGAAGAATAAATTTAAACGATTTTATTGATAACTCTAACTCTGCTTATTATGCAGACTCTTTAACAACTCTAATAATATCGAACTTCTCTAAAACTCTAATAATATCACGTACGTCTAATATCAATCTAGGGGTCCTTTTATAGGCTCAAGGATAACCCTAAACGATTTACAATTCTTATCCTTGTACGTCAAGTAAACAATACATAGAAAGTTCTAGATAAACATTACTTTCTATCTTTAATCTAATACAACCGACTTTAACCTTTGCAGTACTTTGATGATCAGCAGTACTTTGACTTTATCTTAGCAGTACTTTGACTTCTTGCAGTACTTTATCTTTCTGCAGTACTTTGTTAATCTTCAACACTTTAACTCTTCAGTACTTCAACATTCTGTATCCCAACAATCCTCCCCTAACTTGAATTCTACTTGTTTGATTTCAAGTTCCTTTGTAGATTTAGCTTTAACATTTTTATCTTCACAGAGGATTTTGTGACTTTATCTTTAGATTTTATCTTTGTAGATGCTCTGCTTATATCATCATCAAAGTAGTCTTTATTTGTATAATTCTTTTTAGCATCAAACAGCAATATTATTTCTTTTCTGCAACATTCAGCAAGCTCCATCTTTTCAGCAACATAAGACAACTTGTACATTTAATTCAGTTAAATTTCAGTCTATTCTCATCACTTCCAGGTGTGTAAACTCCTGTGAGAGGTGAATCATTGAAAATTTAATGGATTTGAGTTCTCTTTACCAAAGCCATTAACTCTGGAGTAGCCAAATGTTTTGATGTATAAGATCATGGTACACTGATAACCATATGATTTTTAGCAAATCATCAGCTATCAACAGATTTGAGTTGTCTTTACCAAAAGCTATACCCTTTTGGACTAGTTAGTTCTTTCATCATGGTGAACTAATTACCATATAATGGTTTTTCCACAGCCTTTACCACAAGCCATTTTCTTGTGGGCTAGCCAACTCTTCACATTTACTGATATGGTGAGTTGATTACCATCCAACTTATTAGCAAGTTGTCAACTAAAAACGGATTTGAAATATTTTTACCAGAGCCGTTTGCTCAAGGATTAGCCAATCCTTTTGTAACCATGGTGGATTGATAACCTATTTGTATTACCATCTCAAAAACCATTTATTTCTTTTAACCTTTGTTTCAAAACATTTATTACTTAACAAAAGTTTTTTCAAAATCAGTAACTGGTTTAAAAACTTCAAGCAGTACTTTCATAATAATCAGTACTTTTCCATTCTCTTTCTTACAATACCAAACACTTATAAAACAGAAATATCCTCCCCTCAAGCAATGCATAGGACTATACTTACACTAAATAGTCCTCCCCTTAAATGTAGCTCAATAATTGATCATGCCAATACTCACCACCAAGTGATTGAATCTTGAAACATCAAATCCTTTGGTGAGTAGATCAGCTACATTATCATCTGTATGCACCTTGACAACATTAATGAGCCTATGCTCATAACAATCTCTGATAAAGTGATGCCTAATCTGAATATGCTTTGTCTTGGAATGATAAACAGGATTCTTCACAATGCAAATTGTACTCTCATTATCAATATTGATAGGAGTATTCTTGAAATTGAAACCATAATCCAAGAGTTGATTCTGAATCCACAACACTTGACCACAACAGCTTGCAGCAGCCACATATTCTGCTTCAGTAGATGATGTTGCTGCAATTATCTGTTTCTTGCATTGCCATGAAACTAATCTTCTTCCAAGATATTGGCATCTACCTGTGGTTGATCTTCTGTCATAGTTATCACTTGCATAATCACTATCTGAAAAAGCTTCCAAGTAAAAAGGTGAATCCTTTGGATACCACAACCCCAACTTAGGTTGCTGTTTCAAATAACTAAAAATTCTCTTCACTTCATTCATATGAGAAACCTTTGGTGAGACTTGATATCTTGCACATAGACAAACAGCAAACATAATATCAGGTCTTGATGCAGTAAGATACATAAGACAACCAATCATTGATCTGTATAACTTGACTTCAACTGGTTGTCCATCTTCGTCCTTGCCCAATGAGTTGATAGATTTAATAGGTGTAGTAACAGGCTTCATGTCATCAAAATTGAACTTCTTAAGTATGTCAGATACATACTTGTCTTGACTTATGAAAATTCCTTCCTTTGACTGCTTAACTTGAAGTCCCAAAAAGAAAGTTAACTCACCCATTGAACTCATTTGAAATTCTTTCTGCATCAGCTGCTCAAACTCCTTAACCATGGACTGTTTAGTAGCTCCAAATATGATATCATCAACATAAACTTGTACTAACATGATATCCTTCTTGTCTCTTTTGATAAACAAAGTTTTATCAATAGCTCCTCTCCTATAACCATGTTGCAATAAAAAGGTAGAGAGCCTTTCATACCAAGCTCTAGGTGCCTGATGTAAGCCATACAGAGCTTTGACAACTTTGTAAACTTTGTTTGGATGTTTAGGATCCTCAAAACCAGGAGGTTGTTTGACATATACTTCCTCTGTTATTTTGCCATATAAAAAGGCACTCTTGACATCCATTTGATAAACCTGAAATCCCATATAAGAAGCAAAAGCAAGAAAGATTCGAATTGCTTTTATCCTTGCTACAGGAGCAAACACTTCATCATAATCAACTCCTTTTTCTTATCTGTAGCCTTGTGCAACTAATCTTGCTTTGTTTTTAATAACATTCCCTCTTTCATCTCTCTTGACTCTGAACACCCATCTTGTACCAATGACCTTCTTACCATCAGGAAGATCACATAGTACCCAAACTTCTTGAAGTTTGAATTGTAGTAGTTCTTCTTGCATAGCTTCAACCCAACTTTCTTTAGTCAATGCTTGAGCAATATTCTTGGGTTTCTCTTGAGAGATAAAGCAAGTAAACATGCATGTTTGATGGTCCTTATGATTCAGCCTGTTCTAATTATAGACAAAGCTAAGTAAAGCATTATGAGGTTTGGTAAAACTCTTAGCTTTGTGTCTTGTCATCACTCCAGAAGTAGAAGGACCAATGATTTGATCAGTAGGATGATTCTTATGAATTCTTAAGTTTGGAGACTGTGGAACTCCATATGTATCATCCAAATTAGTGAAATCAGCATCTTCATTGGAATCTGAGAAAATACCTTCAACTTCAAACTCATCATCAGTATCTTCTAATCCAGGCATGGTAGGATCATCCAAAGCATCCAAAGTGCTGGTAACTGGTGCAACAGTACTTTGGTCAAAAGTACTGTCCAAAGTACTGTAAGAGTATTCTGCAGTTTTGTTCTTTGTCTTTGCTTCTTCATAAGCTCTTATTTGATCATCAGTATAAGAATGTGCTAAAATATCTTGAAGAAGCATCTGATTAAGTTATTCTTGAATAGATTGATCCTCAGCAGACAATGAGGATTTTGGCTTATCAGTACTTTTCTTTGGTTCCACAAAAATTTGTTCTTCATCAGGAACAACATCAGGACTAATATGAACTCCATGAACAACATACTGTAAATCATCTTCATTATGTACAGGTTGATTTTCTTCTCTAACAGGTATATAATTCATAGAAGGAGTTAAAACTTCAAGATCAAACATCCAATCAGGACCTTTACCCTTCTGATTGTCTTGATCTTCTAAAAACTCAACATGAAGACAATCTTGAACCTTCTTAGTGACTCTGTTGTACACTCTAAAGCCCTTACTGTTGGTACAATATCCAAGTAAATAACCTTCTTCTGACTTGCCATCAAACTTACCCAGATTATCAATTGTATTCAAAATAGTAAGAGGGCATCCAAAAGGCTTCATAAATCGAATGTTGGGTTTGTTGCCCATCAGCAACTCATACGGTGTCTTCATATGTGGCTTAGTAACTGATACTCTGTTAAGTACATAGCAAGCAGTACTTACAGCTTCAGCCCAAAATTGAATAGGTAGTTGTGAATCTGCTAGCATGGTTCTGGCTGCTTCAATCAAAGTCCTATTCTTTCTCTCTGCAACATCATTCTGCTATGGTGTTCTGGCAATACTGAACTCCCTCTTGATTCCTTTGTTTACACAAAATTCATCCATAAGCTTGTTCTTGAATTCAGTTCCATTGTCACATCTAATACCTCTAACCTTGAGTCTCAATTGGTTTTCAAGTGCTATTATGAGAGTCTGAATAGCATCAAAAGTATCATCTTTAAATCCCAAGAAAAATACCCAACTGAATCTACTGCAATCATCTGTGACAACTAAGCAGTATTTCTTCTTGTTCAAACTTGTAACAGATACAGGACCAAATAGATCCATATGTAATAGCTCCAATGGTTCTCTAACAATCCTTTCCTCAAGCTTCTTGCAGGAAGCTTTATGTTGTTTACCCTTCTTACATGCCAAACAGGAGTGATCATTCTTGTAAGTCTTTGAAGGTAAACCTCTAACTAAATTTCCTTTGACCAGTTTGTTGGTATTCTTGAAATTCACATGGCCCAATCTTCTATGCCATTGATGTGCTTCTTCAGATGTTGCTTTTGCCACCAAACATGTGGCTCTCCCATAAGAATGAAGACTTTTCATATCTAGACTATACACATCATTGGTTCTTGGTACTCTAAGAACTACCAAGCCATCATCAACAGACTTGAACTCAGAGGAAAGGATGAGACATTCTGTGTCAGTGAATAACACAGGATGTTTTTTTTATCACAGATTTGAGAAACTGACAATAAGTTGAACTTGAGCTCTTTCACATATCTAACATTCTCAAAATCTATACGTCATGCTTTGATGGTTCCTTTTCCAATAATTCTTCCTCCATTGGGATCATTCCTAAATGCAACTCTTCCTCCACTAATAGATCGAAAATCTGACAGAATCTCCTTGTCTCCTGTCATGCTTCCAGAGCAACCACTATCCACAATAAGATGATCTTTAAGCTCCTCTTCTGGGTTGCCCTGCACAAAGATTTAGAGAGTTAGTTTCTTTTAGGAACCAAAGCCATTACTGACTTGTGTTCCCCTTGTGGAGTTACAAACTCAAATTCTTTGAGTATGTAATTCCCACTATTTTTTAAAACATGATCCAGAATTATCTTTTGATTTTTAGCATGTGGATTGTCAAAACTTTCTGGATTTTCAACAGAACTCTCTTTTGCAAATTCATTCTCTTTTTCTTGTATTATAAAAACATCTGATTCACTTTTTGTTGAAAGTACTGTGAGTCCCTCTGCAGTACTTTCTCTCTTAACCCATTCGGTTTTAACACTTGGTTCCTGTGATCTAGATTCCCTATGTGAATTATAATACCTTCTAGGTTGATAATAATGAGATCTCCTAGGGTTCCTGTTCCATGCAGTGTTAGCAGTACCTTGTTTGAATTGAGCAGTACTGTGGGAAGGTACTGCTTGTGAAGGTACTGGTGATTTAGAAAAAGGTCTTCTCTGGTGAGGGTACCTATGGTCTGGTGAGAAATTGTTGTGATTAACCCTATTTGAATTATTCCAGACTGGTTTGTTCTCTCTAGGTTTCTGGTTGGCAGACCTGTTCTTTGGAAATTTTCTAAGGTATTCTGAGTGATGTTTACAATCCTTGATTAAATGATTAGGAATAAAGCATACAAAACACAGTTTTTGACCCATACTTCCAAAGTGACTTCTTCTATGTCTATGACCAAAGCTATTTTGCCTTCTAGGTGAATGATTGAACCTGTTTTGACCAAAGTTATCCCAAAAAGGTTTAGCAGTACTATTTTGAAAAGGTTTTCTTGAAGGTACTGCTTGTGGAGCAGTAGTTTGAGTTGAAGGTACTGCTTGACTTTGAACATTGGTTTCAACAGTTTTTTTGGGGTTTCAGACCTAGATTGACCTTTAAGTTTCTTTCTAAACTCTAAGCTGTCTACTCCAAAACGAGAAACATCAGGTCTTATGGGTTGATGACAAACAATGGGATGTGGGACAGCATGATAACCCTTGTCTTTCTTATATTTTGGAGGTGGTTCACAAATTGAATCCTCATTACTAGATGTGTCTACATAATTAATGAGTTTATCATCACTAGTGGTTATATCCTCTAGGTCATCACCAGATTGATTCTCTTCTATGTTATCAAAGTCCATACCAAAACCTAAGCCAATTCTAATATATGCTCTTCTCTGTTTTTGAACATAAGTAACATGTGACAGACCAGATTCTTTCCAGGTATCAAACTTTGCTAACAAATCATCTCTTTCCTTAGTTAATTTCTCTATTTCAGCAATTTTACAATTTAGTTTCCATTCACTTAGTTTTAACTGGAAATCCTATTGTTCATACTTTTCAGCCCAAGCCATTTCATTATTTTCATGTGTTAATATTTTGGCTTCCAGTGACTCTAAGGTTATTTGATAACCAGCTACCTCAGACCTAGCCCTAACACAATTATCTCTTTCAATCACATAACTGCCAAGTAATTTTTGATAAAAATCATGACAATTCGAGCATACCTCAGAGATAGGGGGTGAACTTGATGAAGTAGCCACCATTGCAAGCAGAACAGGATCATCTTTACACTCCAAGCTCCAATCAAATCCTCTATAACCATCTCCGGATTCCAAAGCAGCATGATCAGCTTCCTCATCAAAAGCAGTGCTCCAGTCCAATTCTTCCACTGAATCTTCAACTGCTTCTTCCACTGCTACCATACAGTAGGTCACTGGTTCATCATCAAACTCTTCACTCCAGTCAACCTCTGATAAATTCTCTTGAGCAACCAAAGCCTTTGTTTCAGTAATAGGGATTTCTTTTAGCTCCAGCTTTGGTTTCTCAGTCATCCTGTTTGCCTGATAGTTAGCAAACCTGCACTCCCTTGCAAAGTGTCCAGTCTTTTGACAATTGAAACATTCAATTTTGGATTTGTCAAAAGTGATTCCCTGTTTTGGTTTGAAGTCAATGCTCTTTCCTGTTTTCTTCATGTACTTCTTGATCCTTGCAGTGATCAAAGCAACTTGCCACCTGATATTAATTTCTTCTAAAGCATCCTCTTCAATCTGGGAGAGATCTTCTTCATAAATTACAGGTAAAGAAGCTTGCTGTGCAAAGAAAGAGCACACAACTTCATCTGAGTGCATGGTAGTAGTTGGTGGGGCTTGTTGAGCATAGGTGGGGGGAGTGTAAACAGCAGTACTTTGAGCAACAGTACTTTGAGTAGGAGAAGCAGTACTTTTGGTTAAAGTACTGCCCCTCTTTTCAGATGATAGAAAAGCAATACTGTGAGTTTTGGAACTGGTTTGACCATTCATCTCATGCTCATACACCTTTAGATGATTGTAGAGATCATCAAAGTCCATAACATCCAAACCTGGTTGTCCTCTGATCATTGTAGCTATCACATGCCATGATGATGGCAGACTCCTTAAGAACTTGAGATTAGCATCTTCAACTGAAACTTGTGCTTTGTATAATTCCAACATGTTTAGGAGATTTTGAAATCTATCATATGCAGCATCAAGACTCTCTCTTTCACCAACAATGAAAGTTTCAAACTGTTGCTTCAACAGATTTCTGTGCATCTTTTTAGAAGCTTCATTCCCTCCAAATCTTGTCTTGAGAGCAGCCAAGAGCTGCTTAGCATCTTTAGTATCATGGAACTTTAGAAGATGACCATCTGGAATGGCAGACAAGAGAATGTTGAGTGCCTTCTCTTGATTCCTTAATGTTGCTGCTGGTAAGACTGCCTTAGGTGCTTTGGGTTGTCCAGGAACATCAATAGTTTCTGGAACTTCTTCATTACCATTGACAATTACATTCCATAGAGCATGGTCTGTAATGGCAATGTACTGCCTCATCTTCATACACCATAGGTCATATTCGCCCTTCTTGATGACGTGAATCCTCATTGAGGTGATGGAAGGTGGTGGAACAAAATCAGTCGACATCTTTAGGTTTTAGGGTTTCTTCTTAGTCAGAGTTTCCACACAAGCTCTGATACCACTTGTTGGATCGATGTACTCTAACCAAACTAACTTAAATAGCTTGTTAAGGTTTAACAACCTCGGATAAATCCTAAGTTATTAACAATGAAACACTGAGCAAACTCTATTAAGTATGCGGAATTTACTTAACAAAGCTAAGAAGAATAACTTTAAACGATTTTATTGATAACTCTAACTCTGCTTATTATGCAGACTCTTTAACAACTCTAATAATATCGAACTTCTCTAAAACTCTAATAATATCACGTACGTCTAATATCAATCTAGGGGTCCTTTTATAGGCTCAAGGATAACCCTAAACGATTTACAATTCTTATCCTTGTACGTTAAGTAAACAATACATAGAAAGATCTAAATAAACATTACTTTCTATCTTTAATCTAATACAACCGACTTTAACCTTTGCAGTACCTTGATGATCAGCAGTACTTTGACTTTATCTTAGCAGTACTTTGACTTCTTGCAGCACTTTATCTTTCTGCAGTACTTTGTTAATCTTCAGCACTTTAACTCTTCAGTACTTCAACATTCTGTATCCCAACAAGGTTCTTCTTCTTCATTTATCTTTTTCTTTATTACTATAGCTTCACTTTCTACAATCTCGTCATCGCAAAGAGGTGGAGAGGGTTTGGGTGGACTTTCATCAAATTTTATATTTAATGACTCTTCTACCTTCATTGTTTCTTTGTTTAATATGACGTAAGCTTTGCTATTTGGAGAGTAACCTAGAAAGATACATTTGGTTGATTTAGGATCAAATTTTGTAAGGTAATCTTTAGTGTTTAGAATAAAACATTTGCTACCAAAGACTCTAAAGTGATCTAACGTAGGCTTTTTGCCTCGGAGTAACTCGTATGGAGTTTTACCTAAGATTGGTCTAATTAAGACTCGATTGAGTATGTACGTTGAAGTATCAACGGCATTGCACCAAAACTTTTGAGGTATGGATTGTTCATTAAGCATGGTTCGACTCATTTCTTGTAGGGTTCTATTCTTTCTTTCAACTATCCCATTCGATTGTGGAGTGCGAGGAGCCGAGAAGTTGTGAGTAATACCATTAGCGTCACAAAAAGCTCCGAATTGCACTTCATTATCGAATTCCCTACCATGATCCGTTCTAATAGACACTATAGGACTTCCTAGTTGTCTTTGGATTTTCTTGCTTAATATTTCAAAATAATTAAACATTTCCAGTTTGTTCTTTAAGAATTTTGTCCATGTATACCTAGAGTAATCATCCACTATGACCAAAGTGTAGTAGTTGCCTCCATAACTTTGGATAGCGGATGGACCAAATAAATCCATATGTAGTAATTCTAGACAATTAGTTGTAGACACCATGTTTTTAGCTTTATGACTAGAATGAACTTGTTTTCCTACATTACAAGCATCACAAAAGTGATGTTCATATTTTAACTTAGGTAGATATCTTACTAGATCTTTGGATGATAGCGATTGAAGAAGTCGCATGTTGGCGTGACCCAATCTTCGATGCCATAAGGTCGAAGTATCATCCATAGAGGTAAGACATAGTTTGCCTTTAGGTTCATTACCAATTTTAATAACATAGACTCCATGTTTCCTAATTCCTCTTCCTATGGTTATGCCATTTTTTAATATCTTACTACCGGTTTCGGTAAAAAGTACATTGCACTTTTTATCACATATTTGTCCTATACTTAAGAGGTTAAAGTTTAGGTTTTCTACGTGACACACATCGTTAATGGTTAGAGATTTGTTAGAAATCGTACCTTTACCGATGATTTTACTTTTGCTATTTCCAAACACCACATTACCTCCATTGAAGGATTCATATGTGGAGAATAGATCTTTATTGCCAGTCATGTGCCTCGTGCACCCGCTATCCTTGACCCATTCATCCGGGTCTAGGTCTACCTTTAAGCACACCTAAGAAAACAATTAACTCAAAAGTTTGGTCCCCATTTGTTCATGGGTCCATTAGTGTTAAACATTCCATTCATGTTAGACATGTATGGATAAGATGAGTATGTATTCCATGGAGCAAAGTTTTGAAAAGGAAAACCATTTTGCATATTTGGGTTCCATCCTATTTGATGGTTACTTCTCGGGTAAACATTATTAGGTCTCCTAGATGGATTAGGTTTTGAAAAAGATGGAGCTTTGTTTCTTGCAAAAATAGGATTATATTTTGGAGGTGGTTGTCTAGTGGTGAAATGAGTTGGTTTCTTCTTATTAAAGATAACAAAATTAGTTCTAGATGAAGAAGCTACGTTATTACCACTGTTTGCTACAGCAGACCCACGGATCCCTGGCTTAACACTAGCCGGTTCCCTTTTTATGGGATCCGTGGGATCCGCCACACAGTGGCTGGTTTTTCTAGTGCCTTAACAAATTGTGTTTCTTTGTTTTCACTAGTTGATTGATCAAGTTGTTGAATACCTAAACCTTTTTGGTTGTTACCGGTTTTAATACTATCTAATATCATATCTAAAGTATTCGTACTCATTATAGCAATTTTAGAATCTAGTTGATCAACTAGTGTTTGAAGTTGAACGCAAAGTTCACATTCACCACTTGCTATTTTACCCTATTCTAGACGTTTCAGTTTTGCTTTTAATTCTATGACTTCTTTATCTAAACGTTGGTTTTGACTTTTTAAAAGCTTGTTTTTGTTAATTAGTTTTAAGCTAATATTGCAAAGTTTGTCATATTCATTATGCAAAGAGTCGGCATCTAGTGATGAGCTACTATAGTATTCGTGACATACCTCGTCATTTGACATGAAAAAAATTTCTTCGTCCTCCTCGTCGCTTATTCCCCACGTGCCGCTCACGAACGCCTTTTGATCATCCCGTTTGGGATACTTACTAATAAAGTGGTTTGGGTCCTCACATTTAAAGCAAGTACGATCATCTTTTGGCTTCTCGTCCTCTTTGCTTTTCCGGAAGCCTTTCTTATCGTCATACGGTTGTTTGACGTATCTTCCCTTCCTTTTAAAGAACTTTTTAAAGTCCCTTACCGCCATAGCGTACTCCTCGTCGTCACTATTCGAAGAGGAGTTCTCTTCATCGCGTGAAGCCTTTTTGGCTTTAAGGGTAAGAGATTTGTGTTTCTCTTTCACCTTTGAGGCTTCGGAGTCTTTAGCAAGGACAAGCTCGTAGACTTTTAAGTTGCCTATGAGTTCATCAAGGGTGAGGATTTTCAAATCTTTTGACTCTTCGATCGCCGTCACCTTGGATCTCTACTTGGATGGAACTGCCCTTAGATATCTCCTAACATGGTTACGACTAGAAAAAGATTCATCAAGTTCTTGTAAAGATGTAATAATAGTATTGAAATTAGCAAATGAATGATCTATAGTTTCCTCATCCGATATTGAAAATTGTTCATATTGTTGAACAAATAAATCAATTTTATTATTTTTAACTTAATGATTACCTTGATGAGTTACAACTAAAGAATTCCAAATTTCTTTAGAGGTTTTAAGCATAGAAATTCTTTCGAATTCCTTTTTGGGTAAAGCATTATACAAAACCATTTTAGCTTCACTATTTTTAGAAAGCTTTTTCTTCATTTCATCATTTAGTTTATCATGAGGTATGCTAACTAAATTTCCTTTATCATCTTTTGAGGTAGCCTCAAAATCGCCTTCAACAATAATGTACCAAAGATCAATATATTTAGACTTCACATATGTTTCGAATCTATTTTTCCAATATATAAAACCATTAGTTTCAAGTAGTGGTGGTCGTTGCATAGATTGCCTTTCCTTGTAATTTTCAGAACCCATAGTGATCGAAAAGTTTTTAAAATACGGTTTACTTTAAAACTTTTATAAACTTAGCTCTTAATGCCAATTATGGAAAACTAGAAGGGGAGGTTGAATAGTTTTGGCGATTTTAAGTTAGTTTCAAAAACTTTAGATTCGATAATATGTGAGATCGTATGGATGTAGAGAAAGTATAGATCTAATGATAAAGCAAGTAAATAAAGTAAAGCAAAGGGATAGAAATGACACAACCGATTTATAGTGGTTTGGCTACAAGGACACCTTCCTTGCCCTACTCCACTCCCCGAGTCACCTACTCGAGAGTTCAAGCACTATGTCAACAAACTCCTTCAACTTGGCGGAGAAGCCTTCACAACGTTGCTTACACCTTTTTCCGGTACAAAGCTAAATACCGAGTTCGTAACACGGTGGACCAAACCAACACGACTATTACACAATAAATATGTGAAATATAAAATACAAGATCTTCGCTATAGAAATCTTGCGGAGGAACAAATCAATCAAGGACCCCTTGCTTGGATGACTTGTAGAATGCTCGTGATCTCGCCTTAGAGAAGGACCTATATGAGAATCACTAAAGAAAGAAAGAAGGAAGTATTCTCTAGATCAAGTGATCTTTTGTTAGAAGAGAATGAGAGTATATGAGAGAATTAGTAAGAAGAAGGGTGAGTTAGAATGAAGAAATGGCTATCTTTTTATAGGCAAATTCTGTCACTGTTCCCCGGATACCACGGATCCCTCCCACAAGGGATCCGTCTAACGTAAACCTAGGGATCCGTGGGACGCTCCTCTTTGCCCATGGGTTTTTTGGTTATGGGTCATGGGTTATGGGTTGATCCATGGGTATTCCTTTAGATTCAATGTATCTAATGAATACATTGTATCTAGTCAAATGGGTATGGGTCAATGGGTTATGGATATGATCCATGGGTTGTGGTTTTTACCCATCCTAATAAACTATTACAACAAATGATTAATTACAACATTTTTGTATTAGATAACTATATGTAAATGCTTTACAAAAATAACATGTATCCTTATAATTTTACTTATGATAACATTATATTTGTTATCAACAAAACACAAAGAGATCGCAAAATATTAATAAACATGTTTACGGTTTATTTGTATTAACACAAGCTCATCATCTTTCTCAATCATATTAAGCGTATCATAAGGATTAGCTGAGCTTGTCTAAACTTCAGAATTATTTTTTGTACCACTTGAACTAGTACCATTCTTTTAAAAGACTGCTTAGTAAACTTGTTTGTTAGGCTTAAACTGAAACTTAGATCCCACATTAGTACCATGCGTCATCTTTAACTATTTGGTTAGCGTATTTCACTTAATGAATCATGCCTTTTTCGCATTACTATTCTTGAGTGCAAGTTTGATGATTCATGCCATGTCGGATGAGAAAGATATGCAAAGAATTGGGGGGCTTGCCTCCTCATTCCTTTTTACCTATGCCATGATGCTCATGGACAGCTTATATCTAATTGGACGAAGTATGTAAAGGAGGCTATTGGAAACCATCATTTTTTTGGTTTTTTAACAACCCGTTTTGGATATAACATATCATCATGCCCAAATATCATACACATACCACATCTATGTGGTTCCCATTCGTACCCCACCCTCACAACGTGAAGAACCTTTCCATCAGCCCTAATATCAAATTGCACGAGCATAATCCATATGACCCCATGATTGTAGAAACATAAAACTCGTATATGAATCAAGCATAATCAGGTTAACAAGCTCAGTTGCCATCATACTCAATTCATTTGCAGTAAACGCCACGATAGGAATATCATGGAATTTTACCCAAATGGGAACCAAATTCAGATCTTATTTAAGTAAATTAGCATTTGGTGTCCATTACTTTAGAATGATAGGTGTAGATCGAGTAAACAGTGGACCATTCTCCAATACCCCGTTCATACCCTCAGTTGAAGAAACCTTGAAGAAAAAGAAGCCTTTTGAGTTCATCATTACTCGAATTAAGCCAAACTTTTTCCATGCATTCTTGACATAGTACTCAACAACCGGGAATGCTACTCTTTTACCCACGAAATAACCATACAAGCTAAAACCAAATCTTGAATGAATATCCAAAATACACGCCTTAGGAATTTTAACTTCATCCTTTGCATTAATAGGTTTATCTGAGTCGAAAGATCTAAAATTTTACCTTATTTTTATCTGCCTCATTTGTAACCAAACTCGTACTAGATTTTGGAATAGTGCCCACCTTCACGTTTGGTACACTCTAGTACCCCCATCAGCCCCACCTTGCGTCTGATCCGTACCATCAAAACCCGTTTCTGAATTCATCTCCATGTTAAAAGTATTAGCATTCATGAGGAAAAATTACAGTGTCAATTAGTTCCATAGAACATGCATTCGAAATGGCACCCACGCTACAAGCACTCTTTTTCTTATGATTTCCTACTCTTCCACCCGAATCCAAGAATCCTTTTTGCATACTTACATTCAAACAACCTCACATAAGACCAACGATGTAGAAGCTCCACAAGTTAAAGGTGATCCACAAAGTATTTATCCAATTTATTTGGTATTTGTGGACCCACAAAGTATATAAACTTTGCATAGATCACCTTTAACTTGAGGTCTAGATTATCTATCCAATTTATTTCATTTAAAATATTCATATTATACCCATTTTATCATGAAAAAAATATAAAAGATATAAATGACAATTTCAAGTCCTTATTTAGTGTCTACACCATTTAATTCTTATGCAAAACTATACATAGTATGCAAAACCATTTTACTATAACAACTGTGCAAAACCATGCACGCTAACCTACGTAACAACTATATCATTTGATTCGTATAATAATATAAAGTGTCTACACCACCATTCATGTAAAGTGATATATGCAAAACCATACTTCATATTTATGATGTTGACAAACAATCAACTTATGCTACATAGTGTTGTCACTTATTAAAATCTTTTACACGCCTTTGACTTTCAAAGCTTTAAATATTAACATATCTTCATAAAAAATTTCCAAAATGGCTGTAACACTTTGGTCAATCGCCCATAATATGGAGTATAAAGTACTTAAAAGTAAAAGTTGCAAATGGGTAGCACAATGCTAGAGTGTCTACCAAGACAAAACAAAAAGTTCAAGTACGACTTAATATACGACCAACTGGGCATGGTATATGTAACACCCCCAAATCATGGCAGAGGAAAGGTAATCGGGGGTGTGACATCATTGAATAATATCACAAAGTAATGGAGAATGACCTACATGCATTTTAAAAATTATATTTGATTAAATTAAAACAAGTTTACAACATTAATAAGCCATAACAGTACATGGTCCCAAATGAAAATAGTTTCTAGTACAAATTATATGATATATGTGTGAAAACACTTCTTGAATTCGTGAGACTCAATGCCATGCCTCAAAGATCTATGAAAGTAGGATAATAAAAAACACGAGAAATACATCTTTAAAACATCAACAAAAAGCTGATGAGTTCATAGGTTTAAGTAAATTCAGTAAGTGGACCACTGGATTTCAAGCATACGACCATTATAACACATAATACAAAAAGGTAATACAATTGCACTAAATCCATGACACCGAAGCTTCGACAGTTAAAGCATGCAAATCTATGCACCTAGTATAAGGGTACAGTAAGTGTTTAACCCTCGACACATAATTCCGACATGGTAACGTTCATTTGCCTATCCGGTCAATCCGAATGGGGGAGTCACCCCAATAGATCTATTTATAATACTCGCGCTTCTATAAGAATTAAAGGTTCATAATAGTGAGCATAATGGGTTATCGGTACTTAGGCTAATATGCAATAGTTTAAAAGAGTACTTGTGTCCAAAGTAAAAAAATCATGTTCTCACCCCAAAGTTTGTAAAACAAGTATAAAATAAGTAAAAGGTAGGGCTATAAACTCACCTCAAGTAAAGTGGTAGTTCGAAAATGAGTATGTCAAGATATAAGGTGTGACGGCTCCGAAACGCGGCCTAATTAAGTAAGGGTTCGTCTTAGTATGATGCTAAATGAAATGAAATAATGAAATGCGTTTTCAAGACGTTGTATCACCATTGCACGTTTTTGTTTGAGTTTTTATAAGTAAAAATACATCTTGCATCAAAGTGGTGTAATTATATAAGTCTCGACACATTATTAAATATTCTCGTGCTAACTAGTTTTAATAGTCTAGTTATAAGAATAATTGTTTTGAATTAGAAAATTCAGTCGTTAAAGAGTCGGTCACCTCAAGTATATGTATTCGTTAGAAAGCTCGTAGTCGTAGTCTAGTTATATTATTAAGTTGTTTGTCTTGTAACACCATGGAGGACGGACGGGTCTTTACACACTGTATGCCTGATCCACAGCCCGTAGGTGGCGTTTGTTTGTAAGAAACTATAAATACCCTTTACATCCCAAGGTAGAGGGTTGGAGCTTCAATACCATTTTTCTTTGTTTCACATAGTTCCCAACTCTCTTCCCTTTCTCTCTTTAAACTACTTGAACGCCCCACTTTGATTATGGTTTAGTGTGTTTGTGAAATCCTATATCTTACAATTGGTATCAAGAGCCATGGTTTGATCACTCATCTTTCATGCTCTTTGTTTTGGTGGATTTCATAAGGTTTTTGGGTATTAAGTGTTTAGAAGAGTTTGATTCATTTGGACAAATTTTAGTGTTAAAGTTTGAATTTTGCTTGTACTTTTGTGTTTAGGATCATCATATGTGTTTATGTTTTGAATTGGAAGGCTTAAATCATTGTGGTTTGGTTGTTTTTGATTGATAAAGTGGTTATTTTTTAACTTTGTACTAAGCGAGTTGAGTCTCGGATATTTAGTTCTTCAAAGCGAGTTGCTTTGTTACTAGATGCGAGTTGATATATGCGACTTGGCTATTTAGCGAGTTAAGCTTTTAAGCGACTTGGTGGTTAAGCGAGTTGTGTCTGTTTGCGACTAGCTATTAGCGAGTTGATTACTAAGCAAGTTGAGTGTTTAGCTACTTGTCTATTTAGACTTGTTACTTCTTCGTGATACATTCTTACGGTTGTTCTTTTGGTTTAGTAAAATCCCGTGAAAGAATCAATTTCCCAGTTTAATCAAAGAATAGTAAAATCTCGTAGAACTTGTAATCATGGCAAACATCGTTCCTACTATTTCTTCCGTAGCTGAGGACGTTCAAGCAGCAGGGTCAGATACACGTCCACCTATGCTTGACAGAACTGATTATGACTCATGGGCACAACGAATCCGATTGTACTGTTTGGGAAAAGAAAACAGAGTCAACATTCTCAAGTCAATCGATGAAGGACCTTATCAGATTGAGACTACTAGAGACTTAATTGATACAGCTGCAGATGGAACAATGATCTATGGAATAGACAGACCAAAGACGTATGATGAGCTCAATGATAAAGAGAAAAAGAGATTCGATGCAGATATCAGGGCTTCTAACATTATACTTCAAGGTCTTCCAAAAGACATCTACAAGCTTATTAATCACAACACTGAAGCAAAGGCTGTATGGGATAATGTCAAGATGCTTCTTTCTGGTTCTGAATTAACTATGGAAGACAGAGAATCACAACTCTATGATGAATTTGAGCACTTTAAGATGAAACCAGATGAGAGTGTCTATGAGTATTACATGAGATTCCACAAGCTTGTTAATGACATGAGGAACATCAGAATGACTATGCCAAACATTCAACTGAACTCAAAGTTTGTGAAAAACATGAATCCCGAATGGCACAAGTTTGTCACCTCTGTGAAACTAACCAAAGGATTGAAGAATACGAACTATGAGCAACTCTATGCTTGAAAAAAGGATTCTTGATCAGTTCAAAACCAACCAGGGAGAGACAAGCTCATCAAATGAGTCAACTGCCTTCTACTCAAACATTGGAATTACCACCAAAGCATCTCAAGTTATACCCATGGGTAATGGTAATCACAAACTCATTCCCGATCCAATGTTCAAACAAGCTGATGCTGATGAACACGTGGGAAACTTCATTAATCAACTGGCTCTCATGATTAGTCAAAATATGAACTCTCTCCCACACACCAACAACAACCTCAGAACAGCATCCAATCCACACAATCAAGCCACTGTCAGAGATGGGAAGGTTATGGTACAACCAGTTCAAGAAAGGCAGTATGAACAAGGGAGAGGTGGAGCTGGTAGAGGATATGTGGCAAATCAGAATAGGGGAAGGAATGGAATTCAAGGACAAGCAAAGCCTATCAAATGCTACAACTGTGGCGGTGAGGGACACATTGCAAGGAACTGCACATCTCCAAAACGTCCTCAGAATGCAGAGTACTTCAGGGATAAGATGTTGCTTGTTCAAGCTCATGATAATGGAGCTGCTTTGGATGAAGAGGAGTTATTCTTTCTTGCTGAAGGAAATGCCAAGACTTATGATGCTGATGTTGATGAACAACCAATTCAGGAGATGGGTCATAATCATCAGAATGCCTTCCAAGTCGCTGACTGTGATGCATACGACTCTGACGTCGATGATGAACCTACTGCACAAACAATTTTCATGTCTAGCATATCTCCAATGGTCTCTCCTAAGGTCTCATCACCACAGCAAGCTGGTCCATCCAAATAATCAATCATCTCAGAGGTATTAAAACTATATGATGATGTTGAGGTGCGAAAGATGCATAATGAAGTACAATCTCTTGAGACTTATGAATCAGATATTGATGATGAGGGTAATAGCAATACTGTCCCATATGATCAATATATGAAACAAGGTGAAAGTGAGGTTGTACCGAGCGATGCATCTTCCACAGTCAATAATGATTATGTCTTTGATGAATATACTGCATACACCCCTGATGATTCTGTTATCTCTGAACTTAATGCCTATAAAGAACGAGTTGCTATTTATGAACAGCGTGCTAAGTTTGAGTTAACCACACGTGAGCAGGAAATGGATAACCAAATGCGTACAATTATTCGAAAAAGTAATTTTAGAGAAGAAGTATTAAAACAAGAGTTAAACTCCTTACAAGAAAAGCTTTCTAAAACTGCTAAGCAAAAACAAGAACTTCAAGAAAATGTTAAAATGCTTAAGCAAGAATTCAATGCTAAGGAATCAAAACTTTTGAATGATTTTTCCAATCTAAAAACTTTGAAAAACAAGCTTGAAAATAAGTTGTACATACAAGGGAATACCATTCAGACTGCTCACATGATCACTAAGCATAGTCTTAAGCGATAAGCATAGCATTCCCCTGGTTGAGGAACCAAATCCAGAGGTCATTAAAAAGGCTAGAACTGCTCATAAGGTAATTTATGATGGCAATGAAATCCTTAAGCCTAGACAGAAACCTAGTTGTGCTGAGTGCACAGAGGAAGATAAGAAATCAGATGAGGTCACTAGGGAGAAAATGGATAAGAAAATCAACAATCCTTCATGTAAAGAGAAAAACATAATTATCAAACCCCATGACTACAAAAAGGAAAATTGGATTTCCTTGAACATGTTTAAGCCTCAAACATTGTTAACACCCGAACAAGTGTTCTGGAAAAAGGATCTAGATAAACTAAAGGAAGAGAATCTTGTTGTAACAAACCCCCCTCTTAGAAAAATGCCTTTAGCTACTGTGTATTCTCCTAATACACCAATGCATCTAGTCCCTAGAACTATTGCCACTAAAAGCAAGACCTTAATCAGTCAATATGTCATCTTCAAATTATTTGTTGACTTTGAGAAAACTTGTAAGAAAAGGATCACACCCACTGGGATAACAGAAGGGGAAAGGGGTTTTGAGCAAACTAAAGAATGCTATTTAACTGAGGTCATGCCTTTCTTTAAACAACTAAAAGATCAATTTGAGAGTCTCAAAAAGGGGATGGATTCAGATATTAAAGAAATGGAAAAGGAATTTGATGCAATGATAGTTGAGGTTAGTGACAATGAGCATGAATTAAAATATAATGAGATTGAGAGGAAGAACTTGCACACATTAAATGAGAATCTTATTTCTGAATGTATTGTTCAAGATGTGTTTTACACTGCTACGAATCACTCCATTACTGCTTCTCGATTTCATGAATTATCTATTGCATTGAAAGTTTCCCATGATCGTGTCATTGAGCTTGAAAACAAAAACTCAGAACTTAGTGAGAAAATTGATCGAGATGATCACGATAATTTGTTAAAACATCTTTCAAAACTAGAATTTGAACATTTTGATTTGCAACTAAAATATCAACATCTTAAAGAAAATGTTAAAACCTCAAATATCAAGACATCCTCAGATGTTCCAGAGTTTGATGCAGTATTTCAGATAAATAAATGTGATGAACAGATTCAAGCTCATTGTTGCACGATCAGAAACTTAAAAGCCCAAATTTCTCAATTAAAAGGTGAAAAGAACAATGTGACTGGCTCCCAAATGCCTCCTCCTTTAGACTCTCAGTATTCTCAAACTTTTCATCTTCAAAACTTAGTAAATGCTTTACAAAAGGAAAATGAGAGCTTTCTAGAAGAAAATGAAAAAGTTAAACGTCACTTTAAAGAGTTATATGATTCAATGAAAGTCACTCGTGACAAAAACAACGAAAAAATAACTTCTTTACAAAAGGAAATTGAGAATCTGAGGGGTCAGAAAAAAGGGAAACTGCCACTTATTTTTAATGAGAATGTCGCTTCAAAGTCATCTGAGGGGTCAGGAAAAAGGGAAACTGCCACTGTTAAATACATTCCTCCTCATCTTAGGAATAATGAACTTGTGTTTCATAACTACTGTGCTCACCTTAAGGATAGTCTAGAATGTCTCCGTGAGATTGTGGAGGAGGATTACCTAAATAAGCCTCTTGATAGAGAAATTAGGTTTGCGTGCATTTAGGCCAAACGATCTCAGGAACTGCTAGAATGCTTAATTGCAACATGTCCTAAACCCTTAGGTGCGAAAGGTAAAGCTGTGATGCCATGTTCTATGCCTAGTGCCAAGCATACAAACCATTCTATACCCAGTTTTAAGAAAGTGAACACTAATGTGCCTTCGAGTAGTTCAGATCCTTGCACATCTAGTTCAGGAATGCAAAAGGTAGATCAACCAACAAATGTTCCCATAATTCCCTCTACAGGAGTAATCAGTGACATTAAAGCAAGCGGGTCAAAGCCTCCAGGCAATACCAAGCAAGATAGGACCTTGCAAGCTAAGAATGCACACTGGAAGAGAGTAGAAGACCAACCTAGGAACTTTAAGTTTGAGTTGAATAAAACGAATCGTGTTAATTCTAGTATTAGCCATACGCGTACTGTAATTAATTCGAATTCTGATACTATCTACAAACCATGTAATGATGTCTGCTTGAATTCTGTTGCTAATCATGAATGTGGTGTGAATGTTTTGTGTAATGCTGTCAATTGCCCTGTGAAAATTGTTAATGCTAAAAATCATGCTAAGAAGGCTAAAAGACAAAGACGAAAGAAAGTTAGAAAACAGTGGAAACCCACAGGAAGAACATTTAGTAAGATAGGTTATCAATGGATACCTTCTGGCCATAAGACTGATCAGTTCTGCCCTCAATCTACTAAGAAAATGCCCACTAGAAAATGGATGCCTACTGGTAGAACCATTCCCTTAAGAAGTGAACACACTTTAAATAGGTTGAATATTGACATTAGCACTGCATCTATTTATGATGATTCCATTGTTTCTACTCCTGATGTGGGTGTTCCAATCACTGTTACTAACTAAGTGGAACCCATTATTGCATGGGGTTCCCAATTATCCAGTTATCCATTCTTGTCTGTGTTCAACTGCAGATCGTTCAAATCGTTCTGTGGTACCTGGACTCAGGCTGTTCCAAGCATATGACTGGAGACCGGGCGCGACTCATGAACTTCGTAAGAAAATTCATCGGGACTGTTAGATTCGAGAACGATCATTTCGGTGCAATTATGGGTTATGAAGATTATGTTGTTGGTGATAGTGTTATCTCCAGGGTATATTATGTGGAAGGTCTTGGTCATAACCTGTTCTCTGTTGGTCAATTCTGTGATTCTAATCTAGAAGTAGCCTTCAGAAAACATACTTGTTTCGTTAGAGAACTTGATGGTAAGGAACTTTTAAGAGGAACACGTGGTTCAAATCTATACACCATCTCTATCGAAGATATGATGAAGTCTTCTCCAATTTGCTTGTTGTCAAAGGCTTCGAAAACAAAGTCATGGTTATGGCATCGTCGTCTCAATCACTTGAACTTCGGCACCATCAATGATCTCTCCAGAAAGGACTTAGTTGTAGGTTTACCTAGACTGAAGTATGAAAAGGATCATCTTTGTTCAGCATGCCAATTGGGCAAAAGCAAGAAGTATGCCCATAAACCCAAACCTACAAACTCAATTACATAAGTTCTTCATACCATTCACATGGATTTATGTGGACCAATGAGAGTGCAGAATATCTTTGGGAAGAAATATGTGTTAGTTGTGGTTGATGATTACTCTAGATTCACCTGGGTCAAGTTCTTAAGGACAAAGGATGAAACTCCAGATATCATCATCAAACTCATCAAACAGCTGCAGGTTCGACTTAACAAAACTGTTAGAATCATCCGAACAGACAATGGAACTAAGTTTGTTAACAAACAACTTAGTGAGTTTTATGAAAGTGTTGGAATCAGTCATCAAAGAAGCGTTCCACGAACTCCTCAACAGAACGGTGTAGTTGAAAGATGAAATCGAACTCTTGTGGAAGCCGCAAGAACAATGCAGATTTACTCAAAGGTTCCAATGTTTCTCTGGGCTGAAGCCATTGCCGCTGCATGCTACACACAAAATTGATCCCTGATTCACACTGTTCATGGAAAAACTCCATATGAACTTGTCCACAACAGAAAACCTAATCTCTCATTCCTTCATGTATTTGGTGCATTGTGTTATCCAACTAATGAGGGCCAAGACTTAGGCAAACTTAAAGCTAAAGAGGACATTAGAGTATTTGTAGGGTATGCACCAAACAAAAAAGGATACCGAATCTACAACAAAAGAACCCGAAATATCATGGAAACAATTCACGTTATGTTAGATGAGCTGATCGGTCCAATGGCTCCTGGACAATCCTGTTATGGACCCGCACCTCAAATAAGTCCCATTAGTTCATCCCTTGTACCAAATCCCTCTCCAGCAGCTCCATATGTACCTCCATCAGAAGATGATTTAAGGGAATTGTTTGATCCAATGTTCGATGAACACTATGAACCAAATGCTGATGATATGTCAAATCAATCAACAGAGGCTGCTCCTACCCCTGTGAATGAAGTCAATCCTTCAGTTTCTATATGATTAAGTCAAGAAGCGCCTGCTGCTGATCACTCTGTCTCATCAACAAATCATCAATCATCGAGTGTACATCATGGAAATGTTTCTGGTATCAATGATGGAGAAAATCCCTTTGCTACTCCTGAAGATGCTCCGTTTGAAAATATATTTTCTCCTGAATCATCATCAGAACCATCTACATCAGGAGAAATTGACTCAGCTACTTCAGTTCCTCAACAACAACCACATGAACACCTTAGGAAATGGACTCATGATCATCCATTGGACAACATCATTGGAAACCCCTCTCTTCCAGTATCAACACGAAAACAACTTGCAACCGATGCCTTATGGTGCTTCTTCAACTCCGTACTCTCTATGGTCGAACCAAAAGATGTTAAAACTGCCATGAATGAAGACAGCTGGTTCAATGCCATGCAAGAAGAAATTCATGAGTTTGATCGACTTGATGTATGGGAATTAGTACCTGCTCCAGATTGTGCTATGATCATTGCTCTAAAGTGGATCTTCAAAGTGAAGCTTGATAGCATGGCTATATTTTAAAGAATAAGGCTAGATTGGTTGCAAAAGGATACCGTCAGGAGGAGGGAATTGACTTTGAAGAATCATTTGCTCATGCTGCTCATATCGAGGCAATCAGAATCTTCTTGGCTAACGCTTCAAGTAAGAACATGGTAGTCTATCAGATGGATGTAAAGACGGCATTTCTGAACGGAGATCTTAAAGAAGTCGTCTACGTCAGCCAACCTGAAGGCTTTGTGAATCCAGAGCATCCTACTCACGTTTATCGTTTGAAGAAGGCTCTTTACGGTTTAAAGCAAGCTCCAAGGGCATGGTATGATACGCTATCAAAGTTTCTTCTATTTAATGGATTCAACAAAGGAGCAGTTGATCCAACATTGTTCACCAGGAAGTCAGGCAAACATTTAATTCACGTTCAAATTTATGTTGATGATATCATCTTTGCCTCGACTGACCCCAATGAGTGTGACCATTTTTCAAATGAAATGGGTTCTAAATTTCAAATGTCAATGATGGGACAAATGTCATTTTTCTTGGCATTACAAATTTCACAAAGTCCCGGAGGCATTTTTAAAAATCAATCTAAATATGCAAATGAGATTTTAAAGAAATTTGGATTTGATTCTTGTGACCCTGTTGACACTCCCATGATTGAGCGTACTAAACTGGATGAGGACCACTCAGGGATCATGGTAGACCAAACGAAATATCGTAGCATGATCGGATCCCTGATGTACCTCACAGCCAGTAGACCTGATATTCTGTTCGCTGTATGCATGTGTGCTAGATACCAGGCTAAGCCTACCAAAAAGCACCTTGAAGCGGTTAAACGGGTCTTTTGGTACCTCCAAGGAACCATTAATATAGGACTTTGGTACCCGAAGGACACCGGTATGTCACTAACAGCGTATGTAGATGCAGATCATGCAGGGTGTTAAGATACTCGTCGAAGTACGTCTGGAGGTGCTCAGTTTTTGGGTGATAAGCTTGTAAGCTGGTCGTCAAAGAAGCAAATGAGTACTTCTATTTCCTCTACAGAGGCCGAATACATAGCCATGTCATCCTGTTGTGCTCAAATCCTATGGATGAGATCTCAATTAACTGACTATGGCTTTGAATTCAACAAAATCCCTCTGTACTGTGATAATAAAAGTGCTATTGCTCTCTCATGCAACAACGTTCAGCACTCAAGAGCTAAGCATATCGACATTCGACATCATTTCATCAGGGAACAAGTGGAAAAAGGTGTGGTGGAACTCTACTTTGTGAGGACCGAATTCCAATTAGCAGACATCTTCACAAAAGCTCTTCCTAGAGAACGTTTTGAGTTTATCCTTCCACGTCTTGGTCTAAAGAGTTTACAACCGGAAACACTCAAGCGTCTTCAAGAGGAAGACGAGGAGTAAAGGTCTTTATTCATCTATCTCTTGTATATATTTATTCAAAAAGCAAAATATAAAATTTGAAAAACCCACAAAAGAAAATATAAAAATATAAAATTCCCAAAAATCCATAAAAATGAGAATATCTTAAAAAATTCCAAAAATTATTGTTATTTTGTCATGTTTTTCCTTATTCGATATCATCTACGGACTTTGTGTTGACACTCAAAGAATGTCACGGGTTTTTAGATGTTCTTCGAATGCACATGGTTTTTTTTTATTCTTAAAAAAAAAAAAAAAATGAGGCGGAGAAAATTGGTGGTTTATTGTCATTTCAGGCAGTAACCCGTTCTAAAAAGTAAAGAACAGAGCCATGCTTTATATTTTTTTTCAAATCTCATGCTCTGATTCTTAAAACAAATGTTTGTCATCTAAAAGACAAATGCTTATCCTTCCAAATATTTTTCCGTCTAATGATTCTTCTGAAAAATATTTGCCATCTAATGAAAACTAAATTGCTTTGAAAATACCTCGTACTCTACTACTCGTGTAAATCATTTGTGCTTATCATCTGTCAAAATCTCTATCTCTCAATCAACAAATTGTGTCATTGATTGAGGGGGAGAATGATTTTATTCGAATTAAAAAGGTTATTTTTCAAACAATTGGCACGCAAATGAGCAAGGTTTATTGTTGAAAAATCAAAAGGAATAATGTTTTATACAGTTGATTCAAAACCTTTACTAATATTATGTTTTCAAAAGACAATCATGCATGATTAATCAATGGAGTTTAAAGTCTCAAAATCCGATCCTTATCAGTTAAAACGTTTTCATAATCAAGTCACAATTCTCCTTAAAAAGCCTTCAAAATCAAACTGATAATTGTGATCACAAATCTCAAATGATTTGATAATTGTGATCGGGGGAGAATTTGTGATTTAAATTGGATTAAAACTGATAACTCGGTAAATGGTTTTGATAAGGATGTACAAGCTCTCCTTCCCACATGTGCCAAACGATTTCAAATTTTCCATGCACATGTTGAGGGGGAGCATCTATCTGAAACCACTAAAATTTGAAACGTGATCATTTTAGTTCAATGTGCAGTCTTTTTCCTCTAGTATGTGCAAAACTCTTTCAAACATCGAGGCACATATTGAGAGGAAGCAAAATTTTGAAAACCTCATCCTTCCCCAAAATGCGTTTTCTACTTAATTTGATTAGGGAAGTGATGTTGATATTTGTTAGAAATCAAAAAAGTTAATTCTTCCTCTTGCCTCCATGTGCCAAAAGATTTCAAAAACATGAAGCACATGTTGAGGGGGAGCTCTTGTTCTAAAAATATCAAAAACTTTTCAGGTACAAAATGCTTTGATAATATATCACAAGTATCTGGATTGATTTTCAAAAGGTTTTCAATTGGTTCCAATGGCAGATGAACAATACCAAATAGACCGACCAACTTTATTTATGTATGGTGATATAAGGATGATAAGGTTAGGTATTTGTTCCCATGATCCGCCAGAACCGGAGGGATCTACCCAGGGACAATCCACTAGATAGTGTAGAGTCCTTAGGTATGATGAAAAAAGGAGAAAAGTGAGTTATGGGAAGAGTGCGAACTGAGACTGAGCTAGTACTGGAATAAACCCAACAAGGTTCTAGTAATGAAGTCTCGGTAAGCACTGAAGGGGTTGAAGAATGAAAAAGAATTGAATGTGAAAAGGGTGAAAAGAAATAGCCCTCCATTTATTCAACCTTAGGGCAGAAACCGGGTTCAATTCATATGCTACTGGTGGTTACCAAGGTAACACCGGTATTGAAGACAAGACGTCATGGACCCAGTGACGCACTGCACTACAACTTCCCAAGCCACTCAAGTTCCTCTTAAAAGGACTTGTTTCATTCTCACGAGGAACCGACATTATCTATCGACTCTCTCTTAGAGATTGTTGATATTGAAGAAGGAGACCCTCTCCCTAGTCTCCGAAATAGGAACCAGATATGCACAAATTGAGTCTAGAGCCACGAGATCATCAATAAATCTCATTAGGACACTTTCAATGAAGACTCTCTGTTTCACACATTGTGGAAAGAGAGATTATATCTTGAGTCCTACGCTGTATCCTTGTGGTATTGCCAGAACATCCGAGTGATATGTAAACATATTCACAATGAAGACGGAAAGCCTTCTGGAGCCAACATCAAACAAGCTCCTGGTAGGTGGCATATGAGATCTATTCAATAGATCAACCATGTGACAACTAAACAGAAACAATGGGGCGATTCAATCTTTTGATTCAATCCTGGTTCAGGTTATGGATTGACGGATACCTTTGAAAAACCGGTCGTTGTGCTTAAAAACTCTTTTTCTATAGCACATCGACCGTGTATGAATATTTCAAATCAAAAGGTGTTTATGATTGATAATTGATCTTCATTAAAACCTTCGTTGTATTGCAAAAACAATTTCTATTGAGCAATACACGATTGTTTTTCAACTCTCTTTTTATCAATCAGTGAATCTCAATTCGCTGGTTCACTCACTCTGTGTTGTCTTCTTTGAGACGTTCCGGTTTGAGAACAGCTAGAGTAGCTGCGAAACCCTGTCAAGGAAATTCTTCGGAATTATACCTGATCACAGGCAGTACATGTACTGATCAACGGGGAACCGTGGGCCGTGTACCTCAATTCAATGAAAGTGATCAAAGACACTTTCATGCACTTTATTGCTAACTGTTGTATGCAGGTACGCCCGACGTTTGCAGCTGATCAGAATGAAGCGGTCAATCCATAGCCGCATGCTCACTCAACACATTCATCTCGAAAGAAATCATGATTAGTGCATCAATGACTCCGATATTTTCACTCCATGCTTCTGCTACGCTACTGCCAATATCATGAATCAATAAAAGCTTCCGCTACTCTGATGAAATACATCATGATCCAGAAAGTGAGCATGCCGTTCCAAATGTCACAACATCACATAATACCAACACCACAATGGAAGAGTCAAAGATTTATGTTAGCTGATGATCTCAATATTGGCTCAAAGCTCATCATCACGTGGATCAGTTAAAGACCTCCACTTGAATTATCCAAACATGCAAAACATGAAGAATCAAAGACTACGAGCTACTGAGCAAAGGACTTAATCAAGAATCCTCGAGCAATCTAATGTAATATCTGTTTGTATTCATTGTAAATTGAGGTGACCTCCCTTAGGGGGAGATTGTTAGGAATTAGAAAATTCAGTCGTTAAAGAGTCGGTCACCTCAAGTATATATATTCGTTAGAAAGCTCGTAGTCGTAGTCTAGTTATATTATTAAGTTGTTTGTCTTGTAACACCGTGGAGGACGGACGGGTCTTTAACCACTGTATGCCTGATCCACAGCCCGTAGGTGGCGTTTGTTTGTAAGAAACTATAAATACCCTCTACCTCCCAAGGTAGAGGGTTGGAGCTTCAATACCATTTTTCTTTGTTTCACATAGTTCCCAACTCTCTTCCCTTTCTCTCTCTAAACTACTTGAACGCCCCACTTTGATTATGGTTTAGTGTGTTTGTGAAATCCTATATCTTACAATAATCTCCTCTTTATTATACTTATTTAAAATAATACTCTTTTTTTATAAGTACAAAAATATTTCATCCTTTTTTCGAGTTTAAAATGATAACCATTTTACTATTTATAAAAGTCTATAGTTTCGTCTGTATGTCGTGCTAAAAAATAATATCTATCTTATTATTTAGACTAAAATACACCGTTGGTCCCTAAACTTGTCAATGCGCATCGTAATGGGGCAAACCTTGCATTTATCATCGTGGGGAGTCCAAAATTTGGGTTTTTAATGCCAAAGTCAATGTTTGATTTTTGTCATGTAGTCGAGGGTATTTTAGTCCATACACATTTATACTTTTGTTTCTTTACATTTGATTTTGTCAGTACCTTGTTTCTGGTCTCTTCACCACATGGTGCCAAGTACCCAAAACTGAATATTCAGTTTACTTGGTGCCAAGTACCCTGTTCAGATTTGGTAATTTCGGCTTTTGCATACTTATACTAAGATGTGGTTTTATCACTTTATGTCTCCCCAGTTATCATACATGACAACAAACATATACATTCCAACCAAATATAGTATCATCAATGCAATGCTAATACCATGAGCATACCATAACATTCCCAGTTCCTTCAAATGAACCAAGCTGCCACTGACCTCGGTTCCTTCAAACGAACCAAGGATCAAAAAGTAGTAAATATACTTGTATGTAAAGAAGAATAGCTGAAATAAAGAACTTGACATAATGGTAGTTATACAATGAGTTACTTGGCTAATTCAACTTACAAATAACAAAAAATAACATATGAATCTTTTGTATCAAATTAACTATCTGTGATTTGACCGAGTATATATGCATCAAGGGCAATTTTAACCCACTCGCCGTGTTTGCTTAATACACCAAAAAACAGAGCCGCGTAGTGATGAATAAAACTAAGCTCAACATATCTAATCATCAAACTAATAACTTTCATATACTTTTAGCAAAATGTCACGACAAGGAACCACTGCCCCAATCTTGATGCAAGCCAAGAAAGCATCAGCAAGCTTACGATGTAGACTATACACCTCATCAGGTGGTGGTGTCAATCTGTATCTCAGCATTTTTCCACCAATGTTAGAAAGACTTTGAGTTATATTATTAGCACGAAAATCATAACCCCTATGTTTTGCAAATGGTAACCCAACTACGAAAGCAGCCTGAACGTGTGCCTCATAACTATTGTACTCTTTAAGAATTGAATGCGGAAATCAATATCAACTGGGGTATTTATGATTTTAAGGGGTGTTTGTCAGATCTGGTTAATGTTTTTGGTTTATTTTTTCATGTATGATTAATATTTAGGGTAGTATTGGTTTTAAATCATATGCAAAACATCTTATCTGTAGTATGAGGTTTTAAGATTTTATGTTTATGGTTGGTTCTACAAGTACATAGTATTTATAGAAGACATACAGATACATAAAAGATAGTCCATGTGTTGCAGATACACAAACAAGAAGAGAAGAAAATACAAGGGTACTGACAAAATCAAATGTAAAGAAACAAAAGTATAAATGTGTATGGACTAAAATACCCTCGACTACATGAAAAAAATCAGACATTGACTTTGGCATTAGTGGTCAAGGGACTAGTTTGGCATTAAAAACCCAAGTTTTGGGCTCCCCACGATGATAAATGCAAGGTTTGTCCCATTACGATGCGCAGTGACAAGTTTAGGGACCAATGGTGTATTTTAGTCTATTATTTATAAAAGTCCATTTAAAAGAGTTTCGTCTTTTTGTCGTTCTTTTTAGAAAATAAGCTTATTATCATTTCT
The DNA here is from genome assembly GCA_019973895.1 of Chrysanthemum seticuspe. Classification (NCBI taxonomy): domain Eukaryota; kingdom Viridiplantae; phylum Streptophyta; class Magnoliopsida; order Asterales; family Asteraceae; genus Chrysanthemum; species Chrysanthemum seticuspe. The sequence goes on from BPTQ01000003.1 coordinate 119,347,354, forward strand.
TGGCATATTCTCTGCCTCCTAACCATGCCATCTCTTCTAACTTAACCATGGTTCAATCCAAACAAAATCTCTCTCTCTCTCTCTCTCTCTCTCTCTCTCTCTAACACACACACACACACAACATTTGAATTTCAAATTCAAATTCTTCTCTTTCTTACTCTAACTCAACATCCATACTTCCTTTCCAAGTAAAAGAATATTCTATGGCATATTCTTTCTCTCTTATTTATGCCATGTGAGAAATACCCAAACTACCCCTACCCAATTATCCCTTCTCTCTTTCTCTCTTTGATAATTGGTTTTACTTAAACACTAGAAAAAATAATTTTTATCAAATGGCTATTTGAGTTGGTTGACCTTGAGGATGAATAATGAAAAGGTCTAATGTGTGAAGTACAATTGGGATTTTAGCAAGGTTGTGTAGTTAAAAGACCAAAGTCCCAAGAAAAACATTTCCACGTTCTGGCGCGCTGCTGGCGCTCCGACACGCAAACAACGCGCCAGCCTCGGTAAATGTTTTCTCATTTGGGACTTTGGCCTATAAATACCCACCCTTTCCTATTGTATTCCTCACCCCCTTTCCATTCATTCTTTCTCTCTAATTTCTCTTTTCTCAATGCTCTAATTCTATCTTGTGTTCTTAATCTTTCACATATCATCTTTGGAATGAACACATCTCTTGTGATTGTGTCAAGGGTCTTCTTATCTGTACCCTTTATATTATAATCGAGTCTCTAGGTTAGGTTATGACTTGATTAAACAATAAAACATTCTTTCATTTGATTTGGCTGTAAGAGAAGTCTTGTGTCTTGGTAACCAAGCCTAGATCGTTGGAGATCTAGTTGAGGTTTGATACTTCCGGTGGGAAGTCTTTGTGATCTTTGTAGGAAGTCGAATCACGATGTTCTTATGGGTGGTTTCCGAGGGCGGAATACCGTTGTGAGTAGCTCTTCTTAGTGAGCATCGATCTTTGTGCATATGGTGGAGTGAAGTTGTAACGGTTTGTAGTCCACTGAAAGGATTATACTTAGTGAATAGTATCGTTTCATAGATTCACAACTGGATGTACGAATGGTATAAACCCCCATCCTAAACCAGTATATATCGTGGTGTCTCTTTACATGCTTTATTTACTTTGGTTGTATTTGTGGTTGTAATTATTGTTGTATAAACACTTGGTGATCTTTGAGGCTTGAAGTAAATGAACTTCAAAGAAGCCAAAAAGAACTGTATTCACCCCCGCCCCGCCCTCTACGGTTCTACATGAGTTAATTTGGTCAAAGGCTTGGACATCTTAGAAAAACCTTTGATAAATATTTGGTAATAACCAACAAGTCCTAGGAATTGGCGTATTTCAATTGGGGTTGTAGGAGTCATCCAATCCTTGATGGACTCAATCTTGGCGGAATCAATGTGATTACCATGGTTATCAATCACGTGACCAAGAAATTGTACTGTTGAGATCCAAAATTCACACTTAGAGAACTTGGTGTACAATTCCTCCTTCTTAAGTAACTCTAAGATTAACTTAAGATATTTCTCATGTTCTTCCTTGTTTCTGGAGTAGATTAGGATGTCTTCTATGAACACAATCACAAACTTATCCAAGTACGGTTTGCACACCCGATTCATGAGGTCAATGAATACCGCTCGTGCGTTAGTCAAACCAAAGGGCATAACCTAGAACTCTTAGTGACCATAACGAGTCCTAAATTCAGTCTTCGAAATGTCTCCCTCTCAAACTCTGAGTTGATGGTAACTTGAACAAAGGTCGATCTTTGAGTACATGCTAGAACCTTGTAGTTGATCGAACAGGTCATTTATTCTTCGAAGCAGGTATCAGTCTTCACAGTCAGATTGTTCAATTCTCTGTAGTCTAAGCACATCCTAAAAGATCCGTCCTTCTTTTTGAAAAACAGACCAGAGCTAGGTGAGGAACTTGGTTTGATGAATCCTTTTTCTTAAAGTTCTTGTAACTGGTTAGACAGTTCTTGCATTTTTGAAGGAGCTAGTATGTAAGGTGCTCATGCCACGGGTGCATCGCCCGACACTAAGTCGATTTGAAATTCAACTTGTCTAGCTGGCGGAAGTCTAGTCAATTACTCAGGAAAGAATTCTGAAAAATCTCGCATGACAGGAACATCCTCTAGATGCTTCTCTTCTGACTCCTTATCCTTCTTCTTAGTGACATGTGCTAGGAAGAGATGACATCCTCTCTGTAAATACTTCTTGGTTTTGGTGCAAGATATGATGCTCAATCTAGATGCATTCCTAATGGCATTCCTGTATCTTTGAATTGTCAGGATCTCATTACCGAATGGTAGACGAGAAATCTTCTTATCACAAATGATCACGGCGTGGTATTTCGACAACCGATCCATACCGATAATGACTTCAAAGCTACCTAGTTATACCGGCGTTAGGTCGATGTTAAACGAGTGATTTTGTAAATTTAGGGTACAACCTCGAATTATGGTGTCCACTCATTCTAAATTACCATTTGCTAATTCCACATCGTAAATAATATCTAATGGATTGGTGTGATGTCAAGTAAAGGACTAAATACAGTTGATACAAAACTCCTATCATCACCCGTATCAAATAAAATATAAGCATAGCGATTATTGAGGAGAAACGTACCCGTAACAACGTTCGGGTCCTCACAAGCTTCTCTTCCTCCCCCGACATAGACCGTTCCATGGGCTCCTCCTCTGCTACCTTGATTTCCTCTATTACCCTGATTTCCTCTGTTTTGGTTCTTTGACTTTGGGCACTCACTCTTGTAATGCCCTTTTCACCACATCTAAAACATGTTATTGCAGCCTTTGGATTTGTTGTTGGGGCCCTCTCAGCTGTTGCAAGGACAGGGGTCCTGCAATCCCTAGTCATGTTCCCAACCCTCTAGCAGTTGCGGCACTTCACAGTATATGACCCATTATGGTGCAGCTTATAGTGGTTTCACAAAGGTAAACTTCTAGTATAAACCTTCTTCTCGCTAGTCCCAATAGTGTAAGCTCTGGTCACATTATGCCTCTTGAAAGGTTGTTGAACTGTGTTGTTCCCCTGGTTGTTTTCCCATTTCCTTTTATTCTCTACACTCTTTGCAGCCATGGATCAAAACACTTGATCCATCAAGTTGTTCGACATTCTAATTTTCTCATGGAGTCTTGTAGGTTTGGATGAGGTCACATTCCCCTGAGTGCTGTCAGGAAGACCCCAAATATACCTCTCTATTTTCTGGTTTTCATTGGAGACCATCCTTGGACAAAGTAGACACAGCTCATGAAAACGCTTTGTATAGCTCACAATGTCAACACCCTTGACAACGTGATGATATAAATTATTCTCCAACTTTTGAATCTTATTACTTGGGCAATACTCCTCAGCCATCATCTTCTTCAGATCTTCCCAACTGGTCTCGTAAGAAGCATCCATGCCAATAGACTAAACATAAGCATTCCACCATGTTAATGCACTATCTAACAAGGTGTGTGTAGCATACTTCACTCGGCAGTTGATGGAACAGTTGGTGATGTGGAACAAAGACGCCATCATCTCAAATCATCTGGTTAAGCCCACTGCACCTTTAGTTCCACTGAAGTTGCAGGGTTTGCAAGCCAGGAACTCCTTGTACGTACAACCTCTAGCTAAGGGTTGAGTTGCCTGTTCAGCTCTTCCTTCTACATTTCCTCCTTCTACGTTGTTACTGGTCTCATTATTTATTTAATTACTACTATTTCGGTTGGTTTCACAATTGGCCATGACCTCAGCCAATTGTTGTGCCAAAATCTGTGCAATGTCTTTGTTATTCGTAACTCGTCGGGTTCTCGGCATTTTCTTCTGAATTCCAAAGGATAAAAACACACAGTAAGGTTCCATGCATGAATATCATCACCATACATACAATCATAACATATAGAGCATAAAAGAGAATCAACCACAGTAGTAATAGATCAACATCACAACATCATAGCTAACCGACATAGATTAATACTCGCTACAACATTTCTTACAATAGAAAAACTGCAAGTTTCTCGTTAATCTAATACTAAATAAAGACTCCTCAGTTTAGTAGCTACAATACGTAACTAGCCATGTCTGATACTAATCTATCTCCCTATCTGCCTAAGCCTCTGCTCAAAATCCATCAGTCATGCCTTAGCATCTACAGCTCGTCTCCTCAACTCCTGAATCTTTGAATGATCTACCGTGCGAGACTGCTGCAACACTTTAATCTCAGCACGATTAGTGACTCACGCCTGCTGCAACTCTGAAACCTGGGCCTCTGCTGTCACGGCCCTGGCCTCAAATGCCAAAATCCTATGCCACATGATCCTCACCGCATCTCGAGCTATCCAAGATGTCTGCTCGAGCTTGTCGGCCCTGATGAGCAATGTGTTTGTCTCTGGACTAGCTGCCACAGATCTAGCATACAAAGCACTGAATTCGCGCTCGTCTGCCTCAAAGCGCTTAGGTGCTGACATATCTAAATGATCACTATGTAAGTCGATGAAACTGGCATGATGCTTAAGTTACGCCATCATCTGAGAGAGAGCATCCTGATCTAGTGTTGTTGGTGAAGTAGTTGCTGCTGAAACTGATGTAGTTGCTGCCGATGAAGGGCTAGAACTCTCATTGACTGCATAAGTCCTATAAACACACTTGATGTCTCTAAATAGGGCATCCTCAGCATTATCCTAGGGTTATGTACCCTGCTACTGATCTGGAGCTTCTCTCGAGCTCTGCCCGACCTCATAAGTACTCGGGATATCATCCACACCTCTTTATAAGGCCCGAATCCTAGCCGCTCTCAAACCAAATCCATGTGGTGCCTCTATAGCCGTAACCTCGACTGGAGAACTCTGCTGCTAAGCAACTGCTGGTACAGGTGGGTTATCCTAAGTCTCATCCCCGCTTAAAGACTCAACTGTCCTTTGGTACCTCATCCGATGACGTAAGCGGGTAGAGGATAGTGGTAGTGATAAAGGTAATGGCGATGGTAGTGATGAATGTGATGATGATGATGATGCTGAAGATACGGTCTCAAAGGATAATTAGGCTCTTCTACGTGGTGATAAAGGGGGTGATAAGGTTGGTGATGGTGATGGTAGTGGTGAGTCTAGTGGTGTACAGAATAGAACATATCTCTGCATGTTGTTGGAATCACTCTTAAACTATGTTTCAAGTGTTTGTAATCAATATGTAATAGATTGCTTAATTAGGCTTTTAAGTTAGTTTTAATGGCAAGGCTTATATAGAAAGCCCATAAGCCTTGGCCCATATCCAATAAAGAAAGGAAGGGAACTTGTGTGTTACCCTAGTTCCTTTCCCTATATAAGCACTTGTAAACCTTCATTTGAAGGTTGGTTGTTCACTTCATAATACACTCTACGCATAACTTGTCTTTATTATCATATCGTGTGTGTTTGTGTGTGTTCATCCACTCTATCTTATCTATATTTCTACATATTGATGTTTGTGTTACAATATGGTGACCTAACAGTGGTATCATTCGCCATCTAGTTGGGTGAAACACATTACTTTTTGAAGAATAGTTTCTTACGCGTGGGTTTTGTTTTCTAAATATTTCATACGCCTAAAGCTTCAAATTTCACACTTAAAAACTCAAGATTTTTGTGGTTTAAGGTTTATTTAGTGTTAAAGTTTAAGTTTTTAGCATCAAGTTTGAAACTTTACGTGTGTAGAATAGTTTTTAAACTTGATTTGGTTCGTATACTTCTGTCTACGCGTAAGGTGAAAAAGTGTTTTAGATCATCAAGTTTTAAAATTTTGTTTTATTTTGGTGATATTGAAGCTCTTTCATCCTTTAAAACAGGTTTCTAAACACTTATAAGCATAAAAATCAGTTTTGGTGATAACTTGTACTTTTTACTCGTAGTAAAACCATAGTTTTACTCGTAAGCTATTGGTCTACGCCTAAGGTTCTGTTACGCGTAAGCATATCATCCTTTGATCTTCAGTGTTGTTGGTTTACTCAGTGTTCTCTTGCTTGGATAAGCCTGAAAACACTTCGACTTTGGATATCTTTTACACTGGTATAAGTATAAAGGATTTTTGGGCAAAACCCTAGTTTTACGCTTAAGCTTCAAAACTTACACGTAGCATCTCTTTTGCCTAAACATTTCTTACGTCGAAGCTTGTCTTACGCCTAAGCAAATATTAGGCATAAGGATTCTACTACTAAGTCTTTGGTTATGCCTAAGCTAAGTTTTCCTCAAGTCTACGCGTAAGCTAACACTACGTGTAAGCCATTGTCTACGCGTAAGTTGGGTATTACGCGTAAGGTGATTTCTACGCCTAAGCTAGTTTCTACGCATAAGGTTACTTTATCAACATTGTTTCATTCGACTACAAAGATCCGTCATCAACACAAGTTTCAAGATGTCTCAACCACCATACTCTAGCTACTTTCCTCATGAATATCTGATGCAGGTTTTACTAACCAGGTCTTAATATTTATAGTGTCTCGCTATACCTATGGTCTACCCTAATGCACTAACGGGCAGTGTACCCGGTCGCGTGTAGTGTAGTAAATGGTAAAGCCGAGGTCGTCCCAAGAGCTATGTGTGTTGGATTATTACTAAGTCTAGTGTCACAGAATAATAATTGTTTCGATAGGGATTTAATTAATTAAACTACTAATGCAGAATGAAATAAAAGCAGATAAATGGATAAAGGGAAATCAATAGAGAAATAGTGGTGCTAACCTAGTCAATTCTCCTAGCTAGTTATGTCTACGTCTACCTACTTCTAATTACTTCAGGTGGGGTCAAATTTGAGAGGACAACATTTGGTCAATTCGCCCTAACCTATCAGCAAAGATGCCACCACAAGAGAAATCAGGCGCACCATCATAAGTCCTGTTGTTCCTGGTCCCCTAAGCCAAGTTATTAAGTACCGCTACATGCTAGATTCAAAATAGTGAGTGCCCGGCCGTTAGGAACTTAGACACTACACCCCCAATTCTTAAGTTCATCCAAATGATAGGTGATCAGTTGGTCAAATCGCGCAAGTAGAAAGGGTCCACTACAACAAAAGTGGCTTTTTAGGACCCTTTGTGTGGGACGGTATGATAATGGAGTCCTAAAAAACTGTTTAATAGGACATATGAGCGTTTAGGGTCCTTTTTAAATATTTGCTACTTAGGCGATGTCCTAAAAAGGTATATAATAGGATGGTCGATGATTTGGGGTCCTATTTTCATATAACTTAATATGACACTTAAAATATGGGTCCTAATAAATTACCTTTATAAGACGTTTATTCATTATGGTTGTATTATAATAAACCATAATAGGATACGTGAGTTTTGAGTCATAAGACATCAGTTAGTTAAAACGCTTATTCACAAAAAGTTTTATTTAGCAAAATTTAATAGGACCTTTGACACGTCGGTATTATAACGTTAACCTTTATAGGACGCTTATGTACAATGGTTTTATAACATCATTTTTTTAAAATGATTTTTTGCAAAAGTTTTATTATAACAAAACTTAATAGGACCCTTAAAGGATGCATATTAATTATGGTTTTATTACAATACACCATAATAGGACACTTGATATATAAGTCATAAAACATTAATTATTTAAAACGCTTATTCGCAAACGTATTATTAAAACATAACTTAATATGACAGTTGACACTTGGGTCCCATAGATTGATACACCATCATAAGACACTTGATATTTGAGTCATAAAACATCGGTTTTATGGAACACTTATTCGCAAACGTTTTTTTTATAAGAAAATTGAATAGGACCCTTGACAATAGCGTCTTATAACGTTAACCTTTATATAACGCTTATTCATAATGGTTTGTTTATGATACACCACAATATGGCACATCTTTTTAGAGTCGTAAAACATCCGCTTTTTATAACGCTTATTCAGTTTTATAGAACGCTTAATTGCAAAAGTTTTATTTGAACACAAATTAACAGGACCCTTGACAACTGTGTCTTTTAACATTAACCTTTATAGTACGCTTATTTGTTGTGGTTTTATTATCCTACGCCATAATAGAACACTCCTTTATTTGAGTCATAAAACATCAGTTTTTTAGAACGCTTATTTACAAAAGTTTTATTTAAACATTAGTTAGTATGACACTTGATACATGGGTATCAAAACTTGATACACCATAATAGGACACTTGATATTTGAGTCGTAAAAGATCAGTTTTATGAAACGCTTATTCACAAAAGTTTTATTTAAACATTAGTTTTATGCCATGTAGGATTTCCACTAAATCCTTATTTTAATAATACTTCCCCTATTATTTTTCCCCAATTATAAACCCTAAATAAATAAAAACATAAAATGTCTTCCTCCTCAAATAGAAGTAATCGGCCACCACCACCAACACATTGTGAACACCAGTAATTAGGCAGACTTCGAGGACAATTGATTTCCCTTTAAGGCATTTTCTTGGATGTGGTTGCAGAAGTGATAACCATTTGAAGCTCAAAATCATCACCTATGTCAAGCTGTGAAGATGAGTTAAGCTCAAAATCATCTTGGGCTGATTACTTTCCACCTAATTGGAAATTCAAAGGATTAACAAAGTCAGAAGCCGAAAAGTCAAAAGGCAAGAAGTCAAAAGGCAAAAATGTTGAACAAGTTGAAGAAGTTCCTGGTAAAAGGATACAAGTGTTAGGTCTTGCTAACAATGTTACTTGGGATGCAATAAAAAAGAAGACATTTGGAGTCAAAAAACCATCAGGATAATGTGTTATCTGTCTTTGTATTGTTATATGTCTCAATATTTTGGAAGTTATGTATGGGTTATCTGTCTTTGTATTGTCCTTATCTATCAATGATAATGGTTAATTTGGTGCATTATTGCTGTACTATACTAAGCCAGAATTGCACTCACAAAATAAACTAGGCTTGATTAAAAAACAAAAATGACTGAGTGCAGGGCATCTCAGTCCTAATGGGGTGATTAGCAGACCAAATTAAAGCAACAAGATAAGATCTAGAATCCCAATTAAGCTTAGAATTCTCTAGTCAGTAGTACAAGCTACTAAAGGAAACAAAAAACAGAAGAGAAACAACAGTGAATAAGCAGAAATTAAGCTCTTAATATGGGCATTTGAGCCAAACAGTGATAAGCCATATTGACCCGTTTGACCCATTTGAGCCAAACACCCCTTAAGCAGGGTTGTATAAGAAAGAGTTATACAAACAGTAATGAGGATTGTCATTGATTCTTAACAACTAATTTTACATAAAAACAGGGACTATTATTATTTAGCTAATTGAAATCATTAAGCTTCTTGAACTGGATCTTCTTCATCGGCAATAACTAAGTCATTGTTGTCCACAACGGTTCCATCGAAACCACCTCTAACCAATTCAATATCCATTGTTTCGTCATGTTGAGGACACATAAATGAGTCACCCTACAAATGTGTTTCCACGTCATCAAGACTTGTTTGTTCATCCATGTCATAAACATGTCTGGGCGCTGTCTTGATCACAACTTGCCATCCTTTGTCAACACTATCTGCAACGTAAAATACTTGATGTGCTTGAGAAGCTAGTATAAAAGGCTCGTTATGAGCCTTCAATCCTTCAAAATTCAATAGAGTAAACCCGTTGTCATCTTCTTTTTTCCTTGAACCATTTGAAATCCAATCACAATCGAACAAAACTACTTTCTTGTCAATACCATACTCCAACTCAATTATATCATTCAAAACCCCGTAGTAAGCTACATCTCCCGCGATAGGATTGTTATCTGTAGCACTCGAGTAACTGTTTGTCATGGCCTAAAGAGTAACCCCACTATTCTGTGTTTTCCTATTATGTTCTACATCTTTTGTGTGAAATCGGAAACCATTTATGATAAATCCCTTATATTTTTTCACATACTCAGATGGACCACTTGCCAAGCACCTTAGACTTTCTGTGATTCTGTGATCCCCTATAGCATGTAGCTCCTCAACCTGAAATAAGGCAAGATGTGTTAATTGTTTTGTTATTAGTAGGTCGAAAATGCTATGTCATTATAATTATTTTTCAAAAAGTAATAAACCTGTGTATATGCCTTACATGATCTTGAAACCACGACTCAAAAGTGTCACTATGTAAACATTGAATGTCACGCTTACGTTTTCTCCGATTTTGATGATGAACCAACGCCAGATGTTCACTGCAGTGTTAACAGATGATAATGATGATAACAACGACAACTATTAATCGTATAATATAATTTATGAAACTCACAACTAATATAATTACTTACGTTCGAAATTCATCAACTTCACTACAATTGAACAACACATATGAATGTGCTTTAGCCAAAATGTCAAGTTCCATCATTTCTACCTTTGTAGCACCAATCGGTCGACCTGCCATAGAAAAGATAGGTAAAACATCCTCATAACCATCGTCATCATTATTTCGACTTGTCTTATTATGTACGGTCTCAACATCACTGGATAAGTACAATGAACAAAACGACACACACTCTTCAGCTAGATATCCTTCTGCAATGGAACCCTCCGGGTTATTCCTGTTTCGCACGTAAGATTTTAATGTAGCTAAATACCTGAGATATCAAAACCAATAATTTTAGATTCAATAATATTTGTTAATAAAGGTATTTACTATAATAGTAATGTGCACCTCTCGATTGGATACATCCAACGGTAATGAACTGTCCCTCCTAATCTGGCCTCTGAAGCAAGATGAACCGAAAGATGAACCATGACATCAAAGAATGATGGCGGAAAAATCCTTTCTAAATCACAAAGTATTTTTCCAATCTCGGTTTCCATTTGAACCAAATCATTTGGATTAAGAACCTTTGCGCATAATTGTTTATAGTAACGACATAAATTCATCACAGTATAGCGCACGTGCTTAGGCAACACATTTCGCAAGGCAATGGGAAGCAACTGCTGCATCAAAATATGGCAATCATGACTTTTAAGTCCAAACAGTTTTGGAGGTTTTAACTCTACGCATCTTGATATATTAGCTGCATAACCATCTGGAACTTTCACCTTCTTAAGCACACGACAAAAAATATCTTTCTCTTTTTTATCCATTGAGAAACAAGCAGGTGGCAAATAAACTTTGTTGTTATCTTGAACTATAGGATGAAGTTCACGTCTAATGCCCATTTCTTGTAAATCTAGGCGTGCTTTAATATGATCCTTGGTCTTCCCATCTAGATTCATTAGCGTTCCAAAGACACTGTCACAAACATTCTTCTCAATATGCATTACATCTAGATTATGGCGTAGCAAGTTATCTTTCCAGTACGGTAACTCAAAAAAAATACTTTTCTTCTTCCAATTAAAAGGTAAATCTGGGTTGCTCTTCACAAGTTTTCCAAATTTAACTTCAAAACCATCTAACTCATCAAGTATTTCTTGTCCTGTTAAGCCACGGGGTTGCCTGTCTCGTTCTTCTGTGCCATCAAAAGAGTTTGTATCTCTTCTAAAAGCATGATCAGTAGGCAAATATCGACGATGTCCCGTAAAACATTGTTTTTTGCCATGACTCAAGCGTGTTGATTTTGTATGTTTATGGCAGTTAGGACATGCAAGTTTACCTTTGGTGCTCCATCCGGATAAATTTGCATAAGCAGGAAAGTCACTGATCGTCCATAACAAACAAGCACGCATCCGAAAGTTACTTTTTGTTGATGCATCATAAGTGTCTACTCCTTTACGATCCCACAACTCCTTTAGCTCAGCAACTAACGGTTCCATATAGACATCTATATTATTCCCAGGAGCAGATG
>BPTQ01000003.1:119399302-119410169 GCA_019973895.1 Chrysanthemum seticuspe
CAAAATGAGTTTTCATTCTTCGAAAGCGAGGAAAATATTCCTAACACCGTGACTTCGCATGGTGTCCCAGGAAAGTAATGTTCATGCCCGACATGTGACACTACACACGTGTTCGGTAACAGTAAATTTATTAGTGTGTAGGTTTAGTTATAACTTTTACTTTGTCAAATTCCCCATGGTCCTATAAGTCCATCAGGTCGTTATTGAGGTCCTTACGCTTGACCCGTAACTATCGAACACTCTCGTTAGGACCCTGCTGGTGGATGTTTCGAGAGGTTACAAGACTTGACCAGGGAAGACATGTTGGAAAGTAGCTAGGCTCACTACTAGGAGAATTGTAGGGAAAAGAGGAATCTTAAGGTAGAGAAGAAGCTGGGCTACGGAAGTACATAGAGGAAATTAGCTATTCGATTGGGTAGGGACTGAAAGTTTGGAGATCACACACTGAAGAAAGTCAGGGATGGGTTAGCTTATCGATTAAAGGAGATACATGAAGGCATCGGGTCGAAGAAGAGATGGAATTCTAAGGAGAAAAGGGATGTTAAGAGGATCATCACTCGGATCGATGAAAGGTTGTACAGAAGGGACCAGTTCAGAACATTGGAGAGCTTTGTAGGTGGTCGTCCCAGGATTGCTCTCACAAGCTATCAATGCCCAGTTCGCATTCCTGGAGTTATTGCTGGACTACCTGAATATCCTGGTACCCCTTAAACTGTTTCATTTTCAATATTGATTTGGATGTGTGATTATTTAAATGACAATGGCTTGTGCACACATCACAGTGTACAGCCCGTACTTGTAATGAAAGGACCCTGTGGTACGCTTCAGTGCCACAATCCTTATAAAAGGAGCGAAAGCTTCTTACTTTTGAGTAAAACTTATCAAAACTTTCACTTTTCAAAGTTTTGCTCAAAAGGACAAGTACTTCTCCTTATGATTTTTCAAAACCTCAAAAGTTTATATCACTTTTTGAGGGGGAGTATTTGATTAAAAACTTTGTTCACAAATTGTTCTTCGTGATAATCTTCCCACAAAACTTGAAATGGTCATATTCGATATCAAAATTTCATCAAAAATAACATTTATATGCCATTTTTGAGGGGGAGAAAATTAATGTGATAAGAAATATGTTGATTTGCTATTGAATTTTTGTGTGATAAGACTTAACCCATGAATTGACGAGCTCTAAACTGTCATAAATCGAAAAGATTTATCTTCCTAGACTTATCCGAGTAGATTGTACCTATTCGAGGAACTCTTGATAGACATGAACTTTGACGGGTTTGTCCACACCTTCAAGGTAGTTACTAGAGTTAGTTGTCACCTAAAAGCTGTCAATGTACCTCTTTAACTATGCAACGTAACCGTGTCTCGCGGGGGATTGTCTATCTTGAGTCGATCAATTCAAAAGTGCGCGCTCTTCTCTCACCGTGCAGACTTCTGTCTAAACACCTAAGCACGTGTGGAGGGGGAGTATTTCTGTTAAAAGATAAAACTCTCACAGTGGTACAAAATGTTTTTCATTCACAAACACTTTGAGAGATTTTCAAGAAAATGGTTTTGTGGCAACATAGGTTAGTCATGGAGTTATAAGGTGACTAAGGTTAGGAATAACCGTCCTATGATCCGCCAGAGCTGGAGGGATCTACCCAAGGACATCACAAATAGTTAGTACTTAGAAGTCCCTAGGTATGATTATAAAAAGGAGAATATGAGAATAGGAGAAAGAAGGAGTTGAAGAATTAAAAAGAAATGCAAAGAAAAGGGTGAAAAGAAATAGCCCTCCAGATTATTCAACTTAGGGCAGACACCGGGTTCAATTCATATGCTACTGGTCGTCACTAGATGACACCGGTATTGAAGATAAAAGTCGTCATGGACCCAGTGACGCATGCACTAAACCTTCTTAGCCACTCAAGTTTCTCCCAACATAAGCTTGTTTCATTCTCACAGGGAACCCTACGTAAACTATCGACTTTCTCTTAGAGATTGCTGGTATTGAAGAAGGAGACCCTCTCCCTATAGTCTCCGCTCAGGAAAACCAAAGTGCACTATTGAGTCTAGAGCCACGAGATTCATCAAAAGATCTCTTAGGTACACTTGACATTTTATCACTTGTCGTTCAACAATAAGAACGCAAGTGATACATTATCGTGTCCTTCACAGATCTTAGCAATCTGTCGAGAACATTTATGAGAGGTTCACAATTGTGATTCTCAGTGATTGAATGGAAACTCCTGCCAGGGTCAACATCAAACAGCCCTGACAGCAGGTCACTTTGGTAACTCCCCGTGGATTACGCTTAGTGTGTCTCAAAACGGTCTACAGTCGTAAGGTGATGCTTCGGTGTACCTCAGCGACTCATCTGAACTGTAGGTGTTCGGTACATCGCGTTATCTCACTCGTGGGACTCCAGTTCAGGAACAGCCTTTGTGAGAATTAGAGTTGTGTTTTCACACTACGCTATTAACACTCTCGAAGTTCAAACTTGTAAGTGCTGGAATCCGCTTATCACTAACCTTTCTTATGTTTTCTTCTTATGGAAGCTCTGGAGTGGACTGATCGTGCAGATTCTTCACATGCTCATACCAACAAAATCACTAATGGAAGTTCTCTCAAAAGGCAACACAAAGTCAGAATAATTCTTCGTCAAAGTCAAAGAATCTACAAAGTTTAAAGACTAAGAGAACTACATCAGTACTGAAATCCAACATTAAAGAGCGTGTGAGCATGTTGGAGAAAGACGTGGAGACACTGGAGCAACGAAGCAGACCTGATGCAGACAACAAAAACATACTATCACTACCATCACAAAGAACAAAGATCTCAGAACAAAGATAATGATGACGTCAAAGCTGAACTTTTCAAAGGAAACAATTTCTCTACACTGGGGAGATTGTTTGAATCAAGGCAATTCTTCTCACAAGAAAGAAGAATGTCAGAAGACGTCAAAGATAGTATTACATCAGCACCTTCAATGTTTATATTATCAATCACTAACACTTAGGGGGAGATTGTTGGAATCACTCCTAAACTTTATTTCAAGTGTTAGTAATTAATATGTAATAGTTAGCTTAATATGGCTTTTATGTTAGTAATCATGCCAAGGCTTATGTAGAAAGCCCATGAGCCTTGGCCCAAGCCCATAAAGGAAAGGAAGGAAACTTGCATGTTGCCCTAGTTCCTTCCTATAAATAATGCTTGTAAACCCTCAATTGAGGGTTGGTTGTTCAATTCACTCATTCACCTTTACACATAACTCTTCTATAGTATCATACGTGTGTGTGTGTTATTGTTCATCCGATCACTTCTCTTCTATTTCTTATATTGATGCTTGTGTTACTAAAATGGAAATCTAACAAACACCCCCAAAAATGGTTTGTAGCGGAAGAAAATGTTACTGAGGTGCTACTCAATTGGTTCACAACACAAAGTATAGAATAATAGATTTTCTTTAGAAGATTTCATTTATTGTAGTAAAAAAAACGTTTACAAAAGTTGAATTGTTGCGGAAAATGGCCCATTAACAAAATATGGTCCCAATACATATATCAGAGTCGTCTATGACCATGTCATGCCATTGCCCAAGTGCCTCCAGAGTTTAGCTATCGCCTTTTTATCCTGAAAATACATGTTAAAAAGTCAACATAGCAGTTGAATGAATTCATAGGTTTAATCAAATAAATGGTTGATCACAAGATATATTGGTTGGTAAAAATCGACAGTGTACGCATACAAAGTCTTGGAAACATTTGCTATATTGTCATACGCCCATAATGGGAAGTGGTTGTTATTGTCCTAAGCTCATGACACCAACACTCAACTGCATACACCTATTTACTCGTGTACGTGGTATTTTCCCTCATCGGAGGTAATTGCCAGTTACCTAGGAAATTCAAATATAGTGCGCCCCAGTTAATTTCGATAACCAAGACGGGGTAGTGAATCCCCATAGTACTATCCACAATATATGCGTTCAATCGCGTGACTAATGGTTCATGATAAGATGGACTTTATGGTAAGGTACTTAGGCAATAACACATTTGGATAAACATACAATTTTCAAGCAATTGTGATCATAAAAAGTAGTAGTGGCATGTATTCTCCCACAAGGAGTTTATAAAACACTTAAAAGAGTAAAAGTGAGGCTATGAACTCACCTTCGTGGTAATGGTATAGTACAACAAGATCAAGTATGCAACGGCTCCGACTCGAAACCTAAATACGAGATGACAATTCTCAGAATTATGGTAGATATTTGGTTCACGACCAAAATGGTAATGGTTGCAAAGATGGTTTGGTGGTGTGGTACTAGTATCGTTTTTACTTGTGTGGAAATGCTTAAAGCAAAATATTTATTACATTATCCTAGTTATTTATTCCTCATAAAGTCTATTTTTATATTTTCGAAATGTTTCCGTAATTGATCGATGTAAATAGATGTCGTCCAATGATTTCTAGATTTCGAGTGATTATTTACTCTATTTGTTTTAGTATCGAGTGGTTATTTTATAAACGTGTATACACACACACACACACACACACACACACACACACACACACACACACACACACACACACACACACACACACACATATATATATATATATATATATATATATATATATATATATATATATATATATATATATATATATATATATATATATATATACTAGTGCCAAAACCCGTCCGATGGACGGTTATGACTTGTAGTTTTTATTTTTATGATTTAGTGGATCAAATATATACTAAAAAGTAATTAAAAGTTAAATGAAAAGGTTAAGATATATAATTGATGTTAACATAATCCATTAAACGACTAAAAGCAGGTAAGTACTTTGATTTGTGGTTTACATTTGATGGTGTTGGTTAACGGAAAGTTGTTATTTAAGTATGGTGTTTTTTATTATTGTTTAAAATGTATTAGTTTATGTTTAGTTGTATTTTTTGTTCCCGATGGGCGGTAATGTGTTATAATTTTACTTTTGATGGGGTTGGTTAACGGAAAGTTGTTAATTAAGTATGGTGTTTTTTATTCTTATATCGTTGGCATAATTTTCTATAGCGAAGAAAATAAGTTAATGAAAAATAAGATATAAATGTACCAATTTTTATAGTGAATGTATTAACATACGAAATAGATAAACGTTAACTTTTATTCAACAATTAAAATATACAAAGTTATTTGTAAGAATATATTATATGATTTAAACTCAAATGCGAAATAAAACTTCTTTTTATTTTGCGTAATACAACATTTATTGAATAAAGATTCTTTATATACAATAGTTATTGTTGATTTTGAGAAATTATCATCCTTATCACATCAAAGAATTTCCAATCCTCACTCTAGAGACAGTCACATAAAGTTGCTCATGGGTGAAAACTGGCCTCTAGAGAAACAGCTCAACTTAACGTTTGTTGTTAATTTTGCGTAGCTGCCATCTTCATCACAACAAAGAATTTTCAAACCCCTTTCCCCTTTTGTGCCCTTTGAATTATCATTTTCTCAACGGTTAAATGAGGACACATTGTAGATCGGCTTTCTCGGTCATAGTTAGTAGATATATTCAGCCTCATCTGTCTATTTCCTCTATGGCGGGCATGACTTGTAATAATAATTTTGATGGTGTCAGTTAAGGGAAAATTATTTTTATAGATGTCAATTTCATTCAATTTTGTTATGGATGAAAAGTGTACATGTTGAAAGAAATGGTCATAAACTTATGAATATTGTTGACACTTTGACTATAGCAAAGGAAGGCGCGTTCAATTAGACTGACCAGCCTGGTTCATGAGTTGATAATTAGACGTAATTATAGTTTGAGTGTAATATTATATAGTAAAAACGATTCAAAATATGTAGGTGCGGGGAATCGAATCCCGTGCCTCTCGGATGCAAAGCGAGCGCTCTACCATATGAGCTACACTCCCATTTTGTAATAAGTATATTTAACTATGTATTAATCTAAATTTAAGATTGACTATAACCTTGATTAGTGGCATGTATAGATGTATACTTATGAGTTTTACCAAAACTATTTTGTAATAACTCATGCCTATGATGTCTGTATGAACTTATGCTCACTTGAACAGACATATTAATGCTACGAAGATTGCTTATTCTGAATACCTGAGTTAAGCAAAGCCAATCCAGTATCTTCTCCTATTTTGAGACCAACTACTATTTTAGAATCACTCAAGTCGTTATGAGACCAATTATGGCAAGGTGTACAATCAAGGTTAAAGCACGTACAAAGATTCATACCCGTAAAATTTCATACACCAAAATACAAACAATCGATTTATCAATATTAAATGAAGCCGATATGGATATAGATAAACCTTGAATTTTGAGTGGCGAGATTGTGAAGATGTTGCAAGGCCGATGAGGTTTTCCGCACGCAACCTAACAACAAAGTAAGATAATAAATTTCCTCATGGAATCGCAGTGATTAGTTCTTTCAAAATATGATATAAATATGTAAAAATTATCGTCAAGTCTTGGACCAGTATCATACCGTAAATCCAGTAGTGGGTGATTTACAAACTGATGGTAGGAGAAGGTTGCTACTACATCAAATTATCTATGAAATTTTCATTAAATATTAGAAATCAAACAAAGAAATATCGCTATTATTTAAGGTTGCTACTGCATCAAATTATCTAATGATAAATACTTACACTGAAGCCTTATTGTCCCTTTTAATCGGATGATGACCATCATTTCCTTCACCAAATTCAGTCCTGCTCAACCTTAAAACTCATTAGTGGCCGTGGCTCCACCTGCAAGGATTCATTTGTGCCCTCAAGGGATTCATCTGTGCCCTCAAGGAATGTGTAAGACTGACCTTGATGTGTCTGCGGCCCTCAAGGGATGTCTAAGACTGACCTTGATGTGTCTGCAAAGACATAAAAACATGGTGCAAAACAGAAAAACTAAGGTAACATGATCATGACACACCAAGTTAATAAAACTGTGATGTTTGAGGTGGTGGGAAAGAAAGACATACCCTGTTATGTTGTGCCTTTAAAATGAAAGGCTTGGGTTGTAGCATCCATGGGACAGCAATTAGAAATAGCAATAGAAGCACAAGATGGTATGAAACAATTTGTATTAGTTGAATAATACGGAAACCTTATGTTCCACTATCGGTGTGCTAAGATTTAAACATGAAAAAGCAAACAAAAGATAAAGGTGCTAGAAGAATCAAACTTGAACAGTCTTCTGGTGTGGAAAAAGTTGGTATAGATCAGCCTGTGAACCCGTGACCCACTTGTGCTACTCCAATAAGAATCGACATTTTCATCTTCAAAGAGTTAAGGAAGGGCAATTCACTGCGACTCCCATGCCACCCAGGGTCCACACCAAATGGGTATGTATCACGCGCCTTTATCAACCCAAGAGAAAAACGCGAAGGAAGGAGATTAGCAAATGAACTGACAACCGAGTCGATATTGTTTCTTAATTTTTAATTTATGTTATTACTTTTCAATTTGGGTGGGGTGAGGTGGGAGTCAGATAACTATCTGCATCCAGCTCACGGCAAACATATGCTGAAGGACTAAATAACTGAAATGGAACTGAGAAGAACTCGTTAGAGATCAAACCCGTGTAGCTTGAGAAGAGTGACATTAACAATATAACATAACAACCCCCGAAAGTCATTTCCATTATGTCACCAAGTTTCTGTATTGATGAAAATGCATAAGCAAATCAATCTCCAAAGCAAAATACAGATGTTAACAGGGCCACGAACTTTAAAAAAGTTGCTCCATATTCAGTAAGACAGTGTTGATTATGTGAAACAACAGCTCCATAAACAAGTTTTATTTACCTGATGACTTGCGTATTTCTTCTCCCTGGATATTAAAAATAACCATGCCAGCAGGATGCATATGCTATGCCCCCAATCACCAAAACATAACCGCAAACAGAAATGGGAACGTGACAACAATATACACTCCAGGATTTGCTTCTTGGTATTTATGAAAAAATATCCAGTGGTTCCCAAAACACGGGTTGAGATCAAACCATTAAGCTTGTCTGTCAGACACCTTTCCTCGAAAGTTATCACCCAACAGGATATTGGTAGATTTACAATCAGGGTGTATGACAGATGGGATGGTATGCTCATGTAGGAACTCAAGCGCACTTGCGCAGTCTAGGGTGATTCTCAATCTCATAGCCCATTTTAGTACTTGAGATCGACCTATGGAAGAGTGTAGGTGGTCATGAAGAGTCGCATTGAAATTTTGAATTTTGCTTGGGAGCTGCTATTGCGTAGCTTCATCCAAGCCTTCTTCCAGTTGTGGTCATGGGTTTCTGCACCAAAGGTTTCTACAACTCACTGCAGCTTAATGAATTTTTATGTTAGTGCCAGGTGACAAAACCTATCTAACTTTTCTTTATTTTCTTCTTTGACAGGTTGTTGTAATTTCTGGAGGACCGTTAGTTGGCAAGCTTATGGATATTTTCCCCGAGTACATGCATATTATTTTTTGACTACCTCCAGGTTATTTTATTGATGAACGTATCTAGTAGAGGTGGCGAAATGAATCGGTTGAGTAGGTTGAATAACGGGTCAAAAGTCATAATCTTTTTTGGTGTTGGCTGAAAATTTGATTTTATATATTATATCAATAAAAATCTAGTCTTTATTTTTTTTAATAGTCTGATGTAGGAGGTTTGATGTAACAGACATACCCTTTTGGAGACCTTTGGCCCATTTGACCAGTTCCTTATTTTTCTAAGTTCTGTGATCTAACCATTTTACTTGTTAGAAATAAATCATGACCTGAATCAACCTATAGGAGTTAAATGGGTAAAAAATTCCACCTATTATCTACTCCTATTAAAAAAAGAGAATCAAACTTTCTAATACCTGTTTGGCTATTTATGTATCAGGAATCTGCTCAACTGTATTAGCTGGGATGATAATTCAAGCACATATGGCACGCGCCTCGCTTGAAACCTCTATACTCATGCGTCCTCTATTCTCGAGACCTGTTAAGTCATGCTCTAGTGTGTTTTTTACGTCGAAACAGCTAAGGGAGAAAATTTAGTAACCATATTTAGGACTCTCGTTGAACCATTTCTGCTTCATCTTTACTCACTTGATCTCTTCACGTAATCCATGATCAACTATTATCGCCAATAACCCATCAACGGCATCATCTTTTCTCCAGGAGGTAGCTTTTAGACCGGAAATATTGTTAGGATTTACTAACCGTTCACCACCAACACTAAAGACAACACATATACCAGTTGATGCGGTTTCATCTACATTATAGTGAACCTAAAAAAATCAGTAGAACAACGCGTGATTTACTCGTTGTTGGGAAAAATCAAGGTAAAAGACTGCAAATAAATCAAAAGTAAGAAGATTAGTACGTTAAGTCCAACACTTGTAGAGTTCTTTGTCATCTTTTTTTATCAGCACAACCCATGTAGTCTAATCTATAAACATGAAAGCAACTGATTTTGCTGGACCAAAATCCTCATTTGCAGCAGCTTGGAGCTCTAGGCCAGCTGCTATTGCGTAACTTCATCCAAGCCTTCTTCCGGTTTATGATGGTATAAACAAAAAACAATATAGATGACACAACTTGTTTCCCCAATTAACTTTATTATCTGTTATAAAGTTTAACTATATACAAATTGTTGGTAAGGCAAAGCAGATTATGGCCATGTTTAGGGGTGGAGTAGCAGACTTCTGCCTTTGACAAAAAAACTGTCCTATATTCATTTAAATCTCAAATAACAGCTAATAGGCCATACTCAAAGGACATATATTCCCTCTAAACCTAACTAAATGAGGCACATTTTTCTTAGTGGTCGTCTAGATATTTTTATACGTCATATTAGAAATAGGAAAAAAAAAAAAAAGCAAATTTGCTTTTACTGATCAAATGATTTCCAAAAAATGTCGTTCTTTCTAAAGTTGACACCTAAAAGAGACCCAAGACCTGAGGAGCACTACGAAAGGACAAAAAAATGGAATTCAAAAACTCCTCGCAGCTCAAGTAAGGGTGTTGCCAAGTATAATCTCTATAAAATATGAGCGCCAGCATTCCTAAATAAGACTAACAAAAAGCGATAACAAATGACCCTCCCTCGCTATCCAGTAACATGTTAACTCAGCTTAACGTACCTGTACGTAATGTACAGCTGGTATTACGCGTGCTAGGCGCAGTTCTGTAGGCTATTGATCTTGGGCCTCATACTCGTCGTCTTTCCAGGATCGTTGCCAATTGTCAAGGTGAGCAAGCATATCGACATCCATTGTGACATTTAAAATTCCTTGAGCAGATTCGACAGTGTAGTTCAGCTTGAACGGTACCATTTTAACTCCCTTCGATTTAAGCACATCAACCACCTGCCAATTTGACATTACCAGATAATCCATCATTTGAAACTTACTTTAGTCTCGTCAACGTAACATTAGTTAGTAGAGGTGGTCAGGCAAGCTTAAGTGCTTAACCATTGTTTTATACATGGATGGGTATGGGTGATCATGTTATTTCTAATGGGTCAAAAGGGTAACAGTGGCGGATCTAGGTATTTTAGATATGTGTGGCACAATTTTTTTTTTAATTTATTTATTTATTTTTGTTTTACCAATGTTCTAACTAAAATGAAGTGAAAAGTACATTACGTAAGTCATATACAAGTTAATAATGTTATTTTGATCACCCTACAACAGATTATGTCTTCGGGCATTCAATGAAAGCTGTGTACTAGTGGGTATGGGTAGGTACATATTTTGTTACCAATTCGTGAATTCGAACGGACTGGTGGAGATGATTGATTACAATGCAACTGCTCTGATTTCATTCAAAGTTTACTACCTAATAGACCAT
>BPTQ01000003.1:119426874-119478434 GCA_019973895.1 Chrysanthemum seticuspe
ACGTTAGGTCTGCCGCAGTCTTCGACTTCTCCTGCCGCAGTGTTCGTATTCCACTACGGCAGCGTTCAGATTGCACCGGTTCTGCTTTGGGATTACTGCCGCTGGGCTGCCGCAGTGTTTTGTATTCCACTGCGGCAGTGTCTACATTAGAATATATATCTTAGGCTTAAAAAGTCATAATCACCCATCAGAAAACCTCATTTTTGGATTTTGGCTTGGTTCCGACAGAACATGTCATAAAATCCCAAAGTTTGGGATAGAATGTGGTTCTATTCACAAAATGAAGTAATTATGTTAATACAGAAACTAATAAACACACATACGAACGTACAAGAGGTACAGGCCGATTAAATGAACACACAAACGAATCCCTTATACTTTGAATTAATAATTTAATTAAGTTTCATATTCCCTAAGCAAACACACAAGTAAATTAGCCGGACATGGAGAACATGCAAGCATACACACAAATAATCAAAGACATAATTGTATTAATGAAGTAAAACACTTATCTTGGTGTAAGATAGGGTTTGAAACCCTAAAATACTGTACAAGACAGCCTTGGTTCGGTTTTAGGTTTTTACTCCAAAAGACTACCCACTAATACTGAAAAATTCGGATTCTATATATAAGATTACATCTGTGACGGCGTCACCTTATGTTTTGTGACGCCGTCGGGTCGCCGTCATTAGGGTTTCGTCTTGGCCACGTTAGACTTGCGACGGCATCACCTTATGCTTGTGACGCCGTCCTCTTCAGCTTCTGACGCCGTCTGGATTGCATCTAGGCCGTCTGAGTTGCGACGGCCTACTCTTTTATAACTCGACGTCGTCACTTGAAAATAGGAGTTTTGGCTTCTGTCCCGTCACAAAATCCTCCGACGGCTTCGCAATTTAACACCTGACGCCGTCACCTTATGTTTTCAGCAGCTTTGAGTGTCTCGATTCTGACTTTGGCCATTTTCTTCGTATATTCACGCCTTTTCGTCCAAATAAGTGCCATTCCAGCATTTTGCCTTCAAGAGACCTAAAAAGTGAAAAGGAACGATATTAAGCAATAACGGATACAAAAGTGATCAAATAAGAGCTTAAACGACCCCTCAAAAAGGTACCTTTTAAAACTTTATCAGTTTGGCAATGGTGAAGATGATTCTGAAAATGAAGAAGATGATTTTGAAAAAGAAGATGATGTTTTGAATTCAGATAATGTGTCAGTTGATAATGAACATGATATAGATGAATCAGATATTGGCGAAGAAGATTTAGATACTCCTCATGTTGATTTTGAAGATGGTACATACGATTTAAGTGATTTAGAAGGCATGGGAAAGAATGCAGAAAATCAGTTTAAAGTTGCTGAGAATATAAATACAAAACCATCAAATAATATGGAGGAGGTATCATATATTTTATTATTAAATGCAGTTTACAATTGTTTTTTTTTAAAAATAAGTTAAGTTAATTTTCTAACAGTTGTACATTGTAGAATGCTGAAGTACACACTCCTAAATCTACAAGTAATGGAAGTTGTGTTCGAGGTGAAGAAGCTGTTGATAGTATGACTGATCCAGTTGGTGTTTTGAAAAAAAGAAATCGTGGAATAGAAGAGTTTGCAGAGAATGATTGTGTCTATGAAGAAGATGTCCAACCAAAAAAAAAGATGCAAACAAATGATATAGAAGACAATGATGCATAGAGCATGCACTGCATCTTCTTTTATCTATCTATTTAATTTTTATTGATAAACAATCAATTGTTTTAGTTTATGATTTTGGCAAACATATTATTATTTAGGTTATTATAGGATCAATTTTAATATGGTATTAAGTTTAAACATTTGCGTTTGTTTACATTTATTATTGGACAAGTATTACGTTACATTTTTTAAATGTTTATAGTTCTTCTGAATTTTTAATATATATGAAACCATGCAATTATTAGTTTGAATATGTTATGAAACACAAGGAATCCATTTACATTTAATAAACAAATAAGCTGCATAATACTAAGCAATTGTTTGATAATCAAACACATTCATTAAAACATATATCAGCTTACATAGAATATTTTACAACCGAACCATAGTCTTAGTTAACAATACATATGACCAAGGTAGAACCTTAAACAGTTGCTTCAATGTTCCAAATTACAAAAGAG
Source organism: Chrysanthemum seticuspe (assembly GCA_019973895.1). NCBI lineage: Eukaryota > Viridiplantae > Streptophyta > Magnoliopsida > Asterales > Asteraceae > Chrysanthemum > Chrysanthemum seticuspe. Next base: position 119,429,031 of record BPTQ01000003.1, read on the forward strand.
TAAAACAATCCGTTGTGCACAAAAGTTAACCAAAGTATTCCACAAAATCATTTTCTAACATACATGAAACATAGGGAATACACCTGTGTCAGGACCATTCAACTCCTCCAGATTGAACATGTACTTGAACCTTAGCATTTTGTCCTTCTTGAATTTGCAAACTTGTGCAAATTTCTTCCATTCCCCATGGATGTTTACATGGTTTGTTCGATCGGGATTTTCTAAGTGAAGTACCATTTTTATACGCATCTCATATACTATGTGTTTGTGTCTTATGAAACACTTTTTATAAGTATGCATTGGATGTTTGTCAAGGAAATCAGCTGGTATGCACTGCAATTAAGTGTAATAATTAGAATAATATGTTATTAAGGGCGACATCATAACCATTAAAAAAACAGGTATAACTACTTACAAGACGTTGTCTGTCTATGGTATCTTCATAAGCCACATAAAAAGAATGAGTTTTTTCACCAAAGTGGTCCATGTGTTGATCCCAAAAACATTGATTCCTCATTCTATCATCAGCTGTAATGACATACCACAAAAAACCACTTAAAACATATTTGATATATCATTACATTTAGTCTTTAAAGTATTAAAAGGTTTAACATGTCATACCCTGTTCCCAAAAATCAAGGTTGGGTTGGTGTTTTCTCAGTTTTGTTGCTCCAAGAAAATGACAATCAGTTATTGCACGACCAACCATATTAAAGGCCTGTAAACGTAAGTAGTTGTTTCTCTCCCTCATGAAGACTACATACTCCCCTACTCTAAGATTGAATCTTTCAACAATATTTTTCCAACCCACATCAGACATAACATATTGATAACAACCTTTGTTTCCCTTATCTTTTTGACGTCTGACAACAACATTGTACCTACGTTTGTTAACACAAATTTTGATGTCGTCCTTTTTCTTTAAACCCGGTAGGAAATCGACTGGAAGTATCTGAAGTTTCGTATAATTTTAATAATTCAGTTTAATTATACAAAATCCAAAAACAAATTGTACGTAGCAAGGGTAAATACCTGAACCATGTTATGTTGAGGGAGAATCCTACTCAAATACCTGCTAGGCCGTCCAAGTATTGCCTCATAACCACCTGTTTCATATCCATTTGCATCGTAGCTGGTCACATAATTGGAATCGTCCCCTTCTTGCACAAAGTGTAATGTCTCAGCATCGGTTGGTATGAATGCAAAACAGAACGGTGACCATCTGTAACCGGCCAATTCGTATATGTTACCACCAACTTTGACTATTTCAACTTTAACCCTGACTCTCTCTCTACTTGTCAAGTAAACATGATTGTTACCAGTGTAACAATTTTCAGTAAACACATCTGGAAGATACTGTATAGAAACAGAAAACATGTTTTTAAAGGCTTAAACAGACACATTATATTTATCTTATATCATTAATTGTTTTAGATAAGAACCTGTTTTGCAGGGAATCCTTGCCGATTAATCCAAACAATAAATTCCATAGGCATTATCCTACATATAATTATAGGTAACTAAGAAGTAAGAATGTTGGTTATATTTTTGATTATACAAACAATAATTACTGTGTTTTAAAACGCTATTAACATATCCATTCATCATCTAACATAATCTTAACCCTAAATTATATTTGGGCGTTTTATTAAACCAACTATTAATTAACATGCAACTTCATAACTATAAACATATGCATATATAAACATCAAAATTAACTTCTGATCTTTCATTTTATACTTAAAAATTATTGTATTTCAATTTCTGTAACTTTTTTAAAACAGTGAACATCTACAACTTCATATAAGATACATAGTAACAATGTAATGTAATCTAAAATATGAATTTGGTGTAACATTTACCTTGTGTGATTGGAACGTTGGAGCATCTAATTCAAAGAGTGGTTATGTTTATGTGTATGTCTTTTAATGTGTTTTAATTACTTGAAGAAGATATTATATTAATAACATTAATAATATGTTATACTCAACATTGTATACTTTTTTGTAATAGTAAATAAAAAAAAATGTAGGAAACATAAATAAAATAAAAGCATATATGTGTATATATAGTTTATTTGTAGGAAGCATATTTTTTGGAAAAATTTGTAGGAAACATTGGTTTATTTGGCTATATGTATGTTAAGTTTTTAAAAATCATGGCAAATCAAATAAAATATAGTGGAACTATTAATTACAAGATAAATATAGTTAATAATTCATATAGTAAGTTTTACACACTTATTAATAAAAGCAAAGTAAATACTACATAATTAATATTTAACATAAGTTCATTCAACATACCTAATGATAATTACCAAACATATGTCTTAATTACAAAACACAAAATACCAAATAAAGTAGTTTGTTTTAAACATATTTAACCATAAGGAGCAACATTTAAACACGTTCATGTTAATTTTTAGCAAATATGGAATATTGGGAATTGTGTGTTTTGGCCATCTTCAACATCCAAATCTTCAACATTGGATATATACTTGAAGCGAATAATCTTGGTGTAAGGAAATCCACATATTGCGGCAAGTTGCTTCCACTTCCCAAAGACATTGACAAGATTGTTTCTTTCAGGATTTTCATTGTGAGGTTGCATGCGCACTTTCATCTCCTGACGATATTGTCGGTGTATAATAAGGGCTCGATCATACATATGCATTGGATGAGTAATAAGGAATTTAGCTGGAATTGCCTATAAATTTACATATTCTAATAAGTAATAAGCAACTGTTTTCACTATTAATAATTGAAAAACAAAATAATTAATCAAACTTTACCAATCTGTTGTAGCATTGAATGTCTGCATATGCTTTGTAGAAGGTCCTATCATACTCTCCAAAATGGTCCATGTGAGATGGCCAATAGCAGATATGGTTCATCCGATCATCTTCTACACATAAGAAGTATGTATTGTATATGTCAAGAATGTTCTTAATTAAACAGATGTAATTAGTTAATAAAAACATAAAATACATACTCTCTTCATGCCACTCCAGCTGAAGTTGCTGCCTCCTTAATGTAGGTGCTCCTTTGTATAGTATTTGGGTAATCATGGTACCATCAGCATTAAAAGCATCGACCCACAGTTGATTTCCCACGTTCTTGGTTAACACACACACAGTTCCGGGTTCCAGCCCTATATCGTCGACCATTATGTTCCATGATTCACCCAACAATCGATAAAAAAACGTGCCAGTATTTACCAAAACTGCTTCACGTCTAACATGACATGGGTAATGTTCACCATTTGCTATGATAGTAATGACATCGAGTTCCTGTAGCCCTGGAAGAACCTTAGCTGGAATTGTCTGCAGGAATGTATAACATTAAAAAAAATCAAATTATAAATATAATGTATAGTATCAACTTCCGTAATTTTTTTATTTTAAAAATTAAATAAATTGTTTCAGTATTCAATACCTGTGGCAAACGAGGATCCAGAAGAACATAAGTTTTAAACCTTGAAAAAGTAGACCTGTGTCCATCATAACCAGCCACTTCTTTATCATTACGTAAATATCCAGTGACATAAAAGCAATCCTCTCCTACTTCAATGAAATGCAACAAGTGGATATCTAAAGATAAGCTGCGGTTGCAAAATTCTGTCCATTTTGGACCTGTCAAATACGATTGTCCATCACGAGGCCTAACCAACTCCACCTTAAAACGATATCCATCAGGTGAAATAATGTATATGTCAATATTCCCATGGTACGCTTCTAAGTTGTAAACTTCAGGTAACATCTAAAACCAAAAAAAAAAAATTAAAAATGTTTGTTAATAAAACACCAAATTATATGTCTCAGATTTGTGGAATGAAGTTTATAGTACTTGAAACTCTGAAAAGTGCTCTTCATCTTGCTGAATCACAAACTCCATACACATAGTTCCATGCACAAACAACTATATTTTCGATTAACATTTTTTATAAAATAAAAAAGGAATAACAGAGCATTTACATATGTAAAAAGGTATTATACTTCTGTTAACATATGACTTAACAACAACACATGTAACCTAAGACCAAAGTCTATCTAAAAACGATACTTACTATATAAGATCATAGTTATTCCAATTGTAACATAACCTCTGTTTTTAATTCACATAAAACAGAGCATTTACATAAACATATATCCTAAAAATCATCTAAAACAAAAGATGTAGTGAACGTATTATTATATACAGACGTATTATACTTCTAAAAACATATCAGTAAACAACAATACATGTAACCTTTTATCAAAGTGTATATAAAAACAATTCAAACTATATGACATCAGATGTATTCCTATTTTTACATACAATCTGTTTTTCATTAATGTAGCAACCTTAATACATAGAAAGTATATAAGTTAAACCAAAGTCTATATCATTAGGGAATTAAGATTGTTTACATTACAAAATTTATGAATGCAAAGTACAAAATTAAAAACATATTTTGTGTCAAATAATCCTTACCCACAACTAGAAAGGCAAATTTTGATCAAAGTGGATCATTTACATAACAACATTAATAAGTAAAAAGTACCAAATTAAGATCATATATTGTGTCGTATAATGTTTATATACACCAACACATGCAACCTTTTATCAAACTTTATTTCAAACCATAATTCCAATCAAAAGTAAATGATATTTGGTTTAGGCATATTCTAAAATAATATCTAATGAACATTAATCTAATATCCTTAATAGATAAAAAGTATATAACTTCAACCAATTTTGATCTCATATCAGAGTTAGTAACTACAACACATAAAATCTTTGATAAAAATCTATACCAAACCATAGTAAGTTGGAAAGATATATGACAATCAATATACACCTATTCTAACATAAGTGGTCCGCATCATTAATCTAACAATCATATTGTTATTGTGAATACCCCCTAACTAAAAACAGCACATGCAACCTACGATGAGTTTGTTAACATATTTTTCCAACCACCATATACGTTTGATGTATCTTAAAGAGAAACTAAAAACTAAAAACTTACACTTCTAATGAAGATCTGCAACTTGACTTGATGGCGAAAGGATGAATGAGTAGGTATGAATGATGATTAGGTTACACAGTGATAGTTGAAGGGATACCTCGATGTATGGAACAAGGAAACAAATAAAATTTATGTAGGGAGTAGATACTATAGTGCAATATATGTTGCATAAAATCTTTTAGAAGATTTTGTAGCCAAAATAGAATTTAATTGTAGGTAGTTGCACTTTTATTGATAAATACTAAATTATTTAAAAAGTTTACATATTATCCAAAGAATATAAGTTTGTTCAATTGCAATTGAGTTTGCATGATATTAGAAAACTACTTTCTCATATGTTTTAACTTTGAAATAATTTTTTTTTTAAATTTAAACAAATAAAAAAAAATGTAATTTAAGCTTGACGTTAATATTCAAATACTATAAAATAAGAATAATTTAAATAAAATATGCATAAAATAGTTACAATTAGGTAAATACGCAAGAAAATAATTTATTCAAAATTACCAACCACTAAAAGACATTATAAGGTAAAAACACTTAAGTTGATGAAAATATCAATTCTAAGTACGAAAATTTCGTGAATAAAGCTTACGTACGTAAATATAATTTTAAAACCAACAATTTGAGAAAATAAAATTTTGTAAAAAAAGAATATATTTATTTTATTTTTAATTTTTTATTATTAATTACAACCAAAAATATAAAGATTAAATGAAAATAAATAAAAAAACAAATTGGAAAAATGACAAACTTTTCCTTAGAATAATTTTGACAAATACTTATTTTTGAAAAATACTACTTTCTGAAATCCCAACTTCAAATAAGGTGCCACTGACCTTATAAGCTAAATAAGCTTTAAAAAAAAACTTACCTTATTGAATGTTGCAATATTAAACAAAAAGACCCAAGGGTGCTGATGGTTGAGATTGTGTGTGTAAAGAGGAAGAGTGGGTTGAAGTCTTTGGTTTGAGCCTTGGTTGGCCAACAATTCCGTAACTCCCTTTTTCCGATTTGTTGTGAAATTTTTTGGGTGTAAAATTTGTTAAGAATAAAACTTATTACATGATTATCATGAGATTATAGGTATGGTCATTGTTAATAATTGTATCGATATATGAAAACAACCACAAAGACTAACTTTTATTAAAGGAAAATCAAACGGATACATTTGTGACACATAACGAGTACAAAGACATACGAAACATTAACTTGAACGACTAATACAACAATTACAACAACCAAAAAATACACATGAACAAACATCATAAAGATTTAATACTGTTGATATACCCAGCAACATCATGTATCGCAACATGGGCTTCACGTAACAAACTCTGAAATGCAGTGTGATTAGAACGTAAGCGAGCCTGAACATGTCTCAAAAATATCATTGAAGCACGAACAACCAAGCTATCGCGTTGCTGCAAAACCTCTCGAATGAGGTTTTCTAAATATGCCACGCGCGCTCCGATGTCAAAACAACGACCACGTAGCATGCTTTCCCATTCGTGTGCAGCAAGCACCTCCCTTTCAAAGAACAAAACCATCTGATCTTGCAAAACGTGGCTATCACATGCCAATCCAAGTTCAGCAAGGCAATCAAAGTGTGACATGTTTGGAAAAAAAATGTCAGGAACACATACAAACATACACACATCCACAAATCATAAAGGATTAATTTATACATAAAATAAATGAAACAGAGTTGTGCATTATCAACAGCATACCCACTTACACAAAAGAATCTCATCTGACAATGCAAAGCGTGCAAGCAGGAATAGGTCATTTCAATCATAAGACTATAGATATAACTGTTGAAAATCGACATACCATAAAAAATTATAAAGAAAACAATGTTGTTTTTTATGTTTGGATAACCAGATGCTGCTGCACATAACAATTTTTTGACAAATGAGCATTTCAAAAGCCATTTGTAAGTGACAAACAAATCAGTTTACCAATTAACACTTTTTTTTATAAAAAAAGAATTTTGAAACACAGATGATAGTAGACAAGCAACAATATAATTACAAATCTTTTTAATTAAAATATAATTAATAAAAACGTAAATAATGTATAATATTAAAAAAAAATAATAACAATAATCTTTATCTTCATTCCTAATATATAAACATAATATTTAGATAATCTGTAATTTTAGTGTAACTATACTAGGAAACAAATTGGTTACTAAGTAAAGTTTATCTTAAGAGGCTATAAATAAAGCCATAGACTACACTTTACAACCTAAACATTGAGTAAGTGAGTTCTGAAAAGACACACAATGGCGAGTGGAAAATCAACAGAAAACCCTGCAACACCTTCAGCCAATAAACTGCATAACATCTCAGTTATTGTGATCTCAGATGATGAAGAGGTAAGATTTAAAATTTGAAGTTGTATACTTTGTAATGAATACAAATAATTCCTGTAATACTTAAACATAACAACCCGATAATTTATTGCAGAATAATGAAAAAAAAATTGGTGAATCTTTTAAAAAAGCACACACATATGTTACCTCTTTGCATGTTGAAGACAATGACATCTCTGTCATTCTTATATCAGATGATGAAGAGGTATGATTTACAAATTTAATTTGTATCTTCTGTAATACCTTAAACATTAATACTGAAACACTTATAAATAATTGTAGCCTACACCTAAATATTTATGGAAGAAGGACACAAAAACCATTGTTTTATCAGATGATGAAGATGTGCAAAGAGTATGCTCTGTAAGTTATTCAACACAGTTTATAAACACAAACAAATTTAACTTGATTAATGTTTGCAGCCTTCTCCGGCGTTAGGAAAAAGACAAAGATTCAGCAGCAATCACAAGAATGGAAGCAACAAGGTTTATAATGGCATGAAATTCGCTGATAATGACATAAAGACACATAAAAAAACAAAAAACTATTCCAACACAACCCAATTTGCTGACACAATGGTATTTGTTTCACAAATAAATTTATGTTTTTAAAACCAATAAACACATATATTTGTACAATAAACATGTAGATAATTTTTGTTTCTTACACACTAGGAATCTGATGATGAAACACCAATAAAGTTTAAGCGAACAAAAAAAAGTGAAGCCTCTAATGTTGCAAAAAACCACAAGTATATGTTATGTGATGAAGACACAGATGACGAATACTTTAGCAACAAAACCAATTCTGAAGATGGTGTTTGGGTGAACATCAATGATTTGGATGAGCCTTTTTATGATTTAGATAACAGGAAACCCATATATAGTATCCTAGATGAAGATATCAAAGAAGATTCTTTCACAGGTTTCATTCGATTGTAAATCTAATGAAGAATTGTAACTTAAACAGGAATTATATAGCGTATAATCATGCTGATGTTTTATGGTATGTGAAATTTGCAGGTGACTCAAAATATACAGCGATTGTTGAAGGTCACGATGAATCCCTTGAATACAATGAAAACATTAACAAAGACATGTGGCCTGATATGGTTGATGTTGATGGAATGGTTAATGGTGAGCATGCCTATAACAGCTATTTCGATGATGAAGCTTGGGAAGTTGATTCAGATGCATACAGTAAAAGATCAGTATCCAGTCGAGATTATGATGACATATTCATAAACGACACTTCTATGGACTATGAAACAACTGATGACTCCAACACCGATGACAATTTTTAAAATTACATACCTACATTCTACAAGTTTTATGTTTCTTTAGGATTTATTATTTCGAATAATTAAAGGTGATTGTTTTGATACAACAATCAATTGTGAGAAATAATGTTTGGTTAATAATAAAAGTTCACTTTTATTATCATGTTTTCGATTATTTATATTCTGAAGAATTACATACTTCAAAAATTTATACCATTCTGCAAGTATCTGTGTTTTTGTTATTTTTTGTATTAAGGAAGACAAACAAACATATTCATCAGATTTTGTTTGCGTACATTCAAATTGAATAAATTATTTACAACGGTTTAAAAGAAATGGTAATCCGAAATTGATATGCATAAACATGAAACTAAAAGACAAACAAAATTACTTAAAAAGACCACTATGCTATACGATATTACTTTCGATTAAGTAGGTCAGTAAAAAAGAGTTGATATTCTGAAAAACAATGTGTTCAGTGTCTTTTGTTACTTCAGAACTTAAACGGGAAGATATCGAAGTTGTAGGTTCTTTCCATAAGAAACACTATTGCAAAACTATTATTTGGTCATATGAAGTAAAAAAAAATATTATATATCCAATTATGATAATCAACAGATAATAAAATATAATTATATATTATAAGAAATAATTTAGTTACTTTATATTGTTATGTTAATCAGAATAATTTTTAAAAACAAATTTAACAAAAGATTATCATACAAAAATAATATCACTTATCCATTAAATATAAATAGCCATAAAAACTTAATTTTCTACAGCATATGAACTAGGTTTAAAACAAAAAAAATGGAGGAATCTGAACCTGCAAGTGTGTCAGAGGAGCAAGTACCAGCAACAAAAAATATAGCGAGAACACCAAAACCAAAAGGACGGCCCCATGCGTATCCAATAGACCCAGGTACACTGATATTCAAAAATATAAAAAATTGTTTACGTAACTGCGGAAAACACAAAAACTAATTGTTTAGTTATAACAGAGAACAGTAAATATGTAGAAATTCGTAGAGCAGGTCGAAAGACTAACAAACATACATCATATTGTTATTCTTCATCTGAAACGGCAACTGTATCTGAGGAGTAACTACCACCAACAAAACAAACAAATACCCCAACACAATCAACAGCACAGCTTCCACAATATCCAAACAAACAAGGTACGCGTATATTGTAAAGTCAATATCTGTTTACATAACTGCAGAAAAAACAGCAACTTATTTTCAGAATATAACAGGAGGCACAAATGATATAATAATTCAAAGACCAGGTAGAAAGGCTAACAAACATACATCATCTTTTGCTTCATCATCGTTACCTGCAAGTGTCTCTGAGGAGCAATTACCACAACCTAAACATACAACGAACGGACTACTTCCAACGCTACAGCCTTCAAAATTTCCAAACCAACCAGGCACACTGATATTGGAAAATAAATACATCTGTTTACAAAACTGCACAAATTATAGAAACTAAATGCTCAAATATAACAGTTGACAGTAATGATCTACTAATTCGTAGAGCAGGGAGAAAGCCTACAAACATACATCATACTCTGCTCCTTCAAGTAAGTAAACAAACATAAACATATTCACAGTTTAATTATTCCATGTACTTTGACAAGTAATATATGGTCACAAATTAATCCATTATAATTATGCCAGCTAACAACGATGTCTTACTTCCTGTTACCATGGACACGCCTCCAACGAAAAAAACAAGAACATGTAAGTAAATTTCAACTTTTAATAACATCAAAAAAAATTAACAATATTTTATATTGTTATTAAGAGTCACCAACATATGCAAGTACAACAAACGAACAAGTCACTGCAACACCTCGACCAAGGGGACGGCCACCCAAAAACAAAGCCCAATCAGGTTTATAATATGTAAAACTATCCGCAAACAATTATAAATATTTTTAAAAAAATTCCTAAATTAAAAAACCTTTTAATGTGCAGGAACAATTCAAACATCAACGTATCAAGAAGATGATCAACCGGTTAGATATTCGTCAAAGCACAAGTCCCAAAGACTAAAAGACAAAACCAAAGTTGTAAGACAAAAAACAACTCATGATCAAGTGTTGAGTGGAACAAACATAAACACTGAACGTGTCATACAGAGAGATTCATTTGCTGGAATTTCTAACGGTAGAAAGACTATATTTTTAATTGGAAAACACATCTTAACATTATTTAAACATATTTGATATTAATATTTATTGTTTGAGTAACTCTTATTGTCAGATTACATAGATCACGGAGATGCAACTTTCCGATGTCCATCATGTAGCGCACTATTATGGCACACTGAGAGTATGATAGGCAACACACATTCAACAGCGGATTCATATTCGCTATGTTGTAGCAGAGGAAAAGTAACATTAGGAGAGGAAGTGCAGACGCCACCGAAATTGTTGATGGATCTTCTTAACGGTGATCATCCAAAAAGCGCAACGTTCATTGAGAATATCCGGCGATATAACGCAATGTTCTCATTCAGCTCAGCAGTAAAGACACTTGGTAGAATCTTCATTCAACAACACACTACGTAAATTAATTTCAAGTTTCGTGATATCCATATTGGAAAATTTAGGAACATATATATATTATAAGTAACAATGGCTAAAAATTACCTGCAGTGTTCTAAAGTTTCGTATGTTTGCCGGCACGATAAATTGAGTCGTCATTCTATTTAATCAAAAGACAAAAATCTATTAGAAGAAACTATCAAGTTTTCAAAAACTACAATGTTATACTACAAGCATGCTTCAATTACCCATCTTATACAACAATGTTATTTCCAAACATCTCCCTTTAAATCCAAAAAACTATTTACGTATTAATTTATATTACAAAGCTACAAACACAAGTACTATTCAGCTAATTCTAGATCACGGGGTTTTACCTTTTCTGCATGAAATACAACTTTCAAACAAATATAATACTCCACAGTCCTTTACAAAATATATACGCCAATATCCTATGATACATTATATGTCTTCCTTTAATCGGATCAATAAATTCATGCCTTTTACCTTTATCAATAACTATGTTAAATCAATTTCTAACTTATATCCTGTAAATACTAAACCCGTTTTATTTCGACAAAACCTAACTAGCAATAACAGTTCACTTTTAAAGGATTTTAACCATATGAAACGTCTACCATCATTAACATAATCATTAACTCATACAACATGTTTCATCATCTGATGATACTAATAACAAATGTAATCTCCCCACTAATTGATCTTCATTAAAAATATCTATTCCTTCAACTAAAATCATATACTAGAATAAAAAAGTTGTTAAAAACAAATCATAATATAAACGAAAAAATCATCAGTCATATTACAAAATTCAACATACATCTTCATTTAACGAAATATCATAACTCACCAATTGATCGTCCCTATTATTACCAAAAAACCTTGTTTCTTGATGAGTATGCATGAATATGATAACTAACTTCTTAAACTTTACTACTCTTCTACACATGCATTCAAGTTCGGAAGATATATCACAGATTCAAGATCATCTTAATAATCATTCTAACAATGCTATAATCATTCAAAGATTGATAAATCAAATAAAAGAACTTTATCAAAAACAAGGAAATTTTTTTAAAAAAACAAACATATATGATACCATAAAACCAAAACGAACCTGTTCTGGATGGCTTCTTCGAGAAGATAGAGTAGGTGAGATGAAGAGAGTAAACCAAAAGTCAAGATATATAATAGACATAAAAATCATACCGATAATCTTTGTATACACTAATATCAACTTCTTTTAGCAATGATGATATGCATTCATAGCAATAATATATTTTCTTTTGTGTATTATGTACAATTCTTTAAAAACATACTCAAATAAAATAAATACATCTTTTAAAATTGAGTGGTATTTTCTAACTTACAAAAAGATAGGTAATATACAAATATAATAAAAATTCATCTATTCATTCGGGAAATATCGCAAACGTGAAATTTACAAGTTTTGTATCATCAAATCATGGTGTTCATTGAAGTAGGACGTATTTAAGCAACCAGTGATATAACACATTAGTTAAACGACATGTGTTTATCATTTGTATGTCAATATATTGTTTTAAGTCTCCGAACAAAACGTTTATAAACAACATACAAAATCTTTTTTGTACATCATATTTATACTTATGACGGTTATCTTATTTAAAAAAAACAAAAACAAACTAACAATGTTTTTTAAACAAGTCTCAAAAGCTTCACATTAACTAAATAAGAAAGTTTAGTTAATGTGAAGCTTTTGAGACTTGTTTAAAAAACATTGTTAGTTTGTTTTTGTTTTTTTTAAGTTGTTTATATTAACTAAATAAGAAAGTTTGTTTTTGCTTCACATTAACTAAATAAGAAAGTCTCAAAAGCTTCACACTAACACGCTTTTACGTGATAAATTTTTAAGTTGTTTATATTTTAAATGTTATTATCTTACTTAACATAAGCTTATGTTGAGATAACACCATCTTCATTGTTTGTACTAAATGTCAATGTTTTAGGAATGAAGTGCATACCAAACTATAAATAAACAAACTTTGAAGAAACGTTGCCACTATATTTAATAATTCTACTAATTTACTTATGAAAATAGAAAAACAGTATATAAACCACTACACTACATTTTACAATCATACTATTCAACATATTTAAAATCAAACGTTTATGTTACATATTAATAATTTACATATAAAAACAAATACAAACATACACTAACTATAATTGTTTCATTACGTTCCTATAATTTAGATAGACACAAACAATAACATTATTTATAAATATTAACAAAACAAAATTTCAAAAAACTAAAAAATCAAAACAAAGTGCATACCAAACTATAAATAAACAAACTTTGAAGAAACGTTCCCACTATATTTAATACTTCTACTAATTTACTTATGAAAATAGAAAACAGTATATAAACCACTAAACTACATTTTACAATCATACTATTCAACATATTTAAAATCAAACGTTTATGTTACATATTTATAATTTACATATAAAAACAAATACAAACATACACTACACTATGTTGGGAATAATCCGTTACCACGGATAGTTGTGGTTTACACTGCATGGATTAATACTAGCAGTGGAAACGTATTCCCACTGCAAGTTCTTCATTACCACTGCTATCAGTTTATGATAAGGTTAAACGCGTCTAGATAAGCATAGAATAGATCTTGTGTATATTCTATTATGTTAGCTTTATACTTATCTTGTAAAGGACTCCTTGTTGTATAAAAGGAGATCCTAGGTCATTGTCTTAGGTACATATAACATTACAATATTACCTATGAAAGATTCAAGGTGTAACCCTAGTGATAAGTTAAGATCACTCGTATTATTCATTAATAATATTGGAGCTTGAGTTTTGTGTTAACTTGTGTTTATTCTCATATATCATATAATTCGTCTTCTAAGTATTACTTAAGTAAATTCCGCTTGCTTGATAATATCATACAAAATATCATTGACACAAGGAGAGTGTCCAGATCCAACAAGTGGTATCAGAGCGAAGGTTCTGATATTTTGTTTTAGAAGATCCAAGGAATTAGCTTGACTCACTCACTCAATTCAATGGAGATGGAAAACAACCAATCAAACTCTTCTTCTACACCTAGACTCCCTAAGCTTAAGTTTAATGAGTTTGAGATGTGGAGGATACTGATTGAGCAATACTTCCTCATACAGGACTATGCTCTATGGGAGATCATTCAACTTGGTGATTCTTTCAAATCTGTGACCACTACTTCAAAAGTTGGTGACATAGATGTTGTGAAAGTTTATGTGCCTGAATCAAATGCTGAAAAAGCTCAAAAGAAGAATGATCTTAAAGCTAGAAGTCTGTTGCTGATGACTCTTCCTAGAGACCAGATTATTGCATTCAACAAGTTCAAGACTGCTAAAGAACTGTTTAAAGAGATTTGCTCAGTGTTTGGTGGTAATGATGCTACAAAGAAGACTCAAAAGACATTGTTAAAGCAAAGTTATGAAAACTTCTCTGCTTCAAGCAATGACTCTCTTGATAGCATTTTCACCAAACTTTAGAAGATTGTTACACAACTGACTGTGTTTGGCATTGAGGTAGAAAAGGAAGACCTCAATTTGAAGTTTCTAAGAAGTTTGCCTTCAGAGTTTCAAACCAATGTTACTGTATGGGAAAACAAAACAGACATAGAAACAATGAAGCTCAATGATCTTTACAACAACTTCAAACTTATTGAGCAAAGGTTGAAGAAGGCAGGGAAACTTGGTACAAGCTCTAGTAACTTGGCATTGTTGTCAAATTCTGTTGACAGTGATGATTCTGAAGATGAAAGTGATGATGATATTGCCACTGTAGGTTCTAAAGTTTCCACTGGCAATGTGAATATTGCCATTGCAGGATCAAAGAAGAAGGTTGCTAGTATTGGAGATCCTACCTTTTATGCTTTTATCTCCACACAAGTTGATGGCTCTCTCTTAACTCATGAAGACATAGAGCAAATCGATGAAGATGACTTGGAGGAGATGGATATAAAATGGCAGATAGCTCTTCTTAGCATGAGGGCTAAGAAATTCTACAAGAAGACTGGCAAGCCTATCCACATTAATGGTGATGATATTGCAGGCTTTGATAAGAAGAAAGTGGAGTGCTTTAACTGCCACAAGTTTGGACATTTTGCTAGAGAATGTAGAAGACCAAAGACCAAGGACAACAGATCTACATGGTATAAGCAAAAGAAGGGACCAACTGTGGAAGAACCAAAGGCAATGTTGGCTATTGATGGTGTGAGCTATGATTGGAGTTTCATGGCTGATGATCTTGAAGAAGAACACACAGATGCTGCTCTTGTTTTTGCTGAAGTTGCTCTTATGGCTTTCTCTGACTCTGAGGTACAAAACTCTGAATGTTGCTCTAAAACATGTAGGGCTACTAGAGAAGTTGAAAGACTTAATGATTTATATTCTAATGAAAGACAAGAGTTATGCACTGCTAATTATACTGTGGCTAATCTTAGGAGAGCCATGGCAGTTTTAGAAAAACAAATAGAGCACTACTAGGCAAATGAGTCAAATTATAATGATGATATGATTCTTCTTAGGAGAGAGGTAGAACATACAACTGCTGTGAATGATGCATACCAAAAGGAGCTTGAAAAACTTCAAAAGAAAATTGAAAATGTCAATTTAACTGTAGACACATGTTATCATCAGTCTAAGTCAATTGATAAAATTTGGAATGCTCAAATATATAATAAAGCTAAGTCTGGTATGGGTTATAATACTGCGCCTCCACCACTAAGGGGTGTTCATTCACCTCCAGGTATAGATTTAGCTCATACAGGCATAGAGGATTTTAAGGATCTTGAAAGAGAATATGGTCCTTTAAAAGACACAGTTGTGAAGAGTGAGGAAGAAAGTAAGCTTGATAATGATGTTTTTGAGAGTGCTAGTGACTCATCTGTTGTAGATGAGAGTGTTAAAAAGAATGTAGAGACTACTATCCCAAAAGTTGTTAATACTGTTATAGAGGAACCTAGGAAACCAGTAAATAAACCTAGACCAACTGTAAGGTATGCTGAGATGTATAGGAACAAGCCTACAGCTCCTAGGGGTAACCAGAGGAGTTGGAATCATGTTAAATCTCAATAACTAGGTAGTGATTTTGTTATGAACAATAAGGCATGCTATATCTGTGGTAGTTTTGATCATTTACATGCTTATTGTGACTATCATGTTGGGAGAAGGGAAGTCTATGGGTATAAAAGGGTGGAGTCTAACAGGTATCAACATAATGTACACCCTAATTCTCATTGCAAAATGGTCCCAAGAGCAGTTCAACTTAGAAGTGGCCTCAAAATGTTTGCCACTGTAAAAACTGTAAACAGTGCTCACCCTAAGTCACCTGTTAAAAGTGCAAACTTCAAAACAAGTTTAACAAAATCTGCACAAACAGGAAAAAGAACCTTTCAAGCTAAAAAGGTTAATAATAATCAACAGTGGGTACCTAAAAAGAAACCAGCAGTTACCACTGCTCATTCAAAAGTTACCACTGCAAGGGTTTTAAATATGAAAAGGGGGGACATGGGCAATGCTGTGAAGGCCTCAGCACGTTAGGAATGGAAACCTAAAGGAAATACCTCTACAACCAATCCCATGGTGTATCAATGACCTTTGATAGATTTAACTATATTGATACACGAGGCAGATCCAAGTCAATCATGGCTTGGGTCCCCAAAAGAAACTAACTCTTTACTCATATGTGCATGAACATCCAAGGACAAAAAGGTCAGATCAAGGTTATACAGATAGTGGGTGTTCAAGGCACATGACTGGCAACAAGTCCTATCTTTCTGATTTTGAGCATTATGATGGACAGTATGTCAGCTTTAGAGGTGGAGTAAATGGAAAAGTTGCTGGTAAAGGTGTTATTAAAACTGGTAACTTGGACTTTGAACCTGTGTACTATGTAAAAGAGCTTAAGTACAATCTTTTTAGTGTGTCACAAATGTGTGACAAGATGAACAATGTTCTTTTTACCAAAGATATGTGCTTTGTTCTCTCTAAGGATTTTAAGATGCCTGATGAAAGTCAGATTCTTCTTAAAGTTCCTAGAAAAGGCAATCTCTATAGCTTTGATATGAACAACATTGTAGCTAAAGATGATTATGCTTGCTTGCTTGCAAAGGCCACAGTGGATGAATCCATGTTATGGCATAGAAGACTTGGTCATGTTAACTTCAAAACCATTAACAAGATTGTCAAAGATGGTTTAGTGAGAGGTCTACCTCAGAAAAGATTTGAAAATGATCAAACCTGTGTGGCTTGTCTTAAAGGCAAACAACACAGAGCTTGTTGCAAGTCAAAGTTGGTTAACTCTATTACTCACCCACTTCAAATGTTACATATGGACTTATTTGGTCCTACATCTGTGAGCAGCTTAAATCTTAAGAAATATTGTCTTGTGGTGACTGATGATTTTAGCAGATTTACATGGGTTTTCTTTCTTGGAACTAAGGATGAAACAACTGGCATCCTCAAGATATTTATCACAGAAGTAGAAAACCAATATGATATGAAAGTTAAAATCATTAGGTGTGACAATGGAACCGAATTCAAGAATAGAGTTATGGATGAGTTTTGCAGAGATAAAGGTATTAAAAGAGAATTTAGTGTGGCTAGAACTCCTCAGCAAAATGGTGTTGCTGAGAGGAGGAACAGGACACTGATAGAGGCTGCTAGATCCATGTTGGCTGATTCCAAATTGCCAATTACTTTTTGGGCTGAAGCAGTTAACACTGCATGTTATGTGCAAAACAGGGTTTTAGTTGTAATGACAAAGAACAAGACACCTTATGAATTGTTTAGGGGAAGACCACCTACCCTTGACTTCATGAGACCATTTGGGTGTCATGTATCTATTCTCAATACCATAGATTATCTGGGCAAGTTTGATGAAAAGGCTGATGAAGGGTATTTTGTTGTGTATTCCATGGTTAGTAAAGCTTTTAGAGTATTCAACTTAAGAACCCAAAAGATTGAAGAGAATCTGCATGTTGAGTTCCTGGAAAACAAAGTCAATGTCAAAGGAACTGGTCCAGAAAGACTGTTTGATCTTGATACTCTAACAAATGCTATGAACTATGTGCCTGTTTCTACAGGAACATCTTCTTTTGATTTTACAGGTTCAGAGGAGTTTCTTTATGATGATGAATCAAGCAAAGAGGATGCAGATGATCAAGATGAATTCAGTCTACCTCTTTGGGACTATGCAGATAATAATGATATACTGAAAACTGGAGTTGCTCATCCTTCTAGTGATTTGGAAAAAGAAGGAAATAGTAATTTGAATGCTGATAATTCTGAAAGCAGTGGAAATTCAGATTCCACTCTCCAGTTACTATGGAAGCTCAAGCCAATGATGTTGAAATTTCAAATATGCCAAGTAAGATTACAGTTCCTCAGATTCCCCACACTTCTATTCATAAATCACATCCTCTTGAAAATGTGATTGGGGATGTCTATGCACCTGTGAAGACTAGAAGACAAACAAAGTTGCCTGATGTTCATGGATTCATAAGTAAAATATATGAATCTAAAATACATGAAGGCAAGAATGAATGTCTATTTATGTGTTTTCTGTCACAAATGGAGCCAAAGAATGTTTACAAGGCACTTGAAGATGAAAGTTGGGTGGAAGCAATGCAAGAAGAGCTGCTCCAATTTAAGCTTCAAAAAGTATGGGTGCTTTGTGATTTGCCTTCTGGCAAGAAGGTAATAGGTACTAAATGGGTGTTCAGAAACAAGAAAGATGAAAGGGGAATTGTTATCAGAAACAAAGCTAGGCTTGTGGCTCAAGGATATACTTAAGAGGAGGGTATTGACTATGAAGAAGTGTTTGCCCCTGTTGCACGGATTGAAGCAATTAGGCTGTTCTTAGCCTATGCATCTTTTATGGGCTTTAAAGTCTATCAAATGGATGTAAAGAGTGCTTTTCTATATGGGCAGATAGATGAGGAAGTTTATGTCTCACAACCTCCAGGCTTTGAAGACCCTGAATATCCTAACAAGTCTACAGGGTAGTTAAAGCTTTGTATGGCTTGCATCAAGCACCAAGGAAATGGTATGAAACCTTAACTACTTATCTTCTTGCAAATGGGTTTCATAGAGGCAGAGTGGATCAAACTTTGTTCATCAAGAAAGACAAGAATGATATCTTGCTTGTCCAAATATATGTTGATGATATCATTTTTGGGTCTACAAAGACAGAGATGTGCAAAGATTTTGAGAAACTGATGAAAGAAGAATTTCAGATGAGTTCTATGGGTTAACTCACATTCTTTCTGGGACTTCAAGTACTCCAGAAGTCAGAGGGTATTTTCATTAATCAAGATAAATATGTGGCTGAGATACTAAGAAAGTTCAAGTTTACTGATGCAAAGTCATCCAGCACTCCTGAAGACAAGACTACACATCTACTTCTTAATGAAAATAGTGGTGAAGCTGTTGATGTGCACATGTATAGGTCTATGATTGGTTCTTTGATGTATCTTACATCATCTAGACCAGCTATTATGTTTGCTATGTGTGCTTGTGCAAGGTTTCAAGTTACTCCTAAGTTCTCTCACTTGACTGTTGTGAAGAAGATTTTCAGAGATCTTAAAGCATTTCCTACTCTAGGATTGTGGTACTCCAGAGATTCTCCTTTAGATCTGGTTACTTACTCAGATAGTGACTATGCTGGAGCTAGCTTAGATAGAAAATCTACAACTGGTGGATGTCAATTTCTTGGCAACAGGTTAGTGTCATGGCAGTGCAAGAAACAAACAATGGTGGCTAATTCTTCAACTAAAGCAGAGTATATAGCTGCTACAAGTTGCTGTGCTCAAGTTCTATGGCTTTAAAATCAACTTTTGGACTATGGGTACAATTTCATGAATACCATCATACATATTGACAATAGCAGTACCATTTGCATAATAAAGAATCCTGTTCAACACACAAAGACCAAACATATTGAAATTAGACACCATTTCATTCGAGATTGCTATGAAAAGGGACTAATTCAAGTTGTCAAAATTCATACTGATGACAACTATGCTGATTTATTAACAAAAGGTCTTGATGTGGCAAGATTTCAGTACTTGGTAACAAGTCTTGGAATGCTAAATCCATAAATGCTTTCTGGTGTTGAGGGGAGGCTGTAGGGTAATGCAATTGTTGTATGAGTTTGTATAATCATGTTTTGATGAGGAGTTGGAGTTAAAAGGTGTATGTCTGAGATACACAACAAATGGTTATTGATTCACCATGTCTAGTACACATAAGAATCAACTAGTCCAGAGCAAACGACTACTGGTAAAGACTTGACAAATCCGTTTATGGTTGATAGTTTACCAAAAACTATATGGTTATCAACTCACCATATTCTTTATGATTAAGAGTTGGCTAGTCCATAGCAAACGGCTCATGGTAAAGACATATCAAATCCGTTGATAGCTGATAGTTTGCTAAAAACTATAATGGGAGCAGTCTTGTTTTCTAATGCTTTTATTTTCCACTGCTCTTTGAGATTTTTTTTGTGAAAAATTACCACTGCTAGTTCACAGTTTCCACTGACAGTGTTATTTTACCATTGTTGTTCTAGCCGTTACAACTGATTGTGTCAGTAGTTTATTTTTTATTAGCCGTTGAAAGTAACCACTGATAGTTATATATATAGGGTTAAAATTTTAAGTAAATTATCTTCTTTCTATATTATAACTACTTTCTAAAGATAATTTTACTTGCGCATCAATTCTAAACCCTAACCCTATATATCTTTTTCTCTCAATTGGCTAATCATTACTTCAATTCTTACTAACATAATAATATTTTTCATCAAAAGTTTCTATGGCCTCTTTGAAATTTGCAGATGAGCACAACCTAGTGGCCTACCTACAAAAGTCTAACGAGAATAGTGGCCCTATTTTTCATCAGATTGTGGACTTTCTTCATACCACTCATATAAGGTATGCATTGCTTTTAAAACCCACAATCTATATCTCTCAAATCAAACAGTTTTGGACTTCTGCTCAGTCCATAACACTTGAGATTGGAGATACACATGCACCAGTGGATGCTCTAAGAGCCACTGTAGATGGGGTAACTATTGATGTTACTGAGGCATCCCTGAGGAGAGTACTTCACTTGGATGATCTCAATGGTCTCATCACATTACCTCTGTCTGAAATTCATGATACTTTATCATCCATGAGGTATGATACCACTGACAAAAATGCTACTTTCAAAAAGAGTGGTTTTTGTCCCTAATGGAGATTTTTGATTCATACTTTGTTACATTGCCTTAGTCCTAAGAAAACATCTTATGAGCAATTTAGTTCAACCATGGCTTATCCTTTGGTTTGTCTTGTCACTGATAAGATTTTCAACTGGTCCAACTATATTTTTACAAGTATGAAAGGCAATGTACAGAGTAAAACCAAAATTTTAATGTATCCAAGGTTTGTGCAAGCTGTGCTTAATGAATTTCAACTGCAACCTCATACTACTGTTTATCAAATCAGTTGCCTAAAGCCTAAAGTTTTTCAAAATTTGAATAAAGATGGCAATATGATTTTTACACCTCTCCTACCCCAAATGCTTGCTAAAATTTCATCTGAACAAAACACACCCATAATTAATGTTCCCAACATTGATTATACCCCACCAGTTTCAAGAACCTATGAGAGAAGGTCTAATCAGACACCTCCTCTCATGACAACACAACAGGTTTCTGAACCTTATGGTCTAGGAACAAGCAGTGGTGGTTCTAGACTTCCACCTAGTCCTACTATGGAGGAATCTGGACCTTTGCCCCATGATTTACCTCTCCCAACAGGTAACACAGTTGGAAGTGCTGAGGGCAGTGGAAACCAAATGGAATTGATGGTTTTGTGTACCAAATTAGCAAAGCAGGTTGAGTCTCTACAAAAGGACTTGGCTACTGTCAAGAAGCAGCATGCCAAGGATGTTCAACTCTTAACAACAGAGATTCAGACTTTAAAGGGAGATATGCAGAGGTTGAAAAAGCACAAGCAGACTGCAAAGTTGGTGATTTCATCTTCATCCTCACCTTCTGATGGTGATTCAGCTGATCATGATTTGGGAAATTCTTCCAAACATGGGAGGAAAACAGGTTCTGACACTGAGGGGAGGACAATTGATTTTGAAGATGAAGGAGATACAAGTAAAGGAGCAAAGGAAGCTGAAACTCATGGAGAGCAACTTGAAGATCAAGATATTTTCCAAACTGCAACTGATTTTACCACTGATTTTATTTCCACTGCAGAGCCAAATATTGCCACTGCAAATGAAGAATTTGATAAATTGAAGACAGACAAGGGTAAAGCAGTTATGGAAGATGTACAGCAACCTGAAAGTAAGATTTCAAAGAAAAGACAAGTTCAGATTGATCTTGATAGAGAACTTGCTAAGAAGATAGCAGAAGATCAAATTGCTGAGAAAGTTGCTGAAAAGAAAAGATTGAAAGAAATAGAAGTTGCAAGCTTTTTGGAAGCTAAAAGATTGGATAGAATGGAAGAGACTGAAGATTCAATTTCCACTGTTCAACCTACAATTATGAAAGAGAAAGCTCCAGAGTTTAGGTATGTTCCTACTGAAGAAGATATTCAGTTTCTGGTGGCTAATAATCTAGAAATCAAGAAAAAGGCAATTGACCTTATTGCTGATGCATCCTTAACTGAGGAACAAAGAACAGCTCAGTTGAAGGATTTTATTATAATGAAGAACAATCAAGCACTTGATGATGTGATTAATTCAGTCAAAAAGGTTCAGAGGAAACAAAGAAAACCAACCAAGGCACAAATACTTGCATATATGAAGACTTATTGTTGTCATGTTGGTAACTGGAAAAAGCATCAATTTAAAGGAATGCCTGATGATCAAGTTGAAAAGGCTTACTACAGAACTGTAAAACAAGATAAATCTTTTATTCCAATGGGTTCTGAAGAAGAAGAAAGAAGGATTCCTAGATTGAAGAGAAAGGCCAAAGTAAGTGATTCTCAAACTGTTAAGAAGACTAAGGTTGATGAAGATCATACAAAGTCTACTGAGAAGAAGATTCCTACTGAGAAGTACACTGAAGAAGAAATGACTGGAATGATTGTGATTGAAGACATAGATTTTTATCCAGAACCACTGCAAATTCGACATCCTATTATTGATTGGGAAGTTTACACTGCTAGCAATTTTGCTTCAATATGGAAGATCACAAGGCTGGGAGGTCAAACTTCATCATTCATGACATTTGAAGATCTTATTAAACCTTTTGACAGAGATGACCTTAACACACTATGGAAATTAGTTCAAGAAAGGTTTAATGTTCAAGATCTCAAAGATACTAAGGAGATGCAGTTATGGGTAAATCTTAGAAGGCTTTTTGAACCAAATGCTGATGATGACTACTGGAAAACCTTATTCACATGTTTTGGTACTAAATGGTTTTATTATGATTCATGTGAAGTTCATCATGTCTCTACAGCTAATGGAGAAGACTTTTTCATGTTTGCTGAGAAAGAATATCCACTCAGAGCTGGAGCTCTTACAGTAATGTTAAGCTTACACATAAGAGTCAATGAAGACAATGAGAAGGTTAGAGCATTGTTACAAAGGCTTCAAGATCAATGTTCAAGAGCTATACAAAAGTTAAGAGAAAAGAAGTGAAGTGTTTGATTGAATTCCCTAAATCCTTGAAGTTAATGCATATTGAAGAAACTTATTGATTTGCAGAGAAATCATAAGTTTAGGGGAGGATTGTTGGGAATAATCCGTTACCACGGATAGTTGTGGTTTACACTGCATGGATTAATACTAGCAGTGGAAACGTATTCCCACTGCAAGTTCTTCATTACCACTGCTATTAGTTTATGATAAGGTTAAACGCGTCTAGATAAGTATAGAATAGATCTTGTGTATATTCTATTATGTTAGCTTTATACTTATCTTGTAAAGGACTCCTTGTTGTATAAAAGGAGATCCTAGGTCATTGTCTTAGGTACATATAACATTACAATATTACCTACGAAAGCTTCAAGGTGTAACCCTAGTGATAAGTTAAGATTACTCGTATTATTCATTAATAATATTGAAGCTTGAGTTTTGTGTTAACTTGTGTTTATTCTCATATATCATATAATTCGTCTTCTAAGTATTACTTAAGTAAATTCCGCTTGCTTGATAATATCATACAAAATATCATTGACACAAGGAGAGTGTCTAGATCCATCACACTATATTTTACAATCATACAATTCAACATATTTAAAATCAAACGTTTATGTTACATTTTAATAATTTACATATAAAACCAAATACAAACATACACTAACTATAATTGTTTCATTACGTTCCTATAATTTACATAGACACAAACAATAACATTATTTATAAATATTAACAAAACAAAATTTCAAAAAACAAAAAAATCAAAACAAAAACAAAATTATTTAAAGGTAATTGTTTAACAATTCTAAATAAAGTATTTTAATTCTATAATTTACATAGACACAAACAATAACATTATTTATAAATATTAACAAAACAAAATTTCAAAAAACAAAAAAATCAAAACAAAAACAAAATTATTTAAAGGTAATTGTTTAACAATTCTAAATAAAGTATTTTAATTCACAATTAACAACAAACAAAAAATTATAAGTCATGTCCGCCCATTGGGCGGGCTTCGAAAACTAGTATATATATATATATATATATATATATATATATATATATATATATATATATATATATATATATATATATTATATAACAGGAGGCATTTGGCATTAATGCCACCTCAATGCCACTTCAATGCCACCTCAATGCCACCTCAATGCCACATAATCAAATTTCATGCCACATAAGCATATGTTGTCCAACTAAGCAATTAATTGAACCTTGGTTGTTTTGATAAATAACTTTTGTGTTTACCACTTAGGCAACAAGTTATTTTGATAATTATGTTGCATATTATAATCTATAAATGCAACTAATTTTCGAAATTCTTAAGCAATTATTTCTAAAATTCGAATTTAATAAAAAATGACCATGGTGAGATTCGAACTTGGGTCGTTTGTAGAATTAGTATAAATAACTTGTGTATTTACCACTTAGGCAACAAGTTATTTTGATAATTATGTTGCATATTATAATCTATAATGCCTAACCAATTATTTTCAATTTTATACATATCTTTTCCTTAAATATAGCTTCACATTTATCTTCATTATTTAAAAATCACGATTGATTTTAACACAGAATATTATCTCAAAAGAAACCTAGCCTTTTTTTTCAGGTAAGTTTTAGGGTTTTTGGCTTTTTATTTTAAAGATATAATCATGACAACAGTAACACCTGTTGTTTGATTTCAATGATGTTTGTGTTACAAGTCATAAACCCTAATGATTCATATAGTATGTGATAATGTTTTTTCAAAAATATCACAATGATGGAACATTGATGGAACTTGGTAATTCACTATTTAGCGACATTGTCCCTATCTCTAATGTAACAATATTATGTTGTATATGCAGCCGACACATAATATTGGAGGCAAGACGCAGCTTCTTGGTTTGATAAAGGGACATGTAGACGGCATTGCTGTTGTTGATCTAAAAGATGCCTACCCAACAGTCATGCAAGATTTACAGGTATACATACATAATGTATGCATGTATATCTGATCATGACATGTACATCTTATGTTAACATGATTAATATGTCTTAACCCTAATCTTAGAGATTTGTTAACTGAAGTAAATAATCCGTTACATAAGTCTTTGTTGTTTTTTTTGTCTCATGGCATACTTTACCCTTATGTTGTTATAAGAAAGCTGGATAGTTAGATGCACATGTAGTATAGCATGCTATTCCACTTCTGTACTAGGTGATTTCCTGGTAGTCAAAGGCCACCATAGGTAATTAAGATTCCATTAGACAGTGTGGATGGACGACAAAGAGGTTAATTATATCCTCGATGAAGCACTTTAAAATACATTTAAGAGAGATACGCCTATATGAAGTAACAAGGCTCGAGAATCCAAGTCCATGCTCTCAAACTGTCGAACCCAAACCAAGCATAGGCTGCACCAGATAATGCTTGAGGATTGTGGCTTTGAAAGGGATAGTTGTTTGAATTTAATGGAAAAGCAAGAAAATAACATCAAAGGATACTGGATACACTACAAAAGGCAAAATATCAGATGACACGACGAATGCTCTTAGGATCACTGAACTCCCGGTAAAGAAGTGGACTGAGGATTACAAGGAATTTTTGGACGCACATTTAGGGAAGGACATAGAGGCAAATTAACAAATTTTAAATAGTTAACGTGTATATTGTATTTTTATTTTATCATCTTTATAGTTCTTATATGGCAACCCCATGTTATTTTTGCAGGGTTACACGGCTCTCAATGATGATACTACTGTGGATTTTAAAAGTACCATGACTGAAGATCAATGGAAAAGAGCAAGAGAAGAGGGGTTCTTGAATATATTAAAGCTAACAACTACATTAAGCACATATAACATGCATCTGCTTGATGCAGAAGGTAAACTGAAGAAGTATGACACCCCTGAACAAAGTAAGTGCGATATCCATGAACAAAAAGATTGATTTATACTCTTAATATGTTCACTAACTGTTCATATTCTTTCTGTGTACAGTTCTTGAGGATTTCTATTACCTTCGTCTCGACTTTTATGAAAAGAGGAAGGTAAGTCGGATGTGGCTTCATTTCATTTTAAGAGATTGTACTAATCCAAATGTGGTCAGCATTAACCTGATCAGCGGGAACATCAAATACAGCCCACAATTTGTCAAGTGTGTCACGTAAAGGACTATAAGAGTCGGGAAGTCTAACGATATTTTGTTATAATATTTTTCTAGGTGCTTTTTAAGAGCTCTTTCTCGCTCACCTTTTTCATTTATCACCTTTGTTTTTTTTTTGCCAGAGGTAAGAGCAAGGGGTCCAAAGCTCAACTTGGCTTCCGCAAAAGAAAGCAATTTGCTTGAAGTACGGGATGTCCATATACATTTTCATGTCGGCGCTGTCCCAAAAGATGGATCTTCAGCTGGTGTTACCCTTGTCACGTCGTTGGTTTCACTAATTAGTTGTAGATGAATAAGATCACATATTGTAATGACAGGAAAGACGACTTTGAGAGGCCTGGTTTTACCTGTAGGAGGGGTTAAGGATAAGGTCAGTAATTGCTTATTTCCTATATCTTAACATTCTACAACTATATATTAATTTTCAGGGATGTTCAGATATGCATTATTATGACTCTGTATAATCAGAATTAGATAACTAAAAGACAGAACTCATATTCTTATTAATGATTTACATTCTTATTTGCATCTGAATCTACTTGCAGCAGCGCTTTTCATTTTCGTGATATTCACACAAAATTCAACTTTACAATCTTATAAAGATATATTGTATGCACACTTCAAACATGCTCAAGAAGTTATAAATTTGCTTTCCTAGGTATCACTGTTAACATTTTCTTTGGTTTATTGTCTAATGTAATAGTTCAACTTATGAATACAATGTGACGGTCATAGTCAGATAGATACGTTGTGCTATTGTTAGAATATTCTAATTCAGTGAATGACCCGCATTGGAAAAAATTGGCATATCAATAAGAATAAAAGTATATATAGGTAGGTTTTTCTTAGGACTAAAGTTTGATTAGTGCATTAAGTTAGTAATTGTCCTCCCCATGTGTAGATATGTGAAAATAGACACATTACGGTTTATAGTCTTCAAGATGATTTTTCATTACTGTATTACAGTGCTTTCTAAAGCTTAAAATAGTCTAATAAAAAAGTGGCGATCAGAAGTGTTAAAATGGTGCTTTATTGCTAACCTAAAACGCCTACTGAAAGGTGAATCAATAGTGACGCTTCGATGGTATAAACGATTCAAAGGAGATATTCAGAAAACAACGTCAAAGGATACTGGATTCACCACAAAAGGCAAAATATCATATGACACGACGAATGCTCTTAGGATCACTGAACTCCCGGTAAAGAAGTGGACTGAAATATTCAATAATATTGAAATTTTCTTTTTTAACCATGTTTTTTATGTGACTAAAATGCCTTTTAAATTTATAATTATTATGTCTTTTATGTTTTTTTGTGTATAAAACAATAATCTTTCACGACCTTTTTTATATCCGAGTTTTAACTTTGGAAGCTAATTGGTTTGCTCTTATTATTTCAATTTCCAGATTGCCTCAGAAGGACTGAAACATCGTGTGTTTGAGATCTCATTGGCTGATCTCGAAAATGACGAGGATCATTCCTACAGAAAGATCCGTTTGAGGGCTGAAGATGTTCAAGGGAAGAACGTGTTGACCAATTTCTGGATATGTTACCGTATTCAGTTCAGTTATATGGTTTTTTTTGTATAGTGTACTGTTTATTGGTGTTAACTTGCACTTTGTTCTTAGGGGATGGACTTCACCACTGATAAGTTAAGGTCACTTGTGAAGAAATGGCAATCTTTGATTGAGGCACATGTCGATGTTAAGACAACCGACAACTACACATTGAGGATGTTCTGTATTGGCTTCACAAATAAGAGGGCCAACCAGGTCAAGAGAACCTGCTATGCTTAATCTAGCCAGATCCGTCAGGTATAAAAATTGACTATACTTGATGCCTGCAGCAGTCGGTTTGGTGGTTGAATTTTGTGTATGTTACATCTATGCAAGTAGTTTATCTTTCTGTGTTCTAAGTTTTACTTCTATTTTTGATATCATTAGATCCGTCGCAAGATGAGGGAAATCATGGTCAACCAAGCTCAATCTTGTGATCTTAAGGAGTTGGTCCAGAAGTTTATTCCTGAATCTATTGACAGAGAGATAGAGAAGGCAACATCTAGCATCTACCCATATATATCCTTGATCAGTTGGGCTCACATTCATGTTTAAACTTTCCCTGCATAAAGTTTAGAATGGGTACTACATAAAGTAAATAATGTCATTACCATTTGATGTATCAGGATTGATTGCGCCCCAAGATGCACCTGATTAACCTTTGATAGAATTGCGGTCACGAAGGTAATTCTCATACGAGTTTTCTCCCCATTTTGTATCATTATATAGTATGTCTGTTTCATATTAACTCCTATTTAAAAACACACAAATAACTTTCACCCTAATGCACATGGTAACCATCAAATTTTAGCCGTCTATTCTAATTACTAAGAGAAACTTGGACTATTTCTTTTTAGTAATTTAGTAGCTGCCTTTTAGTGAGCAAAGCATTAATGTTGATAGTCTTTTTCTTTGCATTATGTGCTCAATGCTTACCGCAAAGGCATTTATCATTCAAGCCTAAATTGTCTATTATGCCCTCATCTCTTTGATTAAGCCATTATTATTCTTAAGCATCCATTCCCTCAGCTTTGTGCATTCATATACTGTCTCAAGAATAGTGATTCACCTTGAACATAATTACATTCGGGGTAGACTAATTATATACTCTACCTGTATTTTATTGAGCTTGATGATTCTGATAAATTACCAACTGGCGTCTGATATGATATCTATGTTAATGATGACAAATTAAAAGGCATCAAATTGATGTAATATCTGGTGGTTCCAACTCATGTGCTTGACACCTTCAACAAGTCATATCAGTTGGTATGCTCATCTAATTAGACAAATGCAACCATTATTTCTCATATGCAGCTTTTTCTCCATTCCTTACTGTCTGGTAAATACACATGCCTTTTTTTTCCATCAATTTTACCTCTAATATGTAGTACATAGTATTTCTTAATAAAATATATGCATCTTTTTCTCCATTAAAGATCAGAGCAGCATGCCTTTTACAAGATAAACTTACATATCAAACTGAGTATAGTGATGAACCTTGCGATGCATTTATCCAAAACAATTCTGCATTATTTAGTTTCAGCGATGGTTGCTTGCCTCTATCTAGATGGGATGAACTCAACAGATTCTTTCAAGATACCAAGTAACCAAAAGCATTCGATAGTTACAGGAGTTATTGGGAGGGTGGTTCAAACCGCATGGATAGTCATAGGTTCACTGATATGGGTAGAAGAAGCATTCGAGATCGTAGTCCATATGATGGAGGCCGTAGAAGGTCATTTGATTCTAGAGATGAAAGAGGATATAATGTATCGATTTCTGATAGACTTGGTAGCAAAAGACCTTATAATACATCTATTGACAGATCTTTGAAGCGAAGATCTCCAGGTATGCGGTAGTCATGCATGATAATGCTATATAAGTAAAATTCTAGAGGAGGTAAGATAGGGAGATCCAGAAGGTTAGGTAACTCATCAAAATGAGGTCAAATTGAGACATCCAAAATTTTGGTTTAGGTAAAGGGGTTGGAATGCGTCTGACTCCTAAACACTTATCTGTTCATTTTATACCAAAAAAGTTTATGAATGAATGTGTGTATGATAATATATATCTTTGGTGAGCAACTTTCAAATGTTCTTTAGTTTAAGGAGCAGTCAATAAGAGAACGCAACCCACATCAGGTTTTTCCCCTTTTTATCATAGAACACAACCCACAATAGTTTATCACTAATTTGAACTTTAACACTCTTTCTTGATTTAGTGGCTAAAATGGTCTTCCACCAGAGGTACTTATGGTTTAGTTTCATGTTCACATATTAGGTAGTGGGACTGATCAAGAACGATTAGTGAAAAAAGAAGCTCCGAGATGATTTGAGATGAGGGTATTCTCAAATGTTCGATGTTCCATATCCCTTGCTGAACTAAACAAACACGGTTCCAGAATCTGACGTATAATCAACTACGTACACTGAAGCGACATGAAAGAAAACCTAAGACATATGGAAAAGACGAAGTATGTCTTGCAGTAGAACTATGAAGGTCAGACTTGTAACTTTAATGTTAAAAACAATTTTTGACCCATTTATCTCTAAATGGGTCGTTTGGGTTCTGTTTGATCTCTCCAATAGACTAGACGGGTCAAATGGGTCAAGATTGGATGGTAAAAGTACTAACAAAACCAACAGTTAATAGACCTAAGAATCAAATGGGTCAAGATTGGATGGGTAAAAGCACTATTGTTTAAGGTTTACTCTTATCTGTGCTTTCAACTGTTTTCATTCTTATAGTTTTTTCTACGTGCTGCAGCTACTGATCACGATTCAGCACAGGGTGTAAATAGTGATAGCACCAGTCGGATGCATATATCTGATCACGATTCATGCCCGCCCGCCTATTGTCTCTCCACCACCCGCCAATCCACCCACTGTACCTTCATCACCTCCACCATTTGGCCCCCTAGCATCGGTCAATCCAGCCACCATCATTCCACCAACATTACCACCTGCATTTCCACCCACTAACACTTGTCCACCTGCTATGCCACCCTGCAACATTGGTCCACTGTTCATCAAGCCACCAAACCCGACAGCAGACATTAAGGGTAATATCATTGTTTGTTTGGCATTTGTGCATGATAACGCAATGCCACATACACAAATAGTCCTATTTGGCTCTCATTTTGGTAATTAGTTGTGTCACATATGTAGAACTTCATTTTCCATTTCTTTAGAGCAACTGATGAGCATACTACTTTGCGACTGAAAGCTTATAACGGAATCACTGGATGAACTTCTTTTTAGAATCCATAGCTTGCAATGTAAACTTCCTTTATTTAACTCTGGAAAGATCGTAATTTGTATTTTAATTTTTAAAGCAATTCTGGATTTATTATTATTATTATTATTATTATTATTATTTTCGCTAATGTGTCAAGGCAGCATTCATTTGCGACATGTATGTTTTTTCTTTCTTACCTAATCCGCATATTTTTAATTAATGCACGTATTTTAGCATTCGAGGTGCCATTATTCTTTTCTATGTTTTTTAAGATAAAGTTTGGACCAATTTTATTGTATACTTTTTGAAACATATGGTTATATGTGAAATTTTATGACCCATTTACTCATGAACAACTTAATTGGGTTATCTTTTTACCTCAAACGGCTCAAACATGTAAGAAAAAGTTTAAGCCAATAAGTCTAACGAGTTAAAAGTGGCCAAAGAATTTTTTTTTTATGTAATTAAATCATTTTATTAAACTAATGGCATTACTATAAAAACATTACGTATTTGTGTCTCATGTTCGAAACACTTATTATTATACGCTACGTGTTTATTTCTCATTTAAATGAATAACTGCATATCATATGCCACACATAAAAGTTTGTCAATACTTTTGTAATATATGAACATGATACAACGTATCTTGAAAGAGTATAAACAACTAAAATGGTTTTGATAGGCAGCTCAATTATACAATGATACATATACACAGGTACTTACATTAGTTTCTACTACATGAAAATGGGACTCAAGCATTTTGAAGGCCTGGTTAATCCATAATCATTGTGTAAGAAAATCGTGATTATGTTCTTCTACCCGAGACCCCCAACTGTATAACAAAGTTTATTGGCAAGGCGAGTATGGGGTGACTCAGGGTCCTTTTTACACATGTACAAGCATCTTCCCTCAATAAATCTTCAAACGAAGCCTCTTTAAAAAGTCTCGAGCTTCAACGCACCACGTGCACCAAACAATCATCATACAGAGGTATATTAAAAATTTATCGCTCATCTTAAATGCTGTTGGATAAAGTAATAAGCTCTTATTTTGACAAGTTTGGGTGATAATGATGGACAGAGGAAGACTTGATCCGAGTAAATGAAATAATGAATGGCTGTTTAGATTGTGAATAGAATTGATTAGAATTATAACAATATTTTCATATAATTAAAAAGACATTGATCTTTACAGGGATAATTACACGAAATTTTATCTAATTTGTCACTAATTGTAGTTCTGTGTGTCATACTATTTTTTTGGTAGTTCCATGTACTCAACTTTTAAATTCCGTTCTCGAGCAAGTTTGACATTGACACCATGGCCAACATCTATTGGTATGTATCACAAGTTTACCAAGAAATTTTAGGGAGTTTCGTGCATCTGACCCAGTGTTTTTTCTTTAAAATGTTTATTTTTACTTTTCCATCACCACATCAAATTGATATACTGACCGTTTCTTTTCAGTAGGTTGTACATATCCTCGAGGGGATTCCTTAATATGAATAATAATAATAATAATAATAATAATAATAATAATAATAATAAAAAAATTACCATTGAATCTTTGTTGGTGAGGAGTAAAGTTGGACCAAATCATATACACCGATAAGTATGTCTAATTTGTTCCTACTTCCATTTCTAGCTGTGATATAATTTCACCATGCATTATACTTTATCTCTTAAAGTTTATAATATAATATCATGTTTGTTAATCATGTAATTGTGATGAAAGTTTACATATTTGATCATTAACAATCAATTTCTTTTTTTTTTTCTTTTTTCTTAATTTTTATTTTTATTTTGTTACTTATGCAGGTAATGTTGTGTTGATACATTGGTACATAGTGAACAATCCATTAAAAAAGGACCCAGACGTGACTTCTTCAAAACTCACAATTACTTTGGTATTGAGGCTAATTAGGTGATGTATATAGTAATTTGCAAAAAAAATAATAATCTAGAATTATGCTATTTTGCACCTTAGAAATGCCACTGACTTAACCTGATAAAGTCTGTAACGGTATTCAGATGCCATGTAAGCTATGGATTTTCTTTGTCATTTATACAAAATAGAGCTAATTTTTAATGATTTGGATGAGTTTAACGGTGTATCTGAAAGCCATAAGGTTTCAGTATTTGATAGGCAGTCCTTATAGTGGATGTGCTATGATCGAATGAGTGATTTGTCAAAATAATTCAAGGTTCAAACATACATAAAATTCATAATGATGCAATTTTTTTTTTGTTGTGTTATTAACCATCCACGCAAACCATACAATTATTTATAATTCTTAAAAAAATAATAATAAAATAAAATAAAATTGTTTTATAATATTGTTTGACAATTCAAAAAAATTCATTTCAGTTAACAAAAAACAACAAACAAATAATTATAAGAGCTGACGGAGTGGAGCTCGGTTTGAGCATCAAGCTCAAGTACCCTAGCGGCTACACCGCCCCGCCCCTTTAGGGTACTTGAAAATATGGATGAAATCGAGTTCGGAAGCCGAATGGAAATAAGCTTTGTTCTCTTTTTTTTTTTTTTTTTTTTTTTTTTTTTTTTTTGTCTTTTTATGAAATATAGTGTTAGGGTATGATCGGGTACCACTCCGTCTAGTTAGGGTAGTGTTAGGGTAGTATTGGGGTAGTTTTGAGTTGGAAGGTTTTTATTGGATAGAGGTGACGTGGCACCCTCAGGGTATTAGGGTATGAAACTAACACTCCTCCCTCCCTAAGTCATGCCCGCCCATTGGACGGGCTTCGAAAACTAGTATATATATATATATATATATATATATATATAGTGAAGCATTCAAATGAGAAGCCTTATTTTGTTGAGAACGCGAGAAGTAATCCTAGCCACTCATTTTATCCTTCTTTAGTTTTGATCTAATGGCTAATATTCGTTAAACCAATTTCTCTGAAAATTTTCAAAAAAAAATTTTTTTTGATTTTTTTTTTCGAAAACAAATGTTTTGAAAAAAAAAATGAAAAAAAAAATCTTTTGAAAAATTTTTTCGAAAAAGAAAATTTTAAAATTTTTTTTTAAAGTTTTTTTGAAAAAAAAGTTTTTTAAAAAAAAATTTCGAAAAAAAAAAATTTTGAAATTTTTTTTTTTTAATTTAAAAAAAAAAAATTTCGAATTTTTTATTAAAATTTTTTTTGAAAAAAGTTTTTGAAAAATAAATTTCGAAATATTTTGTTTTCGAAAGTTTTTCGTCACATGTGAAGATTTTATTTGCGAAAAATTTTACATGTGACGAAATTCGTAATAGTAATAGAGTTTTTTAGTCACATATGTGAAGATTTTTTTCGAATAATTTTTTTTCAAAATACTTTTTCGAAAAAGAATTTTTGAAAAAATTTTTTGAAAGAAAAATTTCGAAATTTTTTCATCACATGTGAAGTTTCTATTTGCGAAAATTTTTACATGTGACGAAATTCATCATAGTATTAAAGTTTTGAAAAAAAATTCGTAACATGTTAAAAAAATTTCACATGTGACGAAAAATTTTATATTTTATATTCGAAAAATTTCACATGTGACGATATTCGTCATAGTATTGGAGATTTTTTTTCACATGTGACAAAAAAAAATCGCAACTTTTTTTTTTCAAATTTTTTCAAATTTTTTTTGAAATCTTTCGAATTTTTTTCAAAATTAATTGGAAAAATTTTCAAAATTTTTTAGAAAATTTTTCAAAAAGTTGGTTAACTAATATTAGCCATTATATTAAAACTAAAAAATGATAAAATGAGTGGCTAAGATTAGTTCTCACATTCTCATTATATTTAGTGTTCTCACATGAATGCGCCCCTATATATTTATATATAAAAGTTTATTTAAGTTAACCTTTGTTATAAAAATAATTTATGTAAATATGTACGTATACATTTAGCATCAAAATACTCATACATGAGATTCTTGTAAGTTTTTACCTTTGTTTATAGAAAATATAAGTTTTTCAAAAGTTTTCCTAAAATTACACTTTTAACCCTCAAGTTTCAAAAAGTTACATTTTATACCTCTTCGTAATATATTTTTGAAAAATTAATTCTTGATCTAGTAATTGTCCCTTTTTATCCTTAAACTTTTAGTTTCATAGTTTTAACCCTTAAAACAAAACTAACTTTCATTTTTAGTCCAAAATAACAAATTTACACTTTTTACCCCTAAGGTTTAGATTATTTGCAAAAACAAGTCCAAAAAAGGAAATTTTAGTTTAAAACTCGAAGTTTCTGGATTTTACACTTTTTACCCTCATGCAAACGTTCTATTTTCTGTTTTAGACACTAGTTTCCCCACTTGACGGTTTTTACCCCTAATAGTGAAACAAATTGCATTTTTAGTCCGAAACCCAAGTTTTTGTAAAACTTGATTTCCTTTTTATCCCAACCGCTTACTTAGCTTATTTCAAGCTTATTTCACAAAAGGCCGTGTGGTTTGCTTATTGGGCCTTTAAGGCCCCGTTAGGGTCCGTTTGGTTTTTTTGTTAAAAAAAACACGACACAACTAATGGTGTTAGGCTTTCCTTATTGTGTCTTCCACGAGTTTAACAGGTTATAAGTAGCTTGATAAATAGTTTACACGCTTGGTTTCATTTGCTTAGGCGAAAACATGTGTTGTTTGGGGTTAGCGTGTTTGTTGTACACGTCTTGTTTTAAGAAAAATGTAACGAGGTACTACGAACTAACATGAAACGTATATTGTGATCGTTGATTTTATCAGACGTGATTTTACACCCACACAAGTATTATACGACCTAGTTAAACCTTCCACTAGCAACTATATTAACGTTTGTATATGTGGTCGTGCATGTAAGGGTCCATATGACTCTTCTATCGAGTGACATCTAGGATACGACATGCTCAATGTATAAAAAAGAAAAGAGAAGGTGACTTACAACACCCTAATGGGTGGGGATGAGGTCGTAGGAACTTGGAAACGTGACTAGGGGACTCTTGAACTTCAGTAAACCGTGTCCTAGCTTAACGTCGCCCTAAGAGATTTACTTCCTTCCCTTGTGACCTCAACAGCGAACGATTTCAAAGTAGTGTGGAAATATTTTAGGTGAAGTCTTGAAAAATGGTGAGAGTGGTGAGGAATGTTATGCGTTTGAGTGGTTTATATAGTGTAACAAAGGCGTGGCTTCTCTACATATAACAGAAAAACGGTCAAACCTTAAAAAGTGAAAAGTTGAAAGTCCAAAGTGAGAGAAATATATTGTGTAATTAATACTCTTATTAAAACACCTCATTACTTAAAAGTACAATAATTTATTCACATTGTACTACCAATTAAAAACATATCTACCAAATTAAAAACAACTAATTAAAACACCTCTTAGTAAAAAGTACAACAAAATTTTCACAATGTACAATTTAAGCAAGCTACAACATAACTTTAAATATAAAATAATTAAACACACTAATTAATTTTATTTTTAAAACACCCTAAAATGAAAAGTACATGTTATTATACACATTATACAAATTAATAAAACACACAAAGCTTCATACAAGCTAACAAGTTGATGATACATATAGTTTTGAAAAATCGGACCGGACCAACGGGTTCAACCGGAAACCGGTGTCGCCACCGGTTCAGCTAACCAATAACAACCATCCGAAAAAGAACTAGAGATGACCCGTTGAAACCGATACAAACTGGTGAATCAGGTCTCATCGAAATCTATTTCTCCGATTAATCGTCACAGGGTACCCGCCGCCGCAACGCGCGGGTACCCTGCTATACTATATATAAAGGAAAAACTAAAAAGTAAAAAGTGAAAATTTGAAACTATTAATACATATCGAAAACCAGGGTTGACCCGGGATGCTTCAAACCCGCTGGGTTGACCCTGTTTAATTTGACCCGTTTTGACCCAACCTGTCGGGTTGACTCGGTTTAAATCGAACCGTTTTTCGACAGGAACGGTTCAACCAGTTGAACCACCCGGGTCGAACCGGGTTTCAAAACATTATGTTTAATCCCCAAATCTTCAAACTTTTATTAATTTTCGTTTAGAACCCATAAACTTTTTCTAACACAAAACTATAGGTTGCTATATAAATATATTTTATATATAAGTTTTTCTTCAAAAACGATTATAATGTTTTACAATTAAGAGAAAATATGTGCCCGTTAGTGCATATTTAACTTTTCAATAAGCTAAATACGCCTATTTCAAAAAAAATAAGGCTAAATGTGCCCAAATCTTTTACAAAATAGCCAAAATTAGTCTATTTTTTTATTTTGGGTTAATCACATTCATGCTAATTTTGGTACTTGCGTTCTTCTTAACAACGACACCATTAATCCCATTCTTATTAGTTTTTACGCGACAAGTAACGTGTGTTGTTAGTTTTTATCTCATAATTGATGTAATGTTTACTTTCATTTTCATTAAATGTTTTTATATGTTGTTTGATAGATGTTAAGAATTTTGTCTAGACTTTAGTTATCATATAGTACAACCGTTTGTAATTGCATTTTCATCGGTTCACGTTCTATTTTAAACGTTACACAAAACACTCACCACAATATCACAAATCATTAAATATCTGACGCTAGAAACCGCTGCCGCTAGGCGCGGCTACTCGCCTAGTATAGTTTAATTGTGATCTATCTAAGTTTCAAGAAAAGGAGAAAAGAGTAATGGAGTCAACAAGCATGCATGCGAATTCAGCCTGAAATATGGGCACGTTTGGTGCTGTCTTATCAAATATAAGGATAAGAGACATATTATTTAGCGTTTAATCAAGTCAAGGTGGTCAAAGAAAGTTTTAGGGCATTAGTTTAATAGTTTAGGGTGGCTAAAGAAGGTTTTGTGTCTCCTCTTGTTAAGTATATCACGCAAGGCCAAGTGAGGGTGCGTTGAGATTGCATGTGTCGTGGGCAATGTTTTAAAAACCGGGTTTTTAATCGACTCAGTCGAGTCACCGGGCACCGGTTCGACCGATTCAACCGGTTCGACCGCCAGGTCAACCCGGTTTTCCATTTTTTATTATTTTATTTTTTCCGACCGGGTCAACCGGTTCGATCGCCGGGTCTAGCCGGGTCTAACTGGGTCAACCCGGTTTTCATTAAAAAATTTTGAAAAAAACCAAACCCGGCCGGGTTTCATGACCCGGGTTGACCCGGGTCACTCAAAACCCGGCGGGTCTAACCGGTTGACCCGGTTTTAGAAACCCGGGTTTTTTGACCCGTTTTAGTGACCGGGTACCGGTCCGACCGGTTGAACCGGCCGAGTCGACCCGGGTTTGAAAACATTGGTCGTGGGTGTGTGTGTAAACAAAAATGATATATGTTGCGTTGGATAAGCAGAACATGGAACTAAAGAAAAACAAAGCAAAGTTTTTACATTTTCATTTCATAAGGTAAAAGCAAATTTTGGGCTAAGCAAATGCATGAAGTGTTGGGCTAGGGAAAGGTTGGGCTAGGTAACTAGGCCGAAGCCCATTGTAACAAGGGGTGTTTTGTTTGGTTTATGGATCGCAAAGGCCCAAAAGAAATAGTCAGGTTTGATTAGTCCATTAGTAAATTTAGTTTTGGTACGCGTGAAGCTTGTTTATTTGGAATGTGAATCACGTCACATTGTTGGGTGGTAAATATAAAATGAATTGATATGTAAAAAAGAAAAATTTTGATGCAAAAATTGTCGGATAAACACATAAATGGAATATTACATTAGATAATATTGTGGGAATTTTTCGGGGTCTTACATGAACCATGGGAATGGCAACAATCTCTTACCATTCGAAATGCTTTGGCAACTGCATTTGTCTCATCCAATAAAGGCAGACATACGATTTCGAGCTTCATTTTGAGTGTCAAAGAAGTAAAGCTGAGCGTACCGTGGTTGAACTCCTTCTTTAGGATGGAGAGACCCAATTAGATGATAATTTTGGCCATTTATTCTAAATGTATATAACCCCCTTCCTCGATTAAACGAATGGTCTATTATGGCTCCAAAAGAAGTGAAGCTGAACATACCATTGTAGATTATAATTTGGTCTATAAACCTTGTTCTTGTAGGATCCTCATAATCAAGCAGAGTTTTTAATGGTAACAGAGTCTCCTTGAATTTTGTAGCAACACTTTACCTTCTTGACAACATAGGGAGAATGATGTATTTACAGTTGTTTTAGCCTTGTTAACCCTCTTTTCATACCACATGTTCGCATTACAGTTAAAGCATTGATACAATAGGGGACCAAGCTTATTGTAACAAATGGGAGCACCTATTAAACAAACACTTAGTAATTCTATAATTTTAAATAATCATGTTAGTTAATAAATTCCCATTATATAAGATTCATGTTTGTGTTTTGTTTTGTAGAACTACCTGTGGAGGTGAGTGTTGCGCGTTTCGGTATCTTGGTCGATGCACGTATTTTGGCTCGCTC
Source organism: Chrysanthemum seticuspe (assembly GCA_019973895.1). NCBI lineage: Eukaryota > Viridiplantae > Streptophyta > Magnoliopsida > Asterales > Asteraceae > Chrysanthemum > Chrysanthemum seticuspe. The sequence continues at coordinate 119,469,351 of BPTQ01000003.1, forward strand.
TGAAATAACAGTAAGTATGTAAAATATTTGGTTTTTAAAATAAACACTTGAATGAATGTGTATGATGTTGAAAAAAAATTAATTTAGGCAGGATTTCTTAAACACAATACCTGCATCCCTCATAGAAGTAGAGTGTTGCTTCTTGTCCATGAGTGGTCTGTGTAATAGCTGAGTGCAATGCTCCACCTCAGATAGTATGTTGTATTTTTTTACAGAATAATTTATTGTTAATTTAAGAAAGGTGTAGGCATGTGTCTTTACCTATCTGCATGGAAGGCATGTCTCTTAGCTTCAGCCCACAATAACTCTCTATTATTCCATTTTTATTAATAGTTTTTTGCAATTCTATGATTATGGAATTGTGGAATATGTTGGAGAGGGATGGGATATTCTTAGGATCACTAACGGAACTTGTAACATAAGCACACTCCTTATTGAAGCTACATAGATTGTTTGAATACATTCAAAGTTTTCAAACTAAACTTATTGTTATTCATCATTGATTGATGATCACTAATGAAATTCTGAGCAAATGAGTTTCCACAGTTCAGTTGAGGATGTGAGAAGGTTGATATTTAAGATATTATACAATCAGATTTTTGGTATTTCCTAACCTTTCAATAAATTAGGTAGACTTCAATATGTCATCTCTTGGTGTTCTCATTTATTTCACTTTGTTGGAATTTGTAAATTGTTATATTAAATTGTGTGAAAGATATAAAATAGCTATTTGGCAAAAAGTGTTTGTTTTCACATAGTCTTTGAATACATTTATGTGGCATTTGGTTCTGAGAGTGATTTGATTAATGGCCGTGTATAAAAATGTGTTTATTTGCTTAAAGTTGGTTACTTTATGATAGGGATTGCATGCCAAAGTCCACACTTTTCAGACTACATAACACACTTTGCAGACCACATACCACATATCCCCCATATTGCAGTCCATAAACAGCAGACCACATATTTGCATATAGTGAATAATAGGTTGGAATAAAATATTAAAGTTAACCATTCATAATTTAGTTTTCAACATTTTGTTTAAACTGTTACATTTCAAGATCAATATTCGCCTACACTTGCTCATCACAGTCACTACCATAACTATCATCCATCTCTTCATAATCTGAGTCATTGGTAGGATATACAGTCTGCAACGGTGTGTAGGTTCATTTTATGCTCTTGGGTATGTTAACGCCAGTTCCACACTCATAGTTTTCCTTTTTTTGTACTTAGCTTTGAAATACCTTTGTCTCAACTTTTTGGTGCTTTTGGGAAGTTTGAAATCAAGGTTTTATTCTACCTGCCTCTTTGTTCCTTCAGTTTCTAATTATTTCTTCCTTGCTCCCATCAACTTTTGCACCTTCATTCTCAGCCTATAATGCAAACTAACTGTGTGAGTAACATGGCAGTGAACAATCTTACAATTCATCAAACCAATCCATTCATAATTTAATTTACTTAAACAGTTGTAACAAATGAATATTAACATAGTTGGGACCTCTGAGCTCCCTCTCAAATCCTATTTGCTATTTAAACAGGCTTTGTGCAAAGGTCTACAAGACTGTTGAGATAAAAAAAGGAATCATTGGGTAAGACCAGAGTGCACAACTATGTTGAACATCGTATGTCAATATTAAAAAACGAAAAATGTGTTGGACTTTAGGCTGGACTCTTTCGACTATAAAGTTCACAGCATTCTTTGTTTGTCAATATTGATATCCAATATTCCATGTCTGTCACATAAAATACGCTCTGCCCTATAAATTTGAGAATAAAATGTTACCGTCAACTGATTCATTACCTAAAAATGGTTAATTAATGCTTGTAAACTCATAATCTTACGACAGGGCCAACACTGAATACCCACATCTCAACAATGCCTTTTGAAAATAGTTAAACCAACATTAAGCTCTTTTGCAGCTCGCGCTATCGGGATGTGAAGTATTCTGCGATAACCTCCCTGCTGAATGCCATGAGTTTGAATATGGACAGTGGATATGTGTTGGTGAACAAAGAACTGGATTGGTGGGTGTAGAGGCTAGAAAAGGACTTTTAAAGGCCTTTGAGCTTCCCTATAATTACTAAATGTTTTGTAACTCACTCATAAAATCCTTGTAGCTAATAAAATGGTTAGTAACTTCTATTCACCCATAAAATCCCAGCACTTACTAATAGGTTTTGTAACTTTTTGTCACCCATAAAGTCAATTAATCAGGTACTTAAAAGAAGTTTTGTACTTGATCTTGCTATTGGTATTGCCTGTGATACTTAATATTATGATTCAGTGGCTTAGTAACATGGATAGTTAGATGAAGATTTGCTGATGTGAATATGAATTGATTTAATATTGATAAACTTATCATGCTTGAGAATATTTTAAAACTTAACATCATAAGCAAAGTCACATTTATTTTTATGTAAAAAAATTTTGTCAAACAACAATTGTGGTAACATGGATAGTTAGATGAAGATTTAGGTGGTGTTTGTTTTTCATAAAGAGGCTCTTAACAACCTCTTAATCTGAGCCGTTAAGACGCGGTCAGACATTTTGGTCGTTCAGACCGTTTGTTTTTTTTCCCGTTCAGACGCGTTCAGAGGCAGTAAGATCTTAATGGTCTAGACTTGAGAGGGGTGTCTGAATGACTCTTTTTGCCTCTTGCTGACACCAAAAAAAAATTAGTACGAGCAAGCAAATGTGCAGTTCAAACATGAGTTTTTTTTTCCCGTTCAGATGCGGTTAGATTCAGACATTTACGCATCAGATTCAGATTCAGATGTGCGATTCAGATTCAGATTCAGGGCCTCTTGAAAAACAAACACCGCCTTACTAGTGTGAATCAGAATTGATTTAATATCGGTAAACTTAGCATGCTTGAGAATATTTTTAAACTTAACATCATATGAAAAGTCACATTTTTTATGTAAAAAAACTTTGGCAAACAACAATTGTGGTGGTTACAATTTTCATTTAATTTAAACTCAGCATTACATCTTTTATTTTACCTGATTATAATCACTGTTTAAAAACATACTTTCATTTACAGGGATATTGTTTAATTGTTTTGTTTGCACCATGGATAGTCACTTGCACTATATATACTTGGAGTAGTTATGACATAAGAACCAATCCTGTACATTAAAGAGTTTTTCAGGTATGTAACATCTCTTCAAATTGAATATGAATAATTTTCTGTCTATTTTGGATATCTCGAATTGTCTATCGTGGTTTATAAGGACAAAAATCTTTTTTTATTTTGAGAACCAAAAGTGGAGACATCAAATATTTCATGGGTCTAAAATACCCGAATCATATGTGGACAAATTGAACATAAAGAAACTTGTTTTTAAATGACTGGAACACAAACTAAAGCATCCCATTTAACATTTGGGACTTGCGGCTATGGTAATTCTATTTTCCCAATCACTTATTCGCAAAACACGGGCCTGATCATATTATTTAGCTTCTTCATCGTTGGACGACTTTTCTAAATTGGCCTCATCTCAATGTACCTGAGATAATGAGACATATAAATAACGCTTGTTAATATTTGGATCCATAAAATCAGCTGGTATCAATATACTGCGCACTGACCTTAATCATCTCTTTTTGTCAGGAACATTCCCATCCTCACCTGCATTTGTTCACCATTTGTGATTTGCATGTCTGAATCTTCATACTCCAATTTGTAAGAATGGGACGTAAGATAATGTCTTAGAGGTAAGTTATTTTTTATACTGGAATGTAAAGCACATATATTGTGGGATACCGGATTTTATTTTTCCCCTCCATTGGTTTCGACGAAGTATATACACTTGGATCGTTAGACGACCTTTTCTTGGAAAACCTTTTCAAAAGAGGGATTGGGGGTCGGTGCTTATCTCTAGGTTGCTTGAACGTGCGCTTTATCCGGCTGGCGATGCTGTGCCAAGCTTCCAACATATGAAGCTCTCAAAAGTACCATGCTCATAGTATGAGTTGGACTTGAGCTCAAACATGTGTGAAGTACCAATAAGAGCCGATATTGGGTCGGGCAGGTTTGGGCTTCCATCTGCCGCCTGTACTCAGAAGTTAGGAAGATACCACTTATGAACTTGAAATAAAATTTTTAACCATACCGCTTTGTCATATTTCAGCAAGGATTCTGGAGAGCAATTCAACAACTCTCTTACAGTATCATCAAAAAGCACAATTACATCATGTGTTGTTTTGTCGGACACATCAACCTCAAGCTTGAACCTGATAAGGACATGGTGTGTATGCCAGGTAAATGACATTATTCTCTTTCATTAAATTAAGTGGTGTATAAACCAAAAACATTATTACCTTAAAACTGGGTACTCAAATGCCTTATTGCATGAATCATACCAAAAGGTTCCATTTTGTCGGGTGGTGCCCTTTCTACACTTACTGTCACCACATGATGGAAAGTTCCATCCCTTCCTGGTCCTAACATTGTTCATCGTTGCTTTACAATTGTAGACCATGGCTTGAAAGGATGGTCATTTAGTAAATGGAATTCCATGTACCTACATGACAACATTAGTAAGGAATTTAGAAAGTTGCTTACGTTGTTCTTCCGATTACGGCCCCAGATGAGCAAGTTCTCAATGGTCCCATCCTTGGGCTCCGAGAAATCAACAAGGACAATTGCCTCACTTAAATTTGCTGCACTGCTATCCATACCCATGTGTTGAAAACTATAAGGGGGGTTGAATAGTTTTGCCGATTTTAACTTAGTTTCAAAAACTTTAGATTCGATGTCATGTGAAATCGTGTGGATGAAGAGAAAGTATAGATCTATAAGTAATGCAAGTAAAGAAAACAAGTAAAGTAAAGGATAAAAATGACACAACCGATTTATAGTGGTTCGGCTACAAGGACACCTTCCTTGCCCTACTCCACTCCCCGAGTCACCTACTCGAGAGTTCAAGCACTATGTCAACAAACTCCTTCAACTCGGCGGAGAAGCCTTCACAACGTCGCTTACAATTTTTCCGGTACAAAGCTAAATACCGAGTCCTTAACACGGAGGACCAAACCAACACTACTATAACACAACAAATATGTGAAATATGAAATACAAGATCTTTGCTACAGAAATTTTGTGGAGGAACAAACAATCAAGGACCCCTTGCTTGGATGACTTGTAGAAGCTCGTGATCTCGCCTTAGAGAAGGACCTATATTATAATCACAACAAAAGAAAGAAGAACTACTATCTAGATCAAGAGATCTGAGATTAGAAGAATGAAAGAATATATGAGAGAGTTTGTAAGAAGAGGGGTGAGTTACAATGAGGAAATGACTTTCTATTTATAGGCAAAATCTTGCTACTGTTGCACGAATCCCACGGATCCATTGCATAAGGGATCCGTCCAGTGTAAACTGAGGGATCCGTGAGACGCTCCTCATTATCCATGGGTTATGGGTTATGGGTCATGGGTCCTAGACTTTGGACCATGGGTATCCAAGTAGATACAATGTATCTAGAGGATGCAATGCATCTAGTCAATGGGTTATGGTTTAGCTCCATGGGTTATGGATATGCTCCATGGGTATGGGTTATGGTTTTTACCCATCCTAATAAACTATTACAATAAATGAATCATTACATTAATTTATATTAAATGACTATATATGTAGATGCTTTACAAAAATAACATGTATCTATATAATTTTACTTATGATAACTTTATATTTGTTATCAACAAAACACAAAGAGATCGCTAAATATTGATAAACGTTTTTACGATTTATTTGTATTAACAATCTCCCCCTTTTTGTTGATGACAAAACATAATGTTATAATGAGTAAAACTTAAGATTAGATGTATGTTTTGAAAGCATAAGTTTTAATTCTTCTCCCCCTTTTTGTCGAAACAAAAAGTGACCCTAACGAAGAAAGAAAGTGTGAAAAAATAGTAAAATCCATGATAACTAACTCCCCCTTGATGGCAGCTCCCCCTAGATAGGGCGTCAAGTGAGAAAATATAAAACCTACAAAGAAAACGTTAGTAGTAATATGTAATATAATCTTGTGATTGACGAGAAACAAGATGGAGAGCCAAGGTATGTAAACAAAGCCTTGTAATAAAAAGACAAAGTGTAGTGGTATATAGGTCACATACAAACATGTAAAACTAAGAACAAGGTTTGTTCTTTAAAATGAATCAAAAGAAAAAATAGAGAAAATAGTAATATCATTCCTTCCATGCTTGCATAAGGTTATTGATGGAGGTTTTGGTGAGTGATGATGTTGATGCGATCAAGTATGTGGTTAAGTATGAATCGCATTTCGTCCCTAATTTCCATTGCAAGTTCCCTAGTGGATTGGCAATGTTCACAATGTAAATGATGTGGATAATGTGTGTGGATGATTTCCGGGTTAGTTTGATTTGTAGGATGCGGAAGATGTGGTGGAAAAGTTGGAAAATATGGATCAAAGTCTGGAATGTTTGGAAGTGATGGTGGAAAAGAACCTAGATGTTCTTGTAAAACAATGGGAGCTAAAGGTGGTGAAGTTAAAAGGTCTTTGTAAATTGTGTTTGGGGATGTGGGAGGTGTTGAAAAGACTAGTTCTTTTGGGTTGATTTGTTGGAGTGTTTTCAGAGTCTTAAGGAGTTCCGATAGAGTGATCTTAGGTGGAGAACTGATAGGTGATGATGGTAGTGTGCTTGTTGGAGATGAGGGAGGTGCTACTATGGAATCATTTGGTGGTGAATGAGTGGTTGGTGATGAACTATTTGACAATGGTTTTGCTAAACAACAAGGCCGGATGTTAATCTATGCGGTTTTTCTAGATTTGGGTGGTGGTACTACGGAAGGTGGTAGGATAAAGTTTTGGATTTCTTGAAGAGCATTGTTTGCACTAGGTGTTCATCAATGTTGAAAGATCTTTTGGATGACATGATGATGGTTGTTTGTGAGGTTGAGAGTGATGAAGATGCAAGCATTTTGGGAACCTTATTTATAGAGAAAATAATGTATTGTAATGAATGCTTAACCCAAAATGTGGACTAAAATCTAATGATTAGATATGAATTTAAGGCATGTGATCATGAGAACACAAACATTAAGTAACATACTCATTAGTAAAAATGATAAAATGATGAAAATATGAAGGGTTTTAGCCAAAGTGAGAAAATATAAGAGAAATTTAGCTTCTGTCTCACGGATCCTTCCCTTGAGGGAACCGTCCAGCGTTAATGCTGAGATCCGTGGTACTGGTGACTTAGGCAGCTCAAAAATTTTCGTTTTGGAAACATTTGTGCCTAGTGTGTGCCTATATGCAAACCATTTGGAGTTGCGGTTATCTCGACTCCTAAAAAGAAAAGGAAAAATAGATTAGAAGTGAAAAAGCATACTATTATGTGAGATAACCCGAATGCTCCTAAATTTATTGTTGCTTAAATAAATGTACCCGTAAACACATATTAGTTATGTGTTCCCTTTAGCATTCAGAAGATATGAGATGCAATGAAAACGGGTTTTTACTTTGTATTAATAATGAAAATTTTTTTTCCTAGACGTGAGAAATAGCTTTTATGAAAATGATACGGGAAGAAGTATCTTTTAGAAAAGCATTTCGAAAAATTTTCTTTTGTTTAAAGAAAATTTTACCTTTTGGTTAAGAAAAATAGATATGAAATTACATGTTGTAAAATAAAATTTACCTTGGGTTTTGAAAATTCCCTTATTGTTAGTCAGTTGTGCGTGAAATAGAGATCCTAAACTCAAAAACTATGAAGGCTAATGTTTACATACATTGTAGAGTTGAGAGGTAAATTACGACGATTGTTCCATGAGACCAAGACCAAGACGAAGCAAGTTGAATTGTTCCCGCTTCAATGGTTTGGTGAGGACGTCGGCTATGTTGTCTTCGGATGCTACCTTCTCAATAGAGATGTTCCCCTTTTGAACATTGTCTCTTAAGAAGTGATGACGGATCTCTATATGCTTGGTGCGAGAGTGCAACACCGGATTCTTGCTTAAGTCGATGGCACCTTTGTTGTTGCATAGAATGGCTATGTCACTTAGATGAATGTCGTAGTCAACTAACGCTTTTTTCATCCATAGTGCTTGTTGGCATTTGCCGGCGGAGACATATTCGGCTTCGGCTGTTGATATGGCCAATGCCGTTTGCTTTTTCAAGAACCAAGATGTCAAACAACATCCCATAAAAGTACATACACCACTTGTACTCTTTCGGTCAACATAATCACCTGCGTGGTCAGAATCTGCATATACAATAGTTTCTACCCCCGTACCCTTAGGATACCATAATCCTAATTGAGTCGTACCCTTAATGTATCTAAATATTCTTTTGACCGCTTCTAGATGTGATGTTTTAGGGTCTTCTTGAAACCTAGCACATAGACAAACACTAAACATGATATCCGGCCGACTAGCCGTAAGATAGAGAAGACTACCAATCATGCCACGGTATTTTGTGTTATCAACGGATTCACCGTCTTCATCTTTTATAAGTTTAGTGTCGGATGACATTGGTGTTATTATAGGGTTTGACTCTTCTAAACCAAATTTATTTAACATCTCTTTTATGTATTTACACACTACTAAAGAGATTTTAGTACGTACTACTCAAACTTTACTCATACTACCCTCTTGATTCAAAGAAAGAACCAGATGTTTAGTTTGTACATCTTCTACCATAGAAGAAATTAGTTAAATTTATGTATTTTCTCTACAATTTATTTAAACCAAATCTTCTCAGTTTGGGATATTATTGTGGTTACAGTAGGCTGTGATTTGAATATTTTCTACTTCTGCCACTTAGGCAACTATTGTGTTTTATGGCACCGTACTAACCATCAGAAGAGATAGAATGCCGATCAGCCGGCCTATAGTACAAATCACAAACAGATACACGATCCAAAGTTCTTCTGGGATTTTGTAGTGTAGATCTTCGCCAGTTTTCTTATAAATCTATGTAATTCCCATGCTGAGTTAATCCTAATACCATAGGATTCCCATGCCCCCATCTTTGATAACATATACGTCTAAGACTGGTGCGTCCACTAATACAACTGGCTTTCTCATGTTCACCACATACATGAAAATACC
>BPTQ01000003.1:119478444-119498110 GCA_019973895.1 Chrysanthemum seticuspe
AGTGTGAGCAGTCCGGATCTCAGATCCGACTGATGGAGCAGAAAGCCTACGAACACGCCTTCTTGGAATCTTGACAAGCTCACGAAATGGGCTTACAGATCTAGAAGAGCGAGTGCGCATACACAAGAGTTAACTCTAAGGAAACTCAGAGTTAAGGAGAGAAATGGGAATTATGAAAATCTTTCAGATGAGAATGAGAATTATGAAGACGTTTTATAAAAACTGGGGTGAGAAGAATCTTTATGGGTTTTCTGGTTCTGAAACGTCGATATCACAACAAAATCAATTAACACAAAATCGAGGCAAAACAACAGTGAACTTAACCAATAATCACAATATGAATGGCTTCTTTGAAAAAGGTACACCAATCACAAGGACACAAAGGCAAGTTTTAAATCTTTAGTTCGGGAACTTATTATGGTCGCATCCCCAGTTAGGTAGTGCACTGCCTTGGTTTTCGGTGGTAATCTTTTAAGTTGTTATTATTAAAGAAAACGACGAATCTTTTTGTATTTTTATTATTTGATACATATATAGAAACAAAAGAAAAATATTTTTGTGTTTTATAAGTTTTTGGATGTTTTTGGGTTTTTGGATTTTTTATGAGAAAATATGGATATATATATAGATGGATATGGATGATATAAACAAATGAGTGAGTATTCAAACAACTAATCTGCTAGACGGAAGATAGATCAGCACAGCTCCCCGGCAGCGGCGCCAAAAATTTGATTGCGTGCCAAACAGTCAAGCTAAATCACACAAGCCTGCCACTTGTGAATGGCAGACCGTAATCAGCTTAAAACTGCCTAAGCACGAATGCAATGAAGATCTGAGGAGTATAGTGTTTCCCCGGGTCGTTATGTCCCAGCGAGTTGTGCAATGGATTATCAAACGCTTAGTGATCGGGAAATTTGAACAGAAAAGGGATTTGGAATGATTATAGCTACAGGAAAAAGCCAACAAATAAAAACGGCTTAAATGCAAATTAAAGGAAGTTAAAAAGATAAAATCTATTAAATAAACGCTATCACTATAATTAAAATGATGATTTTGTTTTTATGTTTTTACAAAACTGAAATTAAAATCTACGTGACGTACAAATTTAAAAAGTGAAACTTACACAATATTAACCCTAAAAATATGAAAATTATATTTTTACAAACCTAATGATAAAATAAACTTTTTAGAAAAAGAAAATTATTTTTATAACTATTTATCTAATTATTATTAATTAAAAACTATTTTTAACTATTAAATAATTACCTAAAATACAAGAAATTAGGAAATAAAGCTAGAAAAATAAAATTATGAAATGGAAAAGTCTAAAATATCAAAATAGAATTTTCAAAACTATTTTTGTATTTTTATGATTATTTTTCTATTTTTTATGGATTTTAAACTATTAAAAACTAATTAAATTACAAAAAAATTACCAAATAAACTATGAAAAATCTGGAAAATTACTTTTTTCACTTTTTATATTTATCTAAACTTAATAAAATTGAAAAATTATTTTTTTGAACCTTTTCTGAATTTTTTGTATTAAATGCTATTTAAAAATGATTAAAAACTACTTTAAATTAGGAAAAATAGCAAATAAGCTAGGAAAAATCTGAAAATTTCAGGAAAACTCTAAAATGATGTGAGGAAGCTAGGAAAATTGGAAAAACAAGCACTTATGTGGATAAATTAAGAACTGCTTTACAAGTGCTTATTATTAAGCAATCCAAATAAGCCAAATGGACAAATTAAGCTACCAACAGTTTACAGAGGTCTAAATATGCTATAAGTACTAGAATGCAACTAAGAATAACAAGCTACAACCACAGAATCACAAGATAGCAAAGATTTGATGTCTATGAATTCCAAGTTAAAACAGATTCTGAGTGGCAAGTTTAAGCTTATGCACAAGCTTCAAAATAAGCTCAAACTAAAAACTACAATTTGGAACTTGGAAAAGACCTGGGTGAGATCAATTGTACCAAAAACTAGACCTGGGTGAGCTCAAATGAGCTCTGTGCAACTGATGCAAGAACTGAGAAAATGCTCAGTGTTAACTGACCCATGGAGCAGGGGATTTTGGCCTAAAAGGAGGGCCTGTTTGGAGCTTTTGCAAAAATTGTAAAATTGTACTAAAATGCTAATAAGTAACAAGACCAGGTCAAGTTTCTAAAATGCCAAGATTTACTTGATAAGTCCAAAAAATAAGCTCCTGAAAATTCCTTGTAACTGACCCCAAAACAGATTTTTTTGCTATTTTTGACTTTTGAAGTAATTGATGAACTTTGACTAACATGAACTTTGGATCCAATTTTGTGACTGAGATTGATGTTATGTATTGTAATGAACCTAATGCAATCAATATTTAACACTTCTAAACACAAAACAAGAAATTAGCAAATCCAAATCCACACAGATGAGCAGTTAAGACAGAATCAGTGAAATGTTGACTTTTGGTGCTTGTAGACCCCAAACTAAGATTCAACTGAGCTCAAAATTACTTAACAAACATGAACTAACCTTGAACAACCACTGACTAAGCCTAAATGACAGTTAAACCAGTCAATCCAAACACTCCTTTATGTTACTGATTTGAGCTCAAAACAGATTTAAACCATGATCCAACTTATTATTATGATCAATCTAAGTTTACTTAACCTAAACACTACTGTAAAGACAGATTGGAACCAGATTTAACTACAAATATTGAGTATGCATCAAAACTTGAAAATGACTTACAAAAGTCCAAAGCTGCTATAGCTTGAAACCATGAACCACTAACCTATTTAATATCACCCCAAATGAATCCAAAGCAACCCAATCCACCTCTGCATCAACCCATTTCCATCTGCATTCCCATTTTTGACCCTGTTTGACTTTTGTTGACCAAGGATCAAAATGATAGGAAACTTGAATGTGAGCTTGTCAAAAGCTGTGATAAGCTTATACAAACTTATATGAGCTTTAAAATAAACTTTTAAACACTTGTATTTAAGTGTTTGAAATTGCAAATTGAAACAGTGAACTAGAAACTTGCATTTGTAAATATAAACTGAAATTTGTGCTTGAATTAAGTCTCAATACTCTTAAACACCTTAAATTGATACAATTTAACAAATTAATACAAGTCTTACACTTAATTGAAAGATTTTACATAAAACGACATAAGTAAAAAAATATAAAAACTAGAAGACCCCCTTCTTTGCTCCAATTGCTATCTTTTTATAATCCAATCTCTTTGCCTCTCTCCTCTGAATCTTTCCCATCAATCCTAGCCATTGGATTTGCTCAAAATGATCTCAACCGTTTAAATGGTGTTTTGGCGCCAAATTTCCTTTCTGCCAATTGGGGGTTGAGTGAGGGGGGGGGGGGGGAGGGAAGGTGCAATTAATGAACCTTGGATGTTAGTTGTGGAGTGGGGAACATGTTTGAGTGGAAATGGAGGAGGGGGGATGGGAGGGTAGCTAGTTGCAGGAAGCAGTTGAAAGGGGTGGACTTTGGCGGGTTGAGGATTTTGACCAGATTTGACCCAAGTGGTAATAATGGAAGGGGTTCATAATTCAAAATGACAGGGGTCCAAGGTTATGAAAGGGGGTCCAAAATTAGGTTTAAGGTTTAATAATTAGAGGGACTTAATGTGTAAATCCTGAAAATGTAGGGACCTAAGCTGCCAACATCTCAAAGATGATCCAAGGGCTGAATTTGACAAGTATCAATAGTACAAGGACCAATGTTGCCATTTTCCAATTTTTCAGGGGCCAATTCTGCCAATTTTGAAACTTGAAGGACCATTCTTGTAATTTTCTCAAATTCTTTATATTTTTCACCAAAGGACTAAATTTGACAACTTTTGATTTTAAAAGGACCTTTGGTGATTTTTCTTTTGAAATTATGTGCTCAGGGACTGTTTTTGACAACTTTTGAAACTTGGGGGACTAAAACTGCAATTTTTGCAAATTTGATATGTTTTTCATCTGATTTTGATATTTTTGCATTTAAAACACATAAAACACTGATTTGTGATATTTTGATCATTTTGATGTGTTTCTGAGTGTTTTCAGATGATTTTGCAGTTTATATTGTACAAAAATGATGAGTATTTACACACTCATCAATGGTCTAATTAAGACTCGGTTAAGTATGTACGTTGATGTATCAACGACATTGCACCAAAAATTTTGAGGTATAGATTGCTCATTTAACATGGTGCGACTCATTTCTTGTAGGGTTCTATTCTTCCTTTCAACTACCCCATTCGATTATGGAGTGCGAGGAGCCGAGAAGTTGTGAGTAATACCATTAGCATCACAAAAGACTCCAAATTGCACTTCATTATCGAATTCCCTACCATGATCCGTTCTAATAAACACTACAGGATTTCCTAATTGTCTTTGTATTTTCTTACTTAATATTTCAAAGTGATCGAATGTTTCAGTTTTATTCTTTAAAAATTTAGTCCATGTGTACCTAAAGTAATCATCCACTATAACCAAAGTGTAGTATTTGCCTCCATAACTTTGAATAACGGATGGACCAAATAAATCCATATGAAGTAATTCTAGACACTTAGTAGTAGAGACCATATTTTTAGCTTTGTGGCTAGCATGGACCTGTTTTCCTACGTTACAAGCATTACAAAAGTGATGTTCATATTTTAATTTTGCTAGATCTCTTACTAGATCTTTGGATGATATCGATTGAAGAAGTTACATATTGGCGTGACCCAATCTTCGATGCCATAAGGTCGAAGTATCATCCATAGAAGTAAGACAAAGTTTGTCTTTAGGTTCATTACCGATTTTAATGACATAGACTCCATGTTTTCTAATGCCTCTTCTTATAGTAATTCCGTTTTTCAATATTTTACTACCGGTTTCACAAAAAAGTACGTTACACTTTTTATCACATATTTGTCCTATACTTAGAAGGTTAAAGTTTGGGTTTTCTACGTGACACACATCGTTAATGGTTAAAGATTTGTGAGAAATTGTACCTTTACCGATGATTTTGCTCTTGCTATTACCAAATACCACATTTCATCCATTGAAGGATTAATATGTGGAAAATAAGTCTTTATTACCGGTCATGTGCCTCGTTCACCCGCTATCCTTGATCCATTCATCCGGATCTAGGTCGACCTTTAAGCTCACCTAAGAAAACAATTAACTCAAAAGTTTGGTCCCCATTTGTTCATGGGTCCATTAGTGTTATACATTTCATTCGTATTAGGCATATATGGAAAAGGTGAGTATGCATTCCATGGTGCAAAGTTTTGAAATGGAAAACCGTTTTGTACATTAGGATTCCATCCCATTTGATGGTTACTTCTCGGATAAACATTATTAGGTCTCCTTATAAATGTGTTTAATTTTGAAAATGATGGACCTTTGTTTCTTATAAAACTTTGATTTTATCTTGGAGGTGGTTTTCTAACAGTAATATGGGTTGGTTTCTTCTTATTAACAATAACAAAATCGGTTCTAGATGAAGTGGCTATATTATTACTACTGTTTGCTGTTACAGACCCACGGATCCCTGATTTTGTACTAGACTGTTCCCTTTTCAGGGGATCCGTGGGATCCTTGACAATAGTGTCTTGTTTTTCTATTGCTTTGACGAATTGTGTTTCTTTATTTTCGCTAGTTGATGCATCAAGTTGTTGAATACCTAAACCTTTTTGGTTGTTTCCTGTTTTAACACTATCTAATATCATATCTAGAGTATTAGTACTCATTCTAGCAATCTTGGAATCTAGATTATCAACTAGTGTTTGAAGTTGAACACAAAGCTCACATTCCCCACTTGCTATATTCCCCTTTTCTAAACGTTTTAATTTAGCTTTTAACTCAAAGACTTCCTTTTCTAAACGTTCATTTTGGTTTTTCAAAATCTTGTTTTTGTTAATTACTTTTAAACTAATTTTGCAAAGTTTATCATATTCACGATGCAATGAATCGTCATCTAATGATGAGCTACTATAATAGAGAGATTCGGGACATACCTCGTTTGAGTCATTTGCCATGAGACAAATTTCTTCGTCCTCCTCCTCGCTCATTCCCCACGAACCACTCACGAAATCTTTTTGTTCGTCACGTTTGTGACACTCACTAATGAAGTGATTAGGGTCCCCACATTTAAAACAAGCGCGTTCATCCCTTTCTTTCTTGTCGTCTTTTCCTTTTCGGAACCCCTTCTTGTCGTCATATGGTTGATTGACATATCTTCCCTTTCTTCTAAAGAACTTCTTGAAATCCCTTACCGCCATGGCATACTCTTCGTCATCATTATCCGAAGAAGAGTTTTCTTCATCGCTTGAGACCTTCTTGGATTTTAAGGCAAGAGATTTGTGCTTCTCCTTCTTCTTTTTTGAGGCTTCGGAATATTTAGCGAGGACAAGCTCATAGACCTTTAGATTGCCTATGAGTTCATCGAGGGTAAGGATTAACAAGTCTTTTGATTCTTCGATGGCCGTCACCTTAGATTTCCACTTAGATGGAAGTGCCCTTAGATATCTCCTAACATGATTACCACTAGAGAAAGACTCATCAAGTGCTTGTAATGATGTAATTATAGTATTAAAGTTAGAAAAAGAATGATCTATAGTATCCTCATCCGATATTGAAATTTGTTCATATTTTTTAACAAACAAATCTATTTTATTGTTTTTAACTTGTTGATTTCCTTGATGAGTAACAACTAAATAATTCCAAAAATTTTTAGAGGTTTGATAACGCTCAGATTGTACATGTTTTCAGTAGCATTATGTGTACTTTTGTATATGTTATTTGGTTATGTTTGTACGATTTCTATGCTTAATGGCATCAAAATATGTTTGTCTAGTGTTTATAACCAAGTGCAGGGAAACGGAAGGAAAAGTAAAGGAATGTTCAACAATTAGAAGATTCCCGTTTCAGTATAGCATGTCGAGCACAAATCAGTGTTTCTAGTACCATAGAAGACCAAGGTGATTGAAGAACCAAGTTGTACAAGTCAAAATGAAGCAAAAAGTTGATTTTCCGTCACTCAGGAAGACCAACCGGATAGGTTGCAATAGCAACCGGATCGGTTGGAAGATGACCAAAAAAAAGTGCCCAGACGCCCATCCAACCGTTCGGTCACCGCCCGCAACCGAAACTGTTGGAGCCTTTGTAGAAGACCAACCGGATCGGTTGGTCATGTGACCGATCCGGTTGGAGAGCCTGTTTCTGCCAAATCTTCATCACTAAGTTTCCCCTTTGCATCCAAACGATTCTAGATCCTTCCCTTGGTGTATTCTAGTCCCTTCCTAACTCCTTGGAGGCCAAGTTCAGAAATTAATACCCTAGGACTTGGAACTAGTATAAATAGAGACCTCTTGTGAGCATATGAGACACACACTTCAATACAACTCTCTCTACTCATCAAACAAAGCTCTTAAGCTCTCAAATTCGTCCTTAGAAGTCCATGAAAGTTTGGAGTTCCAGAAGTTCCACATTTGGAGGCAAAAACACCAAGGAGTCTACCCTAATACTTTGGGAATCATTACTTCACCATTTGTAATCTTATTCCAAGCATTGTAAGACTCTTAATCATGTTTTCTAATGTTCAAAGTTCTGAGTTTATGTCCATGTTTGCTATGAGTGGCTAGTTTCTTTATACACTTGCTTAAATGATGTTGATTATCATATGATTAGTTAGTGATTGTGTTAACATGTTTTAATTCAATTTCAAGTTGATTCTAAGATCCAATTGTGCTAAAGTTTCATAGTGACATTTGTTAATCAAGTTTGACTAGTTGATAGTAATTGTAGAGGTCGAAATAACTTATTGTTATTCAACTAGTTATAATCATTTTGTCTATGGATGATTGTTTTTACCCATTATTCTTGATTAAACAAAGGAACTAAAGTGTGGTTGTAATAAGAACGCTTTTTGATTATCAAGTTGGATTGATTGGAAACATCTAAAAGGTCGTATGATTAGTTGTTGACAATCAATTGTAGCCTTTTGTCTATAATCGGTTACCTTTTGTATTGACCATTTCTTAAGCAAATTGATTAAACAAATGGATGTTTTTGTGTTTAAGCTGTGAAAATAACTTATGAAACTTGAATTGATTGGTTAAACTTAATGCTTGTTTTTATAAACTAAAATCTTGACGAAGGTTTAACTTGTAAGAACAATAGATTAGTACACCAACTAATTATCATAACCAACATGTTAAGAGGTTAACACAATCATATTAATCAAGGATAAGAAACTAGTTTAAGCAAGTGTAGTTTTTAATAATCTGAATTTCATTATATCTATTTGCGTTGTTATATGTTTTGGATTGTCTTAGTTGATTCAAACTTGTTAATCAGATTCACTCAAATCCCTGCGAACGATCCCGACTTACCTTCATAATCTTGCTATAACGGACGAGTGCACTTGCTCGTATGTGTTATTGGTAAAATTGGTAATTCGTCCTTTATAAATTTAAAACTTGTACACACGTAGCACATCAAGGTTTTAAACATAGAAATTCTTTCGAATTCCTTTTTGGGTAAAGCATTGTATAAAACCATTTTAGCTTCACTATTTTTAGAAAGCTTTTTTTGTTAGGCTCCCATTTTATTAACACAAGAATCAATATAAGAAATAGAAGAGAAGTGACCGGATGAACAATAACACACACACACGTATGATACTATAGAAGAGTTATGCGTAAAGGTGAATGAGTGAATTGAACAACCAACCCTCAAGTAAGGGTTTACAAGCATTATTTATAGGAAGGAACTAGGGAAACATGCAAGTTCCCTTCCTTTCCTTTATGGGCTTGGGCCAAGGCTCATGGGCTTTCTACATAAGCCTTGGCATGATTACTAACATAAAAGCCATATTAAGCTAACTATTACATATTAATTACTAACACTTGAAATATAGTTTAGGAGTGATTCCAACAATCTCCCCCTAAGTGTTAGTGATTGATAATATAAACGTTGAAGGTGCTGATGTAATAGTAGCTTTGACGTCTTCTGACATTCTTCTTTCTTTTGAGAAGAATTGCCTTGATTCGAACAATCTCCCTAGTGGAGAGAAATTGTTTCCTTTGAAAAGTTCAGCTTTGACGTCATCATTATCTTTGTTCTGAGATCTTTGTTCTTTGTGATGGTAGTGATAGTATGTTGTTGTTGTCTGCATCAGATCTGCTTCGTTGCTCCAGTGTCTCCACGTCTTTATCCAACATGCTCACACGCTCTTTAATGTTGGATTTCAGTACTGATGTAGTTCTCTTAGTCTTTAAACTTTGTAGATTCTTTGACTTTGACGAAGAATTATTTTGACTTTGTGTTGCCTTTTGAGAGAACTTCCATTAGTGATTTTGTTGGTATGAGCATGTGAAGAATCTGCATGATCAGTCCGCTCCAGAGCTTCCATAAGAAGAAAACATAAGAAAGGTTAGTGATAAGCGGATTCCAGCACTTACAAGTTTGAACTTCGAGAGTGTTAACAGCATAGTGCGAAAACACAACTCTAATTCTCACAAAGGTTGTTCCTGAACTAGAGTCCCACAAGTGAGATAACGCGATGTACCGAAGTATACCTACAGTTCAGATGAGTCGTGAGGTACACCGAAGCATCACCTCACGACTGTAGACCGTTTTGAGACACACTATGCATAATCCACGGGGAGTTACCGAAGTGACCTGCTGTCAAGGCTGTTTGATGTTGACCCTGGCAGGAGTTTCCATTCAATCACTGAGAATCACAATTGTGAACCTCTCATAAATGTTCTCGACAGATTGCTAAGATCTGTGAAGGACACGATAATGTATCACTTGCGTTCTTATTGTTGAACGACAAGTGATAAAATGTCAAGTGTACCTAAAAGATCTTTTGATGAATCTCGTGGCTCTAGACTCAATAGTGCACTTTGGTTTTCCTGAGCAGAGACTAGGGAGAAGGTCTCCTTCTTCAATACCAGCAATCTCTAAGAGAAAGCCCCCTGTGAGAATGAAACAAGCTTCTGTTGGGAGAAACTTGAGTGGCTAAGAAGGTTTAGTACATGCGTCACTGGGTCCATGATGACTTTTATCTTCAATACCGGTGTCATCTAGTGACGAACAGTAGCATATGACTTGAACCCGGTGTCTGCCCTAAGTTGAATAATCTGGAGGGCTATTTCTTTTCACCCTTTTCTTTGTATTTCTTTTTAATTCTTCAACTCCTTCTTTCTCCTATTCTCATATTCTCCTTTTTATAATCATACCTAGGGACTTCTAAGTACTAACTATTTGTGATGTCCTTGGGTAGATCCCTCCGGCTCTGGCGGATCATAGGACGGTTATTCCTAACCTTAGTCACCTTATAACTCCATGACTAACCTACGTTGCCACAAAACCATTTTCTTGAAAATCTCTCAAAGTGTTTGTGAATGAAAAACATTTTGTACCACTGTGAGAGTTTTATCTTTTAGTAGAAATACTCCCCCTCCATACGTGCTTAGGTGTTTAGACAGAAGTCTGCACGGTGAGAGAAGAGCGTACACTTTTGAATTGATCGACTCAAGATAGACAATCCCCCGCGAGACACGGTTACGTTGCATAGTTAAAGAGGTACATTGACATCTTTTAGGTGACAACTAACTCTAGTAACTACCTTGAAGGTGTGGACAAACCTCGAAAGGTTGTCAAACCCGTCAAAGTTCATGTCTATCAAGAGTTCCTCGAATAGGTACAATCTACTCGGATAAGTCTAGGAAGACAAATCTTTTCGATTTATGACAGTTTAGAGCTCGTCAATTCATGGGTTAAGTCTTATCACACGAAAATTCAATAGCAAATCAACATATTTCTTATCACATTAATTTTCTCCCCCTCAAAAATGGCATATAAATGTTATTTTTGACGAAATTTTGATATCGAATATGACCATTTCGAGTTTTGTGGGAAGATTATCAAGAAGGACAATTTGTGAACAAAGTTTTTAATCAATTACTCCCCCTCAACAAGTGATATAAACTTTTGAGGTTTTGAAAAATCATAAGGAGAAGTACTTGTCCTTTTGAGCTAAACTTTGAAAAGTGAAAGTTTTGATAAGTTTTACTCAAAAGTAAGAAGCTTTCGCTCCTTTTATAAGGATTGTGGCACTGAAGCGTACCACGGGGTCCTTTCATTACCAGTACGGGTTGTACACTGTGATGTGTGCACAAGCCATTGTCATTTAAATAATCACACATCCAAATCAATATTGAAAATGAAACAGTTTAAGGGGTACCAGGAGATTCAGGTAGTCCAGCAATAACTCCGGGAATGCGAAGTGGGCGTTGATAGCTTGTGAGAGCAATCCTGGGACGACCACCTACAAAGCTCTCCAATGTTCTGAACTGGTCCCTTCTGTACAACCTTTCATCGATCCGAGTGATTATCCTCTTAACATCCCTTTTCTCCTTAGAATTCCATCTCTTCTTCTACCCGATGCCTTCATGTATCTCCTTTAATAGATAAGCTAACCCATCCCTGACTTTCTTCAGTGTGTGATCTCCAAACTTATGAAGATCTCTACACGCCATCAAGCAGTTGCGATGTAGTTCACTACGGTAAACTACTCCAAACGGTTTGCTGATGAGAGTGTATTGTGGAAGATGGTTGATGTCAGGAAGTTCTAGCTGAGGTCTGGTAAAGTTGACACGTGTTTGATACGATTCAACTGCAAGTTGCAAGTCTTCTACACGTTCCTGGATCACTATGCTTCTGATGAAGATGAGCACGGACTTGATGTATTCACGTTGGATTTCAGTCGAGAATTGTCTCATTCTTCCCTGTACCTTGGCAAGATACAGATCTTCAATGTCGTTGAGAGACAAATTCTGAAAGTCCGCTTCACAGAAAGCATAGTCCTCTTCATCTTGTCTTTTTACCATGATTTTCTTGAGAAAAGTGTAGTCCCATTTAGACGAGAGAGCTACATGCTTAACAGCAACAATCCCTTTATCACTAAACACTTCATGTGTAGATTTTTGAACCTGGCAGCTTTTGTAGTAGATTCTTCGGCTTTCAGGCCAATGGTGAATCCCATACATTGCATCAATGTCATACCTCTCCACGCTGTTGGCAAACATGTGAGAGGCCTTTTCTTCGATGGCTACGCAGTTTGAGTATATGGCTGCCGGGAACGGAAGTGTAAGTGATGTAGCGTATTTCTTTGACTCATTGCTACCGTGTAGAAGAAATTCCAGGTCATTGTTGAAGAAGTAGCGGAATGGAATCTTAGGTTGATCTGGTTGGCCAATCGTTGGTAGAGGTCTGGACCAGTCGGTGTAATATGGAACCTTGTCTTTTCTGGTGAAGTCAATGTTCGCTTCAGGGTTGAGCCAATCGATGTTGTTAGACATGGCTCGTGCTATGTTATCAAGATGATATTCAACTTCAATAGCACTTTCTGAGCTATCTTTGAGTAGTTGAAAAGCTTCATTCTTGATGCGTTTTAACTCTGACTTGGTCATCTTCTTCACCCGAAACTTTTCTTGAAGTAACTTAGGATGCTCCAATGTACGACCTTCTACCATATCTTGATCATCAGTTAGAGCGGGAGTAGCGTCAACAAGTGTAGAGAACCAGTCATACTCGGTGTCATCTTCGTCTAGCCATGAGACGACATCAGCCTTAGGCGACTTCTTCTTCTTCTTTGGCCTAGATGAGGATGCTAGTTTCTTTGTTGAAGCGGAAGAGGTGGGTTTTTGTTGGGGCTCAGGGACTTCCTCATCGTCACCACCAGTGTATTTGAAATGATCACCGGTTTTCTCTGTCTGGGGTGGTGACTCAGAGTCCTGAGGTTTGTCAGCAGAAGAGTGTGGAGGAGATCGTTGTTGAGATGGAGTCCTTTGGGGTAGAGGTGGCATGGAGGATGATTCACCAGTTTTCTTCGGGCGTTTAGGCTCTTTATCTTTATCTTTATCCTTATCATCATCGTCTCTTGGATGCTTAGGCCTTTCAGCTTGCTCCTTGCATGAAGTCTTGAGTTGATATTCCAGTAGTGCCTCAAATAGTTTACTTTCATCAGAGGTGAAAGTTGCAGATCGTTGAGACAATTGTAGCACCAACTTGGAAATCAACTCTGCATCAGAGAGAACTGCAGGCTCCATTGGATTGATCATCATTGTAACCGGAGTGGATTGCATTGTTTGCTTGACCAATTTCATGAGATTTGGATATAGTTGTCTGGTGAACATCTCCCTTGTAACTCCAGGAACTGTGTCGAGTAGGAACTTGTGAGTATAGCCCCTAATCATTTCGTTCAGTTCCCCTTAGACATCACGTTGCATGAACTTTTGGATATACTCCCTTTCACTTGACATCTTGTCTATCTCGTCATGTAGAAGAATGATACTGTCAGCTAGTTGATTCAACTTCTTGTTGGTCACGTCTTTCTTCCTGACCTGCTTAACAGCTTTGACAATCTTGGTTTTAGCCCGGGATATCCAAGAGTCAGTTGGTTTCTTCACAGATTTAGATGTGGATCTGGTTGTGCCTTTGGATGGTGGTAGTGAAGAGTGAGAAGACGAGTCTGATGATGATGAGACATGAGGAGACTCAGGGTCTTTCGGTGGCTCAGATGTTTCTTCCTTGGAGCGTGCTGGGCTATCAAGGAGAAAATCATCATAATCAAGATCTTCAGCATTTCCAGTCTTAGCCGTTTCATCAGCCTTAGTATCTTCACCAGGAGTTTTATCAGTCTTTTCCATGTCTGGTTCCTCTATGTCAAAGTTGATGGAATCCTCAAGTTGCCTTTGCTGTTGTTCGTGCGTGATGGTGGTACAAGTTCCCTTATCGGGTTGATTAACCGCATCGGAAACTGGTGTGGCTTGAGTTCCACCACTTGACCCTCTGGGGCCATGAGTTTGATCCAGTACGAATTCATCGGCAAGATATTTGAGTCTGAGGTTCTTCAACTTCTTTTGATAGTCTTTTTCTTCATCAAATGGTTCTTCTTCAGAACTTTCCTTATCATGCTCAAGCACAGGAGTTTTCCCTTTTCCTTTATCAGCTTTTGGACTGGGAGGTTTTGCCACTGTTTGTGTGTCATCGGTTGGAGTTTCAGAGTAGAAGACCTCTTCATATGATTTAGTATTCTCAGAGCTTTCATCCACTAGCTTTTGTTGCGGTTCAGGCTTGGGAATTGGGATGGCTTCCTTAGAGGGAACTTTCCTTTTGAGAGTATGTGACCTCTTAGGAAACTTTCTCTGACTCTCAGTGCTTGTAACACTCCCTGCACTGCCTCTACTGGTTTTCCTAGTAGGTGTACCGGAGGACTTTTCATCAAGAAAACCTACTTTGCCTTCATCAACCGCTACCAGATACCTTTTGTATGAATGGAGTTGTTTGACTGCTTCAGTTAGAAGGTGATCTGGCAACACTGCACCTTGTTTCTTTGTTGTAGATTCCTTAAATCTGACTGTGAGTGTAGGCTCATACAACATGGAGTGATTATTGGGGTTATTGAGTCTCAAGGGGATATCAGGATTATACCTTAGAGCTCTTTGGATCAACAATTTGGTATATCTGATATATGGGATCTTGGAGCCAAGCTTTTTGAGGAAAGACATCATGTCGTCCTATATCAGAGCTTCAACTTCAATATGTTTCATGTTGAACAAAGCCCAGAAGATCTGTAGTTCCATGAGCTTGGGATGCTCATAACCACTATCACGTCCAGAAACGGATTTGGTGATGATGATGTAGAGGGTTCTCCATGGTTGAGGAATATTCTTAAGATCCACGTATGAATGCTTTGTGATTACTCCTGAAGCTTCGTCATAACCAATGTCGATCATGAATTGCAGAACAGCCTCTTCAGTTGGTGTGGCATTGTATTCGGTTGGCTCAATGACAGGAATAAGAAGAACAACCCTTAAGTCTGCTGGTGTAATTGTGACTTGTTTGTGGTTGAGCGTCACCGTCACAGCATTTTGACCTTTGATCTTTCGCATTGTATGCCAGAACTGGTGAATGTAGTTCTCCGTCACTGTAGCAGAATTGGTGAGCATGTTCTGATAAGGGTGATTCTTCAGAATGTCCACAGCTATTAAACAAGAAGACTCTGAGCAGGTGAGACTATCAAAATCAACACGAAGGGTATTCTTTCTGATCTTCATTGGATAGCCATTAGGGAAGATATCTTCAACGGTGAGAACGTTTGGTGCTTCCACGTTTTTCATTTGAGCGTCCATGTCGTGATCTGAAAGATATTTAGCCAAAAGAACCAATATATCGAAAGACATTACGTTAGTCAACATATGGTTTTGATTGTCTAATTATTGAATGTGATATGTCGATGATTGTTATGAGTCCAATGTCACTTGTTAGTCCAATAGTCCAAAGACGTCGTGATAAGTTTCGTGAGTTGATTAACTTCAAGTTTTAAAGTCTATGTTTTTCACTTATTTTTCACAACTTATTAAACATTTAAGCTTATTAGTGACATTATTGGTTTCATGGCGTTATGATTTATTTATTTACAAGTTTGCACGCGTAACAATTCATAATTAAGGTTAAAACTAGGCTTAGGCATAGAAATGGCAAGCTTATGCGTAAACAAGAGTGATTATACGCGTAAACCTAAGCTTATGCGTAGGTTCTTGACTTACGCGTAAGAAATATTACGCGTAGAAAAAGAGGCCCTTATGCGTAGAGCTTACGCGTAAGCGTAAATGGAACCTTACGCGTAAGGCTTACTCGTAAGAGTGAACCTTATGCGTAGAGGTTACTGTTTATGCATATCCTTCACAGGATACGCGTAGTCCCCAATGTAGAACCTTACGCGTAAGATTTCTCTTACGCATAACATGCTACGCGTAAGGTGATCCTTATGCGTAGATGGCAAGTTACCTTGATTCTGAGTTATACATGCGTTGAAACCTGAAATAAATTCACCATAACACTAACATTATCATCTACATTCAATCCTTTCAGATTTAATCACTAACACTCAATTAGACAGCTAAGCGTAGAACACATGTTACGCGTAAACCTAAACCCTAAGGCCTAATTTCTACGTGTAAGTTATCTAGCCATAGGAATTGCACCAAACTTGTTCTGTAAGGTCTAAGAAGCATAGTGACTTGTTCTATCCAAGTTATAACATCAAAATCAAAGCCAATCAAAAATGCCCAATTCTTAAGAACATAAACCCTAATTTCCAATTTAAGGGCAATTCGTGTTTCTGGGTTGATTCCAATCATGATTATGGTCAATTAACCTTGTAAACAACATCATATGACAATCTTTTTAACCAAAAACACTCAATATTGAAAATCCCCAACCTTACGCGTATGAACCCTAGATTGAAAATAGTCCAATTCATGTTTCAGGGTGTATTTGAATGTTAAAAACGTTTATAATATGAACTTATGATCATTTTAACATCATTTCTATTGGTCCAAACACAACAAAGAAGCACTTGTGTTCATAGCTTATGCGTAGAACACAAATCTTCCTTAAACATAAAAATGAACCGTTGGATTCTCAAACAAATCAAAACCCATGTTTGTTTAACCCAAAGATTGTGAAAACACTTACAAATTGTTGATCAAGAACACAGATTTGAAGATGAGGTTTTACGCGTAGGATATGGTGGTTGGGATATTAAATGAGATGAATTAAATGAGGAAGATATTTTATTTAAAAAGGTTTGAGCTATTAACAGTTTTAGTCCCTCCACCTTAACCATTTACAATCAATACCCATAACTTCCATTTTGGTTACCAAACGAGAATATTTGAAAAAGAACTTTGACTACACTCCCCTTCGACTTAAGAGATAATGAAGTTTTATCAAAATTTTAGTCCGAGGAGTGTCAGTAAACCAGAAATGTGACCACCATTATTAAAGAAACAACCGGGATAAGGTAACATGCAAGTACACGGTTTTATGAAACCGATAAATATTTGCTATCTCCCCCTCAACACTTGATCGAGAAAATACTGAATTTTGAAAGAATAAAGTGTTGATGGAAGGTTTGTACTTGCCATAGAAATATAGATACAAGAATATTTTTGATGTTTTATCTGATTTTATATTTTTGTATTTTGTTTTTGAAAAATATTTACAAAAGAGGTTTTGGTGTTTGACTGGTTTTAAGAATGTGTTAAGAGTTCATCCAGTTCCTCTTGAGTCAAACACCACATACCAATCCGGTGGACCAACTCATTAAACCTAGCAGGAGCTAAGGCTTTGGTGAGAAGATCTGCCAATTGGTATTCAGTACCCAGAAAGTATAATTCAACTGTACCCTGTTCCACGTGGTCCTTGATGAAATGATATCGAAGATCGATGTGCTTTGATTTCGAATGTTGAACAGAGTTGCACGAGATCGCAATAGCACTCCGATTGTCGTAGTACATCGGGATACTGTCAAATACGTAACCATAGTCTTTGAGTTGTGTTCTCATCCAAATGACTTGAGCACAACACACCGACATGGCTACATATTCTGCTTCTGTTGAGGACAGCGATGTACAATCCTGCTTCTTCGATTGCCATGACACCAGTTTATCACCAAGAAATTGTAATGCTCCTGAAGTACTTTTCCGTGAATCTAAACATCCTGCGTGATCAGCGTCTGAAAAAGCTATTATTTCAAAACCAGAATCCTTCGGATACCAGATCTCCAAATTAATGTTTCCCTTGATGTATCGGAGGATTCTTTTAGCCTCAGAGAGGTGGGTTTCAGTTGGTCTCGACTGATAACGGGAGCAAAGATATACGGCAAAAACAATATCAGGTCTGCTAGCTGTTAGGTACATGAGAGACCCAATGATACTACGGTATTTGGTAGGGTCCACCAATTTCCCATGTAAATCAGCGTCTAACTTCTTGGTATGAGCCATTGGTGTGGCATAGGTGTCAAAGTTTTGCATTCCAAATTTGTTCAATAGTTCAAGGGCATATTTGGACTGACTCAAGAAAATACCACTGGGTGATTGGTGAACTTGCATTCCGAGAAAGAATGTGAGTTCACCCATCATTGACATTTCAAAATGTTTTATCATTAGTTTTGCAAAAGCATTTGAGTATTTTAAGTGTGTTGACCCAAAAATGATGTCATCCACATAAAATTGAACGATTAATATGTGAGCCCCGTGATATTGTATGAAAAGTGTAGGATCGACCGAACCTTTGGTGAATTTATTGGCAATGAGGAAGGATGATAACTTATCGTACCACGCCCTTGGAGCTTGTTTGAGACCGTACAGAGCTTTGTTCAGTTTGTAGACGTGGTTCGGGAACTCTGGATCAACGAATCCTTCTGGCTGGCTGACATAGACTGTTTCTTTTAGTTGACCATTCAGAAAAGCAGTTTTCACATCCATCTGAAAGACCGTTATATTCATATGAGCCGCGAACGCCAGAAATATCCGAACAGCCTCAAGACGAGCAACCGGAGCGAATGATTCTTCAAAGTCAATACCCTCTTCATGTCTATAACCCTTAGCCACCAGACGTGACTTGTTTCTGATTACGTTCCCTTCAGCATCCAATTTGTTTTTCCAAATCCATTTGAGACCAATGACATAGACCTCTGTTGGTCTTTCAACCAGTTCCCATACTTCAAGATGTTTAAACTGATTGAGTTCTTCTTGCATGGATTCAATCCAGTTGTCTTTGGTCATTGCGTCTTTAATGTTTTTAGGTTCAGATTGGCAGATTGTGAGTGCATAAATGCAATGTTCACCATCTGTGTGAAGACGTTGTCTTGTTACAAATGGTTGATTTGGGTTATCAATAATATTCTCAAGAGGATGGTCTTTTGTCCAACGATGTGTCGAGGGTTGATGTTGGTAAACATTGTGCATATTCTGAGGATTCAAATGGCTTGTAGATGATTCCGCGACATCAGGTGCAGCAGTTTCATTGGCAAACGGGTTAAAGAACGCATTTGGATCAAAATCTGCAGGTGGGGGTACTTCATTGTTCAGAACATCATCAGCTGGTTCAGCGTCGTTGGAAGCAGTTTGTTCAACTGTTGTAGTAGATTCAACTGGTGGTGCATCTTCAATAGTAGTTGTTGTAGCAGGTGTATCAGGTATTGGAATATGATCAGGTTGAGCAGCGGAAACAGCGGATACACCTGGAGCACGTTCATCAATGTCATCACTAAACAGCAGAGCAAATAGCTTTTCCATTTGTTGACGAGTAAGCTGGGGGCTTGGTTCAGCTGATGATGGGGTTTGAGGGAAGTTTAAACGGTTGTGACCGGGTTCCAAGCTGTTATGCTCAGAAGCCATTTCTGTAAGCTCATCAAAATTTGCATGAATCGTTTCCATAACCTGCTTTGTACGACGATTCCAGATCCGGAAACCCTTAGAATTTTCACAATATCCTATAAAGACTCTAATGTCAGCTTTGGCTTTGAGCTTACCAAAGTCATCACGATCATTATTCGGATAACAAATGCTAAGTACGTTTAAAACTACTCGAATGTCTTTACCGAAGACTCGTATTGTCGAACCTTGGGCCAGTGTTGGCAAATTTGAAGGGAGTTTGGGGTAGTAGTCGACTTGGTTCGGGGGTCGAATGAGCAGTTGTTTACCTTTTCGATAAACGAGACGACAAATCACTACTGTAACTACTTGCACGAGGTCCACATAGGCGACAAAGGCGACGAGTTGGACTAGTATAAGGTTATGGACTATGTGGACGAT
>BPTQ01000003.1:119511659-119661766 GCA_019973895.1 Chrysanthemum seticuspe
CAAATGGCATTAAGGGTTGTTAGGAGGGGATTTGACCTTAAACTGATCCAATTCAAGGTCAAAGGAACTATCTAGCAATTATGAAAACTCCTAACATGGTAGAATACTGTTTTAAAGGTTTGTTCTAGGAGGGGTATAGAATTTGTGAAGACTCGATTCTTCCAGGTCAAAGAACTCCTAGTCGTTGTTTCTAAGTCTTCTGCTTGTAGAGATACTACTTACTTGACACTATGTGGTCTAGAAACGTCGTTGTATACTGTAGTACATGTAGTTTTGTATATTCAAAGTATGATAAGAGTAGTGAAGGTCCACACAATTGAGGACACTCTCCACTTAGTAACTTTTATTACCCAAACTACAGAGAAATGGTTATCGGTAGTGATGACCTCATCGGTGTACAAACTCAAGCTTTTGATACCATGTAACTATTGGTAGACTAAGATGGTTATCAATGTACCATAGTTTTCGAACTCAAACATGTGGCTACTCCAGTAGTGATGGCTATTGGTAAAGAGACATCAAACCCATTATTTTCAATGATTCACCTCTCACAGGAGTTAACACACCTGGAAGTGATGAGAATAGTATGAAACTTATATGTTTTGATGTACATGATGTCATATGTTGCTGCAAAGATCTGGTGTATCACAGTTCATTCATCATAGAGATGTTCGTCTTCTGAATCTTTGTTGCTGATCCTCAAGAAACTGGACCTTCTTAGCTCAGAAGTGTTTAAGATATGGGGAGGATCTTGTTTGGAAATTTTGTCATAAGATGGTACAATCCTCAAAAGTATTAACGATCTATCAAGGAAACTGGAACTTAACCTAGTCAAATTCCAGTTTAGGGGAGGATTGTTGGGAATTACGGTAAACTAATGGATCTGCTGAAGTATCTGCCGAAGCGTTTCTGCCAAAGAAGAATGGATTCTGTTGAAGTTATACTTCAGCTGAAGTGTTAAAGAAGAAATCGTGATTCTGCTGAAAGTGCGAATCCACGTAGGAGAGATAAGCGCCGTATGTAGAAAAAGTCAGCGCCGTATGAAAGATAGGTTGGCGCCGTATTATGTAGTGTTTACTCAGAATGTGTTTGGAGCAAAACATGATGATTAGTAAAACAACATGATTAGTTGCATGCTTGTCTAGATGCATGCTTTGTCTATGTTTGTATTAGGAGCGTACGTTGTAAACGCTCGTGAGTCATTAGGGTTTCTTGTCTATAAAAGAAACCATAATAGTTTGTATTAGATAAGTTTTTCTAAGTTTTTCTAAGTCTTTCAAGTCTTGTAAAATATCCGAAACATAGAGTTTCAATAATCAAAAGATCCATAGAGGATCAAAGAGTTCTTAGTTATTATAACTTGTATTTACATTCCGCTAAAGAATACGAGTTGTAGAGATCTTCTATTAGTTTGCTTGTGATTACATAGGCAACACTAACGATCTCCGAGTGCTTAAGATCTATCAAGGTCTTTGTGTTTTCAACAAACAGAGAATATTAAAAAAAAATTACAATTATGATGCTTCTGTTATAATCTCCTTCTTGAATTTGTTAGCATCATTTAATAAAATGTTTACATCATACAAATTTCTCAATGATGCCAACTCATCTTTGCTTCCATTTTGCTTAAATATAGATCTCCATTGTTTGTCCTCGCTTCCAGAATAGAACTCAAGGTGCCTCATAGTAAAAATGCTACAATCTGTTTTATTTTTCGATGTTTGCCATTGCATTTCAAGTCTTCGAGGAACACACTTTGAAATCTGTTCAACCTTTGAGTGTTTTGAAACTTTTAGATAATGACAAAACAATTTGAACTGAAAAAACAAAAAATAAAAAATAAAAAAAATAAAAATATTAACATTAAATTTGTTACATATATATAAAAATAATAATAATGATGTTACCAGATTTTGAGTTGCATTTCCATATATAGCACCACTTTCCTTTAGATTGTCAATAATCACAAATGACGGATTCAAGAGATTGAAGCAGTAAACATAGAAATGATTTTGCCTACATACCGGGAAAAAAACCTGAAACAGAAAAAAGTAAAATATTAATAAAGAGTATAATAAAATTCAAATAAGTATATATTGTAATATTAAAATTAAATTTAATAGTTTTAAATAGAAATAACATAATTTTTAATGTGATATCAGAATAATTGTTATTTAAAAATAAATAATATTTAAAGTACAACTACTTAATTACAGATAAAGTGCTGCTGCAGTAACAAATGTTACTGCTGCTGCAACAAAATATTGCTACTGCTGAAACTACTGCTAGTACAACTTCAACCACTGTTGATTTAAACTTTTTCATGGCTGAACCAACCACTACTACAACAACAACCACCACAATAAATCGCACTACAAAAAATCAAAAAAAAGCTGAAGATGAAATTGTTCTACAACTGCTTAACTTAAAACAATCTCAACCTAAACCTAATATTTAATTTGTAAATTTAGTAATTACTAAATTATAGCTCCTCAATTATTAACTACAGATAAAGTACAACTTCATATTGTCTTGAATATATGATTTAAAAAGTACAACTACTTAATTACAAATAAACTGCTGTTGCAACAACAAATATTACTACTAATGCAACAAATGTTCCTACTGTTGCAACAAACAAATGTTTTGTCATAGTAAATGATTAAAGAAAACAAAATTTAAACTTACCAGATTAACTGTTGATAGATTATTACAATTCAGAAAATTATTGCATGCAAAATTGATTGCATTCAAAAATTCTTCTTGTATCGTTTTATATGCAAGTCCCCTTTTTTCTCTTCGAGGTCCCTAAATTAAATTTGAAAATAAAAAGATTATATTTTCTTAAAAAAAATATATACATATAAATAATAAAAAATGAAAAAGAAGAAGACATACCATTGCTTCAGTGTTAAGAAATAATCTTAAACATGATCCAGGACTTCTATATTTTTCTTGAAAATTCAACATAATAGTCCAAATATCTATGATGTTTGAGGTAATCTGTTTTGTTTTATTAATCAGATCTTTAAAATAGCTCCGATTAACAACACAATAAAAATCTGACCCAAAAAATGATCCCTGTATTAAAATAATAAGATTAGTTAATAATTTTGCATGATTGTATTCTGATAATAATAACATTAGTTAATAAATAAAATAAATAAATAAATAACTTACGCAATTTTGCTGTTGTTCTTTTTTTTTATTAACTCTATCACAGACTTGTCGTTCTTATTTAATTTACTTTTTATATCAACTTTTCTAACATTGAATGGTGACTTCAAAACTGTTGTTGGATTCTTTTGTCTAATATTCTTTGATTGTGTTTGTACATAAGTATCTACTTGTACAGAATCTTCATTATCAACTGTTTTGTTAAAAGTATTTTTTAAATTGTGAAGAGTTTCAGCTCCATCTATCATCTGCAAGTTTAAAATTAAAAAATAATTACAACAATATTTAAAATCCAAAAAAATAACCATGTGCAATCTACATTACTTATTATCATCTACCTGAATCTGTTGAATATGCTGGGATTCATTTGAATCCTCTTCTTCAAAATCATCGTCATCAGATGACGAAGTTGACCGGAAAAAATTTATTGGCTCAGGACACTCAATTAAAGCCTATTATGAATAAAAAAAGAAAAAAAGATAAACTTACATTAATAACATAATTTCTTTTACACGTATTAAAATTTGTGCTCATATAAAATACTTACTACATAATTACTTAATTCATCGAGTGCTTCAACAACAACCATAAGTTGAAATTATAATGTATGTTATTAAAAAAAAAAAAAAAAAATTGAAATGTTAATAAAATTAGTTTAGTGACAGTGTATGTTATTAAAATAAAAATAAAATATAAAAAAATTAAATAAAATACCATTTTGTTCGAATTTGAAGAAGCTTCATCAACATAATCATAATCAAACCGATCTGCAAGCTCATCTAACTCTGGTTTTTCATCTGTCAGAGAAAGTAACTTCGTATTATTCCAATATGTTTCTGAACTTTGATGTTTCTGTAAATTTAAAAACATTTTTAACAAAATGAATTAAAATTAAAAAAATTAAAAAAAAATGAAAAGAAAAACATTAAAAATATTGTTACCTTTGAATCTTCGACTTCAAAATTCATTGCTTTTTCCTCGACCTTTTCAAATTCTAGATATTTTGATAAAGCTTTTGTCTTAAAATGTAATGCTCTCAAAACTCTCTTTTTGAATTTTGCATTTTGATCCGTTATGCACAAATTGAAAAAAACAACCATATGCAAAATCGAAAGATTAGTTATTCCAGAATAACTTTGAAAGCATTTCTTATTTTCCTTGTTTAAGTAACAAAGCCCTACATCAGGTTCTTCGTAATACTTAAGGTCTTGAAAGATGATACCATCTGGAACTCTTCGAAAATATGGATGATCTCCAGATAAAACTCTTCTACAACAATCTACAAAATACGGTTGATGAACAAAGGATGTGAAATGAGTCAACCCAATATATGATTGATAACACTCGGCAACTGTGATCTCATTCAACATGTAGGCTTTTACGAAAATGCTTTGAACATCTTTTATGATTTTTTTCTTCAGATTGCACTCTGTATTACTTTTGTAAATACAGAACATAAAATCTTTCCACTCTTGAAATCCTAAAAAGGAAGACTGTGATGCGAAATTGTGTCTTTTGAATTGTAATCTAACATTAGCGAGTATCTTAAAGATCCATTCACTTGCTCAACATCGACTTTGCCAATTTTTTTATATCCATAATATTTTCTGAATCTGCATAACTTCAAAACTTCCAACAAAAGTATCCTTTCTTCTTTTACTCTCTGTTGAATACTCATACCTTCTCCTTTTATGATTTTCCTAACTTTTGCTTTCGTTCCTTCTTCTTCATATTCATTTGGATGTTCTTCCATCCCCTCCTCTGCATACTTTATCAATTTCTGTCTATGTATATTGATCTCATGAAGCAAAAGCTTTGTAATGTATCTACTTCTCAACACATCCATCTGAATTCGACGATTTGGGTCATTTTCTACTAAAAGGCCTGTTTCCCAATTTTCATCTTGAGCCTCATAAAGTTCCATATGAATCATCGTATATAAACCACAGTTAACTTTATCTTGGCTAGTTCTCCATTTTAGTTGAATTATTTCAGCACTTGAATCCAGCAAAAAATAAATATTTGGATGGTTGTGATCAAGCAAATAGGATGATAACAGACTTTTCTGAAAAGAATAAAAAATGAATGAGAACAACACAAAAAATATACTGAACAGGAAAAAATATAAAGTAAATAAAAATCAATTCTTACCACATAATCAAAAACGTGCTTGTATTTTGCATCATATGAGGCACCTGACTTACTGTTGTCTAAAATAACAGCACGACCATTCCTTATGTTGAAAACTATTACATAATAGTGCTTATATGCAAGGATTGGAAAGAAGACCTATTAAAAATGAAATTAAAATCAAATAAAAGATGAGTATTATTATGTTAATATTAATGATAGATTAGATTACCAGTTCGATTTTTTCCATTGACATAGCTTTTTTATCATTATCAAACTGATCTTCAACGTAGCTTTTAAACTTTAGTCAATGGCCTTGATAATCTCTTTCACATTCGTTTAGATCTTCTAGCTATTAAAAACAAAAACAAAATGCAAAAGTTACAAATGAAACATATTTGTGTATAATGAAAGAAAAATTAAGATAAAAAAATATATATTAACTTACAATCATCACTGTTTTGAAGTAATGTCTAAAACTTTTAAAGTATCCTTTGTTAAATTTTCTTAAAAATTGAGGATACTAACAAAGTTATCAATAACTTCGCGCTCAATCTCTGTTTCAGAAGCAAGACACTTACATTTAAAAATTAAAAAATAAAATTTTTAGTTTTTACAACTATAGTTTTAAGAACTTACATAACATCTTTCTGTGTATCAGATAGAATCATTTTCGGGAATAGTTTTTCAACCTGTGATTTGAATTCCGTTATAGTCTCAATTGTTTTGTTCATATATGGAGATTCAAAAAGGATGCATGATTTTTTTTCTTCGTTTTGCTTCTCTTCATTTCCTTTGATATTCAAATCATGTTTTTGAAAAACCTGAAAAGGGTATTAAAGTGCACTTATATCAGATATTATTTTTTACTACTATTTACTATAAAATAAAAAAATTAATTAATTAGATACGAAATTGTACCTGAAAGGCAAGATTATCGATTTGATTTCTCTCAAGATCAATAACAGAATCTTCCATACTAACATCAGTAGAAACAGTAGTAGATGAAGTATCTTTAGGTACTTCAGAAGATTGCTTGGGTTTGTGTGAGAGATTGTCGACAATGTAATTGTCACTTTTGATGTTTAGACGTTCCTCTTCAGCCTTGATACACTTCAAAACATCATCACCTGTAAATCTTCCATTCTTTATAAAATCATCATCTCCAGTATCTAACATCTCATCATCTTCACGTTTCTGTTCTTCAGTTGGTTGTTCTTCCTGAAGGGTACATTTGGTGGTGTCACTCGTGCCCTTACCAAGTTGATTAACCGGATTTCTTTGGGCTTGCGTGACATCAAGAGATTCTTTTGGGAGTACATCACCACTGCTAGAACCCACTGGCCCGTCAGGTTGATTACCTGCAAAGTCAGCTGTATTTTGATCTTCTTTCTTAAGAGTTTTCTTTACTTTGACATACTTGTTGCTTTCATCAAAAGATTCATAAGCATCAATGCCTTCTTCTAACTCTGTGATAGTTGCACTTTTCTCTTTCTCGTTGTCTTTGTGATCATCAACTTCTTTCAAATGTTTGTTTGAAATTTCACTTTCTTCTTTACTTCCTTTGTCTTCTAACTCTGACTTTCTGTCGGCACCTTCATCCTCATGCAAACATGCTTCATTAGCAGTAGAAAAATCATCATTAGGAACATTTTCTTCAGCAACACTTTCTTTAACCACTTTATTAGTTTCTATGCCATCATCTATCTGCATGTCAGACCTAACAGAGTCTTCGGGTTTCTCAATCTCATCTACTACTAAGACATCTTTCTTAGTTTCTAAGCAATCACTGTGTAGAGAAACTGCAGCCAATTCGATGTTAACATTATTTTCTTTGACAAGCCCTTCATCTTCTTTAGCACGGCTTTCAACTGGATGTGTGACATTTCTTCATATGCTTTTGTGTTTGCATCATCCATTTCTGTATCAGCCAAATCTTGAAATTCTTCTAAAGCTGCAGTACTCTCAGTACATGCAGCAACACTTTCTTTAACCACTTTATCAGATACTACAAAGACATCTTTTTTAGTTTCTACACAATCACCGTCTATAGAAACTGGAGCCAATTCCATGTTATCATTATTTCCTTTGTCAAACCCTTTATCTATCTGCATCTCAGGCCTAACAGAGTCTTTGGATTTCTCAATCTCATCTACTACTAAGACATCTTTCTTAGTTTCTAAGTAATCACTGTGTAGAGAAACTGCAGCCAATTCGATGTTAACATTATTTTCTTTGACAAGCCCTTCATCTTCTATAGCAAGGCTTTCAACTGATATGTGTGACATTTCTTCATATGCTTTTGTGCTTCCATCATCCATTTCTGTATCAGCCAAATCTTGAACTTCTTCTGAAGCTGCAGCAGTAGGAACATCAAGAGTAGGGACATCACCAATAGAAACATCAGCACTAGCAACATTTCCTTTAGCAGAACTCTCAGCACATGCAGCAACACTTTCTTTAACACTTTATCACTGTCTATAGAAACTGGAGCCAATTCCATGTTATCATTATTTCCTTTAACATTTTTGACACACACGATCTCAACTGAATTGCTTTTAACATTACTTAAGTTCTCTGTTTCATCTTCTTTAGGACGTCCTTCAACTGGTATCTGTGAATTTTTTTTCCATCTTCATGTTCTTCCAAAGGAGTAAGCAATTCATTGGGTGTGTAATCATCTTCATTTTCTTTCAAATATTTTTTGGCAACTTCCTCAAGCAAACTTGTTTCATCAGCAATAGAAAGATCCGCAGTAGGAGCATTTTCTTCAACAAAACTTTCTTCAACAACCTTTAAATGTTCTACCACTTCACGTGAAATCATTTGAATATTACTTGTATTCTCTGATTCATCATGGATGTTATCATTAATTTCTTTGGCACGTCCTTCATCTGGTATTTCTGTTTCTTCAGCAAATCCCACGTTAACTACACCTTCACTTCTCTGTATTTCTGTTTCATCTTTTCCAATTAAAAGCGACAAAAGTACTTTCTTAAGATTAACAACTTCTTCATCTTTTGAAAGAATATCATCATGCAATGAGAAATGTGATATACATCTTTTCAGATCACAAATAACTTCCTGAAAAATTAAGAAATTAACAAAATTAGTTATTCATTTCTTAAGAAAAAAGTTATGTAATAAGTTTCTTATTAAAATATGTATCTCAAGTATAGCTGATCCGACTTGCTTTTGCTTTGAAGTTTCAAAGTTGCTAATCTGAATCTCATCATGCTGCTTTAAAGTAATAGTATAAGATATTTCAGTTTGGAATAAATTAACATAAGAAAAAATTAAAGTTCTTGAACAATTTAATACCTCTTGAACATCAACATGATTCAAGTTGTTATCTTCTGATAATTCAGTCGCATGAACATCGTTGACTTCGTTTATAAAATTTGAACTTTTAAAAGGTTGGAACTGGTTATTCTGCGTTAAAAAAATATATTGGTATTAAATGAATAAATGAATATATTATTATGAATGAATGAATACCTCATTTCGAAAATCAAAATTGAAGCAGTTGTCATCATCATAAACTGAAGGGTCATTTGCAGCATCCAACAAAGATGAACTCCCAAAATTCTCAATCCTCATTGGAGTATGATTATTTAAAAAATGGTTTTCTTCAGATGATGATGAATTATTATTATCACTTTCAGCTTGTATATGTTTTGAAGTTTCACAAATTTCGTTCTAATAAAAAGAAGAAAAAGAGGTATAACAATCAAATATTATGTTTTTTAAAAAACAATATAATCAAGCTTTTAAGATTACCTGTTGCACTTCAGAATTCAAATGTTGACATTGATATTCTGACACTCTTTTATTCTCTAAGAGTAAAACATCACTAGATTCAAATATTGGTTGATGAATTTCATCATTAACTTCCTCACTGAAGAAAACCCGATCATCTTCAAAAAACTCAGAAATTTTTTTAAGTCTTATATGTTCACAGTCCACTTTCCTCAGCAATTCTGTTGAGCAATACTGTATGACATCTTCATTCGATTTGGTTCTTTTAAACAGCCATCTAAATAACAGCAACTGTGAAAAAAATAATTCAAATATTTGTTAAAAATAAAACCAAAATATATAATTAAAAAAAAAAAACATACCGTAAGAAATGTTATTGGACCACAATACTGTTTATTTGCAGAATTCGTATCAAGATTAGGTGGATTGAGATCTAGAGATTCCATCATTAGACCACACCAATCAACTCCGATAATGTTATTATAATGATCAAAAAGTGATGGTAGAAATCTCATGTTTGATTCTCCTCTCGCACTTGAACAAATCATTGTTGTGACCAACAAAATAATGAAATTTAACTTGAAAACATCATTAACTGTATCAGTTGCCAGAATGAAATCCTTAAGGTTTTTAGAAAATGATCTTTTGTCAGTTTCCACAATAAGTTTTCCATCTTCGTTAACATATTGTTTCCAAAAAGATTGAAGATTGAACTTCAATTTCTTGTAATTTACTCTTTTTACAAAATTAATTCGTAAATATCCTTTTGGAAATCCTAAAACCTCATGCACCAAGTCTCTTGTGATCTTTATTACTTCTCCTTTAAAAACCAGCGATTTTTCTTTTTCATTGTAGCAACTTACGATTTTCCAAGCTAGGTTTGATGGTATAAGAGCAATATTAAGATTTAAAATCTTTTTAAAACCCAATTCTGCTACAAAATCTTTCAGACAAGGAATTTTTGATATGTGCTTTACTGCCTCATAGAAATTGAGAGGAGCGCTTCTTGTTCTGAGATCTGTTGGTTGGATGTATTCTTCTGTAGTCAAGTAAACTTTACCCTTCTTTCTGAATAGTTTTTTTTCTTTACAAACAATTTCTTTCATCACAAATTTATTTGATGAAGTAGTCGTTTTTAATGCTCCTGAAATATTAAATGAAGTTTGATTAATTTTAAAAATAAATAAACGAGTTTGCAACTGATTTTCTTATTAAACATGTGAGTATTTAATAAGGAAATCATTTTCAATTTAAAGTAAAAAAAAAATACAAAAATAATGAAACATACTCTTCTTGGTTGATTTCTTGTATTTGAGAACAGAGAGATCCTTTTCTGTATCTGCAGAAAAAACAAACTCGTCTTCTTCATCATGTTCTTCTGAATTAGAATTTAAAAAAAAAAATCAATTATGCGATGGGTAGATTGATAGGTTCAGAGCTAATATAGTTTTATCATCTTCTAAACCACTAGTTGTAAAATTTTTATCTATGTAAAACTAAGTGTAAAACACTAAGCTTACTAAATATACGGATCATTTGCTAGAACATTTAAGAAGCTTATTAAAACTCAAAGAACGTTTAAGTCAACTATAATTAGTTGTAAAACTAAGTGTAAAAATATTTTTAAACTATACATGCTCAGGGGATACGGTTCAGATTGGGTTGTATTCTGAGAGGGACGCTAAGATTCCTGTGTTTTAGAGCTAGCTTTGGTACAGGATTGACCACTAGGGAAGATATGTGGGTGCTTAACTTTTGCAACACATTGACCAACCGAGAGTACATGACTACGAATACCTAAATTAAAACTCAAAGAAGCTTTAAGGAGTTTCTTAGAAGTTTGTGAAATAGCTACTCTGTAGAGAAACCTGCTGGTGCATGGTAAAAATTTCCCAGCAGCCTTACTTTAAAATGAAGAATCCTAAAGTTTTAGCAAATTTGGAATTAAAATGAAGAAATTAAAAATATATAAATAATGCAATTTCAAAACTGTTTTAATTTTTTTTTTACTACTTTGAAAACTTGACTTTAGTGAACTTTATTCAATCTAAATGACTGAAAATGAAGTTTTAAGCTAAAACAAGACCAAATGAATCTATTTTAACTACTTATGCAACTAAATTGATTAGTATGCAACTACATCTAACTGTTATGATGCAAAAATTATTGACGAATCCTAATTTTCACTTTTAAAAGAAATAAACTATGGATATCATGCAACTTCTGACTATATAGTAACAAATAATAAACTATCTAAACCAATATCACTTACTCAAAACACCCTAGAACAGAGAATCATGACCATAACCAAACACTCCTTTATGATGAAAGTAACTGAGACAAACTGTTTATCTTCTAAATCACATTAAGCTACTTCTAATAAGCTAATTAAAATTCACTAGAACTGATTGAAAACTTTATCAAAGCTTAGAAATAAGCTATAAGGAGCTTATCTAAACTTATAAGACATACTTTGAGTGTATTTTGATTTTTACTTGTATTCATATAACAAATATTCATTTTGTAGTGTACTGCGATATTAATTAAACATCATGACCTGAATCTACAAGCAAAGTTACAAAACTAAAAATATACGGATCATTTTGCTAGATATCCAATTAGTCCTTCAACTAAAAATAGAAAGTAAATCACACACAGAATATAGATAAAATTTTCTAGCTAATTAAGTCAACTATAATTCAAATAAAAATCATTAACATACCTTCAACTGCATAGTTTACCTTCTTCTTTTTTCGTCTATC
This sequence comes from Chrysanthemum seticuspe, assembly GCA_019973895.1. Lineage (NCBI taxonomy): Eukaryota > Viridiplantae > Streptophyta > Magnoliopsida > Asterales > Asteraceae > Chrysanthemum > Chrysanthemum seticuspe. Next base: position 119,523,488 of record BPTQ01000003.1, read on the forward strand.
TTCCTTGCATAAATATTGTGGTTCACCTAATATGTAATAATAATTTTTTAATTAAAATCGAAAATAAGTATATAATTATTTATAAAAAATATAAATGATAACCTTCAGTAAGACGATGTATACTCGTTTTACGTTTCTTATTCTTCTGTACATCCAAAGTTACATCTAAAAAACAAAAAAAAAACACTATTAACATACAAATTTGTTTAATATCACAGTTAATAATGATCGATTTAAAAAAGAAAATCAAATGGAATATTAATATCAAACTCTTAAGACTAACAGAAAAATAAAACTAACCTCCAGTTTTATTTTTAGTAGAACCGGAATAAAAGATTTTAACTGAAAAAAATAATAATCAAAAATATTAGAATAAACATTATAAGAACTTAAACTAAAATTATAACAAAACACTAGATGATTCGTTACATTTTTTAATTCCTTTGTTTTCTGAAGTATTCTGAATATGTAGTGGATGATCCATTGAATGCAATTTGATTTTTTCTGGAAATTTTAGTTTTGTGAAGGTATCAGAGTATGTTTGATATTCTAGAAGAGAAGTGACTGTGATATTGGATCATGTTTTTAGGCGTTATAACATTTGGGTCTAAAAAAACATTTGGGTCTAAAAAAAGAGAAATTGGGTTTCTAACAAAATGGACTATTATTCAGGGCTTTAAGCAAAAAGATGGATACGACTATTGACTTTTGTATAAAAAAGAGGCCCGTTGTTTAAATAATTTTAATATAAGACATTAGATATTAAAAATATAATTTTAATTTTTAACGTTTATTGTGAAAATAGTTTTTAGTATGAAATTCAATTGTTAAAAAAACTAAAAAAAATTCAATGCATAAACAAAATTATTGTGTATTCAATACTTTAACTTGTTAATAATTGGTCATATATAACAAAAAAGTTGATAATGGTGAGAACAGGGAAATATTGACTACAACCTAACCAAATTACTCAAAATTTGTCAATTTTCCGTTCATACTAGGTTTGATTTCTGATGCAAAATTTAGAAGACAAGAATCCATACAAACCAAAAAATATGATGAAAAAGCAAATCACAACCACAAATACTTTTGATGTCAAAACCGAAATATCAAGTATTTTGATGTCAAAACCGAAATATCAAGTATTTTAAATTATGTATGCCACATTTTTCATAACCTATTTGACAATATGAATGTATGTTCACTACTAAATATGTACACAAACGATACTAACTAACTAGAATTAAAGAATACCATAAGAAATTTTAATTACTACTATACCATGATTGTTACAACGATGCCATTCTTCCAAAACACCATAACGAAGCTTGCGAAACACATAACATAAAACATCTACTATATAGATTATTATAGCCATCTAAAAACGCTACCCACATTAGATTCTAAAGCTTGTGATACCGAGACAGAACAAAATGTGCTCAGTCCAAATATGCTAAAAAATGTCCTGTTTGTATGTCAAACAGGACTGGAATGATTTGAACCAGACAAATACCGGTCTGGTCGGTTTTATTGGTCGGTCCAATCGATCATATCAGATAGCTCAGCCTTAAGTAGAATAAAAAAAATGTACTCTTATTTTAACAAACTATATTTAGTGATCCAACAGCTATATTTATAAAAATAAGATTCCTCGAAATCACATTTTTAATCTTTAAATTTCTATAATATCCAATGTTGCAAAAAAAGGTTTACAAGGCCGATTAATCACCGATTACACGCTACTGGGCCACCGACCTTGCCGATTTGTGTAAATCACTCAAACAAGTCAGTCAGCTGTGGTTAACGATGGTCAAACTTACCGAAAACTTGTAAATCTTGCGGAAAATACCTTAAACTCGTCATAAATTAGTTTTAATCACTTATAATCACGGTTTATATTTATTACAAGATATTTTTCAAGGAAAAGTTTGCTGGGAATATCAAAACTCAAGGTAAATACGAAAAGCTTGCCAAAAATGCCAATATGATTTATCACCGATCACTATTTTTAGAACCCTGAACAAATGTAGTCACTTATAATCGTTGTTTATATCTATTACAAGATGTTTTTAAGGAAAATCTTTCCGGGGTTACCCAAACTCGCCGGAAATACACAAAACTTGCCGAAAATGAGAATCCAATTAATCACCGATTAATCCCGCCTAAACCGATTACAAGCTACAGGGGGGTCGACGCCTCACTACCGATCACGATTTTTGCAAACCTTGATAATATCACATTATAAACAAAAATAAAACGTAAAAAACTTGAATATCACATAAAATAGAAAAAAAATAATTTGTTCGGGTTTTATCTTTTCATACTGATCGGGTTAAAAATCAACCACCCAATATATTAAACTTAAATGAATGCATTTTCTCTCTCATAATTTTATTTCAATTAATAAAAACATAAACCCCAAAAATCAAATTCCAGATTCCCAAAAAAAAAAAAAAAAAAAAAAAATTGATGGCGAAGAAAAAAAGAAATCATAATTTGACAACAAATTCTGTTATTCAAATCGCAGAATTGTTAGGTATATTTTCTTAGTTTATCTTACAACCTTTTATGATATTACTAGTTTTAATATCAGAATAACCACTTAATACAGTTACTCTGATATTAAAAAAATCCTTAATATGATAGTTATTCTGATATTAACACTGGTACTATTATTATTATTATTATTATTATTATTATTATTATTATTATTATTATTATTATTATTATTATTATTATTATTATTATTATTATTATTATTATTATTATTATTATTTTATTATTAAACATCACTTTATTAAAAACTCAAAAGGATTTACAAGAAATTAGTGGGAAGCCGAGAAACCAACTAGGCCCCCACTCCTCTAGCAATAGCAAAACTAATACGATTAAAAATGTGAACCGCAGCACGTGCCCCAATGTCTTGAGTCAAGGAGAAAAGTCGAATACGCTTTAGTAAGGTTACGGCCTCTTTCTCAAGTTCTCCAAAAGAAGAAAAAGAAAAGGGGAGGAACCCGTATCCGATATCTGCGCATTTAACCTCATACTTGACACGTTTACGCCGTGCAGCCTCACTAACCGCACGTCCTGGCACAAAATCAAGCAGCCCCGATTGTGTCAAAGGAGACGAACCTGTAAGATCAACACAAACATCACGCCCGCCATCCCAAGAATAAAGCAATATATCAGCCGGTCGCAAGGGTCTGTCCATATCTCCATGAAGCCCAATATCCACCTCCTTACGAACCGAAATCCCGGATTTCTTTAACAAAAATGACAAGTAATAGAAGGAAGAAGAAGTTAATTTTATTAATAAATTACTAAAATCTTATTATGAAAAAGATGATCCTACAAGAAGAAGAACAAAAAGAAGAAGAAGAATACGACAAGTAGGGAAAGGTATTTTTGAAATCTGTTATGTTCATTAAATTATGTGATTTTACATGATGAAAATATAGTTACATTGCTATTAGTTACAAAAAATGATATATATCTGTTATATTGAAGATGGTGAAGTTTTTAGTTGTTAGGCAATAATTGTATTTAGATGTTAGCAAACTCGAATTATTCGCCAATTGTTAGTTTTACTTGTATCAATAGTCACTCCTTTTAATGATGATAATGTGGCGCAAATACTCAAATACTTGTATCAGTAGTCAAACTTAATTGCAAACTTCTTTTACCAATAATCATCAAAGAATTCGTCTTTTACCCCTAATTGTAAACTTCAAATAACTAGTTATACTTTTAAATCTGGTTTGCCATAATGTTGGGTTTTAGGTTCCTTGGATTTGATGAGACAAAGTAAATAGAAGAATGAAAAATCAAGGGCTTAAAGAGAAAGAGAATAAATCTACAAAAAGATGGAAGGACTTGCTTGCAAAAGAAGATTTACTTATTAGTCCTTCGTAGTATTTTGTAAACCCTAATCCTCTAGTATATAAAGAGGACATGGGGTGTAGGTTTCATATATAAAAGTCTTTCACAATGTAGACGTCTAGTAGATGGTGTGTGTGTAACCTAGACGTGTTTCTATAAACGTCTAGGGTTAGTGTTTGTTTTGTATATCCCTAAGATCTGAGATGGCTTAGATCCCTGTCACAGTTAGGTAACACGTTATATTCTGATCAATATATAATTGGGGAGATAATGGTGAATGAAACCTTGTGTCAATAACATAGTTGTTTATATATTCCGCTGTGCATGATTGTTTGTCTATGTTATTGTTAAACCCTAAGGCTCAAAACGATCTCAAGGAGTCTTAATAAACTCCACAATTGGTATCAGAGCTTGGGGAGCTCGTTACCTAGGGATTCGCAAGGTTTTATGTGGCGAAAAGATGAAAAAAATCGAAACTGAAAATTTCCGTATAGCTTCTGCAGGACTGTTTTGAAACGGCGATAACTTTTTCGTTAACCGTTGGATCGGGCTGAAATTTTAAGTGGACGTTCTCTATATATTCATCTAACTTTTCACCGAAGGAATTTTCGATCTGAGCTTCCAGTAAAAAGTTATTCATTGTCGAAGTTGACTGCTGAAGGGTTTTCAGAAATTCGAATTTTTTGGGTTTTCATGTATATTCAACTTCTTGAATTTGTGTTACTTGTTCTAATTCTTGATGGAGGTTGTTTATACATTGTGTGGTGTTTATGATTCATGGTTAGAAGCAGCTTTCCTAGTGTTTTTACGAAACCACTTCTAGTGTTTTCTGCAACCACTTCTAGTGTTTTCTGCAACCACTTCTAGTGTTTTCTGCAACCACTGATAGTGTTTTCTGCAACCACTTCTAGTGTTTTCTGCAACCACTGATAGTGTTTTCTGCAACCACTTCTAGTGTTTTTCTGCAACCACTTCTAGTGTTTTTCTGAAACCACTTCTAGTGTTTTTCTGAAACCATTTCTAGTATTTTCTCGAAACCACTGCTAGTGTTATCTCAATTCCACTGCTGGTGTTTATTGCGTTATTCGTTTCTGCTGATTAGGTTTTGGAATTGAGGGGAAGCTGTACATGTTTTTGGTACTGAGAATTTTGACGACACACACACAGGAGATTGATTCACACACACAAGGAGTTTCGTTTTTGGAAGTTGTTCTTAAAAGATTTACAAAGCTCCTTTTTGGTTTCTATTGAATAATTGATTACGAAGGCAATTATTTATCACCTATTTGAAGATGAAGTGGAATTACTTGGATACGTGTTTTATCATATCTTAAAAGTATCATACCTACTTTTAAGGTAACTTGTTCGTGCTTTAATGATTGTGACGAAGAATTGACAAACACTTTAAGGAGTGACGTTATTGTGCTCAGTGATTATTGTCAAGAGATTGTGGTCTCCTTATACATTGGTTAGTATACGTTCAGAGTCACGTGGATAAACAAGACATAAGATGCAAGTTTGGGTGATTTTACTTCTTCATCAAGTTCGTTATATTTGGTTTTCTTCACAAGTGATCATTACATGGAGCTTACAGATTTGAAGAATCTTTTTATGTTCGTGCACCACTCAAGGGGAAGTTTCTACTGCTTAATTTCTCTATTTGTTGATAACAAAAAGGGGAAGATATATTGGAGTGGCGTGGCATGGATTAAAGGGAAGACAAAGGAAGACAAGATTGTTTCATTCATGGAGATATTTACATCTCAACTTCTGCTACTTCGTCAAGGGAAGTTCGTACACGACTTTGTTTGTTTTGTCATCATCAAATAGGGGAAGATTGTTGGGTTTTAGGTTCCTTGGATTTGATGAGACAAAGTAAATAGAAGAATGAAAAATCAAGGGCTTAAAGAGAAAGAGAATAAATCTACAAAAAGATGGAAGGACTTGCTTGCAAAAGAAGATTTACTTATTAGTCCTTCGTAGTATTTTGTAAACCCTAATCCTCTAGTATATAAAGAGGACATGGGGTGTAGGTTTCATATATAAAAGTCTTTCACAATGTAGACGTCTAGTAGATGGTGTGTGTGTAACCTAGACGTGTTTCTATAAACGTCTAGGGTTAGTGTTTGTTTTGTATATCCCTAAGATCTGAGATGGCTTAGATCCCTGTTACAGTTAGGTAACACGTTATATTCTGATCAATATATAATTGGGGAGATAATGGTGAATGAAACCTTGTGTCAATAACATAGTTGTTTATATATTCCGCTGTGCATGATTGTTTGTCTATGTTATTGTTAAACCCTAAGGCTCAAAACAATCTCAAGGAGTCTTAACAAACTCCACACATAAGTTTAGGTCTAATGCTTACCATTGCGTTGATATATGTTAATCAGTTGGGTTTGCTTACTCTTCTTTGAGTCTATGGTCTTTGTTTTAGTCTTCGATTTGCTTTTGTGCACTTTTTCTTTTTGATTTTGCACGGTTTCCTGTTTTTCTTACTGCCTTGTTTACTAATTTTGCAATATGTCATTTGCATGCTATCATTTCTTTACTCTGTCAACTGTGGATCCAATATCCTGGCCACGCGTGATTGTGTTTGTTGTTGTTGTGTGCATTTCAATTCATTTTTTGTCATACACCTTAAGATAAATGACACATAAAATTATTGATAAGTACATATGTGAAAATCTTTTATGTTTTGTATTTCAGAAAAAACATATAACACAGATTTATCTGATGATAATGATATATCAATTGACATCGAACATACTGATGATGAAGAAGAAGATGAGCCTAATGAATATGATCTTGCTGATGATATTGAAGAAGATGAAATACAGGATTATAATGATGATGATGATGAAGAGGAAGAATTTAAGTTTGATGACGAAACTGATAGCGTTGAAGGAGATTATGAAAATGATGATGATGATGATGATGATGATTATGATGATGATGTTGATGATTATCAGAATAATGATGATGATGGAGAAATAGATAATGAGTATGAGGCAGCTAAAGAAGATAAAGATTGTGAAGGAAATGAAGCACAAAAAAGAATAGAAGATTTTGAATTTAATATAACAGAAGAGGAAGAACAAAGAAGTTGGAAAAATGATTCATCAAAGGTTAAACAAAATAAGTTGGAGAGTATGAAGCATCAAGAAAAACTGTTTGAAGGTGAATGTTCTACTCCAAAATTGGTTAAAAGTAATGATGTGTTTAAGAACAGGGGGTCTCCAACTCAATTATTTAAAGTTGTTCGATTCTTAAGATCAGATGCTAATGCGTGCAAAGTCTTAAAAAATATGGGATTCGAAAGTTTACTTGATTTAAAAATTAATATCATTCCAAGTAGATTGGCACAACATGTAGTACAAAACTTTGATGAATCAACCATGACAATGAAACATTGGAAGGGAGATATTTTAATAACAAAAGAATCAGTTAAAGAAATCCTTGGTTTTCCATGCGGTGGTATGGCAATACGACCACCAGAGAGAGTGAAAAGTGAAGATAAATGTGTTAAAAGTTGGAGAAAGCAATTCAAAGCCTTGGAGAAGGATACAAATAAGGTGAAACCAAAATCTGTTGTAGAAAGAATTAGATAAACAAAAAATAGAGGAAAAATCTTTATGATAAATATACTTGTTTTGATTGCTACTGTATTATTTGAGGCAATGAAAGACGGGACCTCAAATCGAAGGATTTTGTACTCTATTTCATTTGATCATGGAAAGATTAATCAAATGGATTGGTGTGGATATTTAATCGATTGTTTGAAGAAGTGTAAAAAAGAATGGGATCCGAACAACAGAAAATCGTATTATTGTGGACCTTTGACATTTCTTACGGTAATTACACTTCTTTCTTTTTTTCTTTCTTTCTTTCATTTTTTTTTAATTTATTTATTTATTCATTTTCGTTTTGTAGCAATTTTATGTTCAAAAGATCCAATGCAATTTCACTGATATCGATTATTCTCTTCCACCATTGAAAACATGGGATACTAAGTTACTTAGAATCAGAGAAGCAACAGAGTTTGATTACTTGGTGGATAGAAGTCACTGTGATAAGAATACGTCTAATGAAAAGAGTTTGTTGAATGATGAGCCAAAAGATGGAGGAGAGGTATCAAAGGATAAGCTGAAAGATGGAGTAAATGTCTTAACGACTAAAGAAGTGATTACAGAAGAAAATAAAGAGAAAGAACAAAAGAATCAGAAACTTGAAGTTCAAAAACCTGTTAATTTAAAGGTTTTTTTTTTCTTTTTTTTTCTTTTTTTTTTTAATTTATTATTATTATTATTTTTACATATAATAAGTAAACATTTCTTTTTGATTTTAGGGAAACTTGGAAAATGCAGAACGATTATTTGCTGGTGCATCACATGCTGCTTCTGCATGCAACAACCTGGCGTGTTTCTTTTGTAGTTCTCTTTGATTTTGAATTTTGATATCAGGTATTATATTACTCAACATAACTTCAATTTATAGAATAAGCAACCAGTTTATAGGATTTCTCTTTTGTGTGACTTTACTTATTACTCAACATACCTATTTACTTATTACAACTTGTAGATTTATTGTTAAAATCAATTGGAACTTGGACTTATTATAAAATGTTCTAGATTCTTTGACAATCTGTAGGATCAGGTCATACAACACATATAAAAGTATGAGAATTTCCAGAGTGTATTTCCTCTGAGAGAGTTCTAGCTTCATCATTAATTTGATTATATTGCTCTCCATACGTACGTTTTGATATCAACTATTATATTTCACTGCTTATCTACAAGTTACAGGTATTTAAGGATAAACAAGGAAATGTATCAACGCGTACTTGTATCCAACGTGTTAATAAGCATAGTGAAGATTTTAAGAAGAAACGTATTGAAATGAAAGAAGACAAAAAAGATATTTTGAGAAAACTTGATGATGAAAAGGTATATCTTTAATACAAATATGTTTTAAAATTTTCTTTTAATTAAAAAGTTATATTTATAAACAAAACATAATTAATCTTATATTTCGATGATGATTTAACAGGGCTTTGTTCGCAAAACAAAGAATAGCTTGTTTTTGTTGGAAACTTTAATAATAGAAATGAAGGATTCACTTAAGAAAGGATTATCAAACTTTCCGAATTCGAAAGAAGTCGAAGGATTAAAAGATGAGTGGGATCGTGTGATAAATGGAGCAAAACGAGTAAAGCTTAATACAAAATATTCAAGACTTCAAAAATCTGAATCTGAATCGGTTTCTTTGAAAATTGTAGAAACTCAAGTAAATTTAAGTCATCAACAAAAGAAGTTTGATTTTGGGAAATCTGAATCAAATATTCACGAAAAAGAGAAGCAAACTTTTGATGAAATACCCTCTTTTGATTTGGGTTTTAAATTTTATTCAAATCCAGGTGAAGAAGTAACACTATGTAAATCATTAGAAAATGTTAATTTAACACCACCAGAAGAAAAACCAAATCTGGAAAATGTGGGAATTATTTCTCTTTTAACACCTCCAGAAGAAAGTCAAATGATTTTAGAATTTGACGAAATTCAAGCATCAACAGAAGAATTTAATGCAGCCAATGCGTTATTCAGTATGAGCAAAAACCCAATGTAAGTTTTAAACAATATAACTTTTTTAGTGTTTTTGTTTATAAACAATACAACTTTTTTTTTTGTTTATGTTCATCAATAAAACATTTTTAGTGTTTTTGTTTATAAATATAACTTTTTTTGTGTTTTTGTTTTTTTTGTTTTTGTTTATTAATATATAGGGAAACAGTATTCCAACTACAAGATTTTCCTTTTGGAGTAGAACGTGTAAAATTTGAATCTTTTTAATATGAACAATGGATATTTTCTGATATCGTAGATATGTGGTGCATTTTGCTCAATTATAGAGAATGCAGACTATCTAGTAATGCTCCAAAATGATTATTCTGTAACACACAAGTTACGGTATGATTTTTTTTTTTTTTTTTTTTTTTTTCAGGATCATAGATAAGTGAATTTTAAAATATATATTTTTTACAGCCTATATCTTTGAATATTGAAAATACATCGAAAGACGATAGATATGAATCTTTTCAAGAAAGTTTGTATTTAGCTGGATGCCTTGAAGATGATTCTTTAGCAAATTTGTTAAACGTTGATTTGGTAAGTTATTTAGATTATTTTTTTTCTATTAGCAAATTTGTTAAATCAAATAACTGTTTATCTACAAATATATATTTTAAATGACTTATATTTTCAATATTTTAACATATTGGATTTCACAAACACACTAAATCAATAATCAAAGAGGCGTATACGAGATGTTTTAGAGAGAGAAAGTTAGAGGTTGGGAACTTTAGTGGGAGAAAGAAAAATCTTATTATGAGCTCCAACTCTCTACCTTGGAAGCTAGAGAGTATTTATAGTTCTTACATAAGTCGCCACCTACGGGCTGTGGATCATGCATATTGTGGGTAAAGACCCGTTCGTCCTCCACGGTGTTACTTAACTAAATACTACTAAACATTAACTAATCTACGACTACGAGCTTTCTAACGATTACATATACTTGAGGTGACCGACTCTTTAATAACTGGATTTACTAAATCCTAACAATCTCCCCCTAAGGGAGGTCACCTCAAGATCACCTCAAAATTACATTGAACACAAACAAATATTACATTTAAAATTGTTCTTGCATTCTTGATGTAGTTCTTTGCTCAGGAGCTCGAAGTCATTGATTCTTTATAATTGCATGTTTGGATAATCAATGTGGAGGTCTTTAACTGATCCACGTAATAATGAGTTTTGAGCCAGCTTTTGAGATCATCAGCTATAATAAATCTCTGACTCTTCCATTGTGGTGTTGGTATTATGTGATGTTGTGACTTATGGACCGACATGCTCACATTCTGGATCATGATATATTCTCATCAGAGTTGTGGAAGCTTTCGTTGATTCATGATATTGGCAGCAGCGTAGCAGAAGCATGGAGTGAAAATATCAGAGTCATTGATGCACTAATCATGATTTCTTTAGTAATGAATGTGTTGTGTGAGCATGCGGCTATGGATTGACTGCTTCATTCTGATCAGCTGCAAACGTCGGGCGTACCTGCATACAACAATTAGCACTAAAGTTCACGATAGTGTCTTTGATCACTTTCGTTGAATTGAGGTACACGGCCCACGGTTCCCCGTTGATCAGTACAAGTACTGCCTGTGATCAGGTATAATTCGGAAGAATTTCCTTGACAGGGTTTCGCAGCTGCTCTAGCTGTTCTCAAACCGGAACGTCTCAAAGAAGACAACACGGAGTGAGTGAACCAGTGAATTGAGATTCTCTGATTGATAAAAAGAGATTTGAAAAACAATCGTGTATTGCTCAATAGAAATTGTTTTTGCAATACAACGAAGGTTTTAATGAAAATCAATTATCAATCATAAACACCTTTTATTTTGAAATATTTTTACACAGTCGATGTGCTAAAGAAAAGGGTTTTTAAGCACAACGACAGGTTTTTAAAGGTATCCGTCAATCCATAACCTGAACCAGGATTGATTCAAAAGATTGAATCGCCCCATTGTTTCTGTTCAGTTGTCACATGGTTGATCTATTGGATAGATCTCACATGCCACCCACCAGGAGCTTGTTTGATGTTGGCTCCAGAAGGCTTTCCATCTTCATTGTGAATATGTTTGCATATCACTCAGATGTTCTGGCAATACCACAAGGATAATGCGTAGGACTCATAAGATATAATCTCTCTTTCCACATTGTGTGAAACAGAGAGTCTTCATAGACAGTGTCCTAATGAGATTTTTAGATGATCTCGTGGCTCTAGACTCAATTGTGCATATTTGGATCATATTTCGGAGACTAGGGAGAGGGTCTCCTTCTTCAATATCAAAAATCTCTAAGAGAAAGTCGATAGATTATGTCGGTTCCCCGTGAGAATGAAACAAGTCCTTTTAAGAGGAACTTGAGTGGTTTGGGAAGTTGAAGTGCAGTGCGTCACTGGGTCCATGACGTCTTGTCTTCAATACCGATGTTACCTTGGTAACCATCAGTAGCATATGAATTGAACCCGGTATCTGCCCTAAGGTTGAATAATTGGAGGGCTATTTATTTTCACCCTTTTCTCATTCAATTCTTTTTCATTTTTCAACCCCTTCAGTTCTTACCGAGACTTCATAACTAGAACCTTTTTGGGTTTATTCCAGTACTAGCTCAGTCTTAGTCTGTACTCTTCCCATATCTCATTTTTCTCCTTTTTTTATCAATATACCTAAGGACTTCTACACTATCTAGTGGATTGTCCTTGGGTAGATCCCTCCGGTTCTGGCGGATCATGGGAACAAATACCTAACCTTATCGTCCTTATATCACCATACATAAAGTAAAATTGGTCGGTCTATTTGGTATTGTTCATCTGCCATTGGAACCAATTGAAAACCATTTGAAAATCAATCCAGATACTTGTGATATATTATCAAAGCATTTTGTACCTGAATTGTTTTTGATATTTTTAGAACAAGATCTCCCCCTCAACATGTGCATCAAGCATCATTTTGTAATAGAAATAATTTTCATCTTTGAGGGGTTGACTTGCATCTAAGAGTAGTTATATAAAGAATGTGGTTTTCAAAATAGTTGCTCCCCCTCAATATGTGCATAGATATTTGAAGATGTTTTGCAAATATTAGGAAAAGACTGCACATTGAAAGAAATTGATCACGTTTCAAATCTTTGTGGTTTAAGATAGATGCTCCCCCTCAACATGTGCATGGAAAATTTGAAATCGTTTGGCACATGTGGGAAGGAGAGCTTGTACATCCTTATAAAACCATTTGCCGAATTATCAGTTTAAATCCAATTTAAATCACAAATTCTCCCCCGATCATAATTATCAAATCATTTGAGATTTGTGATCTCTGTAGATTTAAATTGATTTTGAAAGCTTTTAAGGAGAATTGTGAGTTGATTATGAAAACGTTTTAACTGATAAGGATCGGATTTTGAGACTTTAAACTCCATTGATTAAACATGCATGATTATCTTTTGAAAACAATTGTATGACAAATAACCTTTTGATTTAATTGAAATCATTCTCCCCCTCAATCAATGACATAAGTTGTTGATTGAGAGATAGATATTTTTGACAAACGTTGAGTCCAGATAATATTCAAAAATAGAGTCCGAGTTATTTTTCAAAGCAATTAGTTTTCATTAGATAGTAAGTAATTGTTTATAGAATCAGAGCATGAGTTTTGAAAAACAAGATAAAACATGGCTCTGTTCTTTCTTTGAAAAGCGGGTTATTGCCTGAAATGACAATAAACCATTGTTTCACTTTCTCCCAAAAATATTTTTTGATTTTTTGATTTTTTTTTAATTTTTTTTTTAATATTCGAACAACATCTAAAGTCCCGTGTCATTCTTTGAATGACAGCACAAAGATCGTAGATATTTATCGAATCGAGAAAATCATGACAAAACGACAATATTTTTTTGAAAATTTTCAAGATTTTTTAAATTTTTTATGGATTTTTGAAAGTTTTATATTTTTCTATTTGCTTTTTGAAGGTTTTGTAATTTTGTATTTTGCTTTTCGAAAAGATATTTACAAGAGATGGATGAAGAAAGACCATTACTCCTCGTCTTCCTCTTGAAGACGTTGGAGTGTTTCCGGTTGTAGACTCTTTAGACCAAGTCGTGGGAGGATAAACTCAAAACGTTCTCTAAGAAGAGCTTTGGTGAAGATGTCTGTTAACTGATATTCAGTCCTCACAAAATAGAGTTCCACCACACCGTTTTCTACTTGATCCCTGATGAAATGATGTCAAATGTCGATGTGCTTTGCTCTTGAGTGTTGTACGTTGTTGCATGAGAGAGCAATAACACTTTTATTATCACAGTACAGAGGGATTTTGTTGAATTCAAAGCCATAGTCAGATAATTGAGATCTCATCCATAGGATTTGAGCGCAACAAGATGACATGGCTATGTATTCAGCCTCTGTAGAGGAAATAGAAGTACTCATTTGCTTCTTTGAAGACCAGCTCACAAGCTTATCACCCAAAAACTGAGCACCTCCAGACGTACTTCGACGTGTATCTTGACATCCTGCATGATCAGCATATGCATAGGCTGTTAGTGACATACCGGTGTCCTTCGGGTACCAAAGTCCCATATTGATGGTTCCTTGTAGATACCGAAAGACCCGTTTAACCGCTTCAAGGTGCTTTTTGGTAGGCTTAGCCTGATATCTAGCACACATGCAAACAGCGAACAGAATGTCTGGTCTACTGGCTGTGAGGTACATCAGCGATCCAATCATACTACGATATTTTGTTTGGTATACCATGATCCCTGAGTGGTCCTCATTCAGTTTAGTACGCTCTATCATGGGAGTGTCAACAGGGTCACTAGAATCGAATCCAAATTTCTTTAAAATCTCATTTGCATATTTAGATTGATTTATAAAAATGCCTCCGGGACTTTGTGAAATTTGTAATCCCAAGAAAAATGACATTTGTCCCATCATTGACATTTGAAATTTAGAACCCATTTCACTTGAAAAACGGTCACATTCATTGGGGTTAGTCGAGGCAAAAATGATATCATCAACATATATTTGAACATGAATTAAATGTTTGCCTGACTTTCTGGTGAACAATGTCGGATCAACTGCTCCTTTGCTGAATCCAGTGGATAGAAGAAACTTTGATAGCGTATCATACCAAGCCCTTGAAGCTTGCTTCAAGCCGTAAAGAGCCTTCTTCAAACGATAGACGTGAGTAGGATGCTATGGATTCACAAAGCCTTCAGGTTGGTTGACGTATACGACTTCTTTAAGATCTCTGTTAAGAAAAGCCGTCTTTACATCCATCTGATATACTACCATGTTCTTACTTGCAGCATTAGCCAAGAAGATTCTGATTGCCTCGATACAAGCAACTGGAGCAAATGATTCTTCAAAGTCAATACCCTCCTCTTGACGGTATCCTTTTGCAACCAATCGAGCCTTATTCTTCAACACATCACCATGCTCATCAAGTTTTACTTTGAAGATCCACTTTAGAGCAATGATCATTGCACAATCTGGAGCAGGTACTAATTCCCATACATCTAGTCGATCAAACTCATGAATTTCTTCTTGCATGGAATTGAACCAACTATCTTCATTCATGGAAGTTTTCACGTCTTTTGGTTCGATCTTAGAGAGTACGGAGTTGAAGAAGCACCATAAAGCATCGGTTGCTAGTTGTTTCCATGTGGATACTGGACGAGAAAGGTTTCCAATGATGTTGTCCAATGGATGATCATGTGTCCATTTTCTAAGGTGTTCATGTGGTTGCTGTTGAGGAACTGAAGTAGCAGAGTCGATATCTCCTGAAGAAGATGGTTCTGATGATGATTCAGGAGCAAATATGTTCTCAAAGGGTTCATCTTCTGAGGAGCAAAAGGGTTTTCATCATCTGTAACAGCAGCAACATTTCCATTGTGTACATTCGATGATTGATGATTTTTTGATGAGACAGAGTGATCAGAGGCAGCCTCTGTTGATGGAACTGACATATCAATAGCACTTGGTTCATAATGTTCATCAAACATTGGATCAAATAATTTCTTCAAATCATCTTCTGAAGGAGGTACATAAGGAGTTATTGGTGAGGGATTAGACACAAGAGTAGAACTGATAGGACTACTTGATAAAGATTGAAATGCGGGTCCAGAACTGGATTGTCCTGGAGCCATTTGACCGGTCAGCTCATCGAACGTAACGTGAATTGTTTCCATGATATTTCGGGTTCTCTTGTTGTAGATTCGGTATCCTTTTCTGTTTGGTGCATAACCAACAAATACACCAATGTCCGCTTTAACTTTTAGTTTACCTAAATCTTGACCGTCATTAGTTGGGTAACATAAAGCACCAAACACACGAAGGTAGGATAGATCAGGTTTTTGTTTATGGACAAGTTCATATGGAGTTTTTCCATGAGAGGTGTGAATAAGGGAACGATTTTGGGTGTAGCAAGCAGTGGCAATGACTTCAGCCCAGAGAAACATTTGAACCTTTGAGTAAATAAGCATTGTTCTAGCGGCTTCCACAAGAGTTCGATTTCGTCTTTCAACTACACCGTTCTGTTGAGGGGTTCGTGGAACACTTCTTTGATGACTGATTCCAACACTTTCATAAAACTTGATTAAATCTTTGTTAACGATCTCTGTGCCATTGTCTGTTCGAACAATTATAACAGTATTGTTAAGTCGAACTTGAAGTTGCTTGATAAGTTTAATGATGACATCTGGAGTTTCATCCTTTGTCATAAAAAACTTTACCCAAGTGAATAGAGAGTAGTCATCGACAACGACTAAAATATATTTCTTCCCATTAATAGTTTGAACTCTCATTGGTCCGCATAAATCCATATGAAGGGTATGAAGAAATTCCATTACTGAGTTTGTGGGTTTTGGTTTGTGGGCATATTTTGTGCTTTTTCCCAATTGGCAAGCTGAACAAAGATGATCTTTTTCATACTTTAATCTGGGTAATCCTCTTACTAAGTCCTTTCTGGAAAGATTGTTTATGGTACCAAAGTTCAAGTGATTGAGACGACGGTGCCATAGCCATGACTTAGTTTTGGAAGCCTTTGACAGCAAGCAGATGGGTGAAGATTTCATCATATCTTCGATAGAAATTGTGTATAGGTTTGAACCACGAGTTCCTCTGAGAAGTTCGACACCGTCAAGTTCTCTAACAAAGCAAGTATGTTTTCTGAAGGCCACTTCTAAATCTGAGTCACAAAATTGTCCGACAGAAAATAGATTATGTCCAAGACCTTCAACATAATACACCCTGGAAATCACACTATCTCCAACCATGTAATCTCCATAACCCATAATAGCACCAAAATGATTGTTTCCGAATCTCACAGTTTCGATGAATTTGCTCACGAAGTTCATGAGCCGTGACCGGTCTCCAGTCATATGCTTGGAACAACCTGAGTCCAGGTACCACAGAACGATTTGAACGATCTGCAGTTGAACACAGACAAGAATGGATAACTGGATAATTGGGATCCACATGCAAGAATGGGTTCCATTTGGTTAGTAACAGTGATTGGAACACCCACATTAGAGGTAGAAACAATGGACTCATTAGAAATAGATGCAGTGCTAGTGTCCATATTTGACCTATTCAAAGTATGTTCACTTCTTAAGGGAATAGTTCTACCAGTAGGCATCCATTTTCTAGTGGGCATTGACTTGGCAAATTTAGGGCCAAAATCATTAACCTTACGCCCAGTAGGTATCCATTGATAACCTATATTACTAAATTTCCTTCCTGTGGGTTTCCACTGTTTTCTAACTTTCTTTCGCCTTTGCCTTTTTAGCTTGAATTTTAACATTAACAATTTTGTTGATCCCAGTTGAGCAAACGATCTAATATAGAAACTGACTTAAGCAAAGAACTTATTAAGTATTACGCAGAATTTAACACTTAATCTTGAGAAGAAGAACAGTAAACATTCAACACCTCAATATTATTATTAATACGAATACTCTAACCAGTATTAGGGTTTTACAACCTTGAAGTGTATCGACCTTAGATATAAAACATACGTATATCTAATCTAACCTAAGACCTCCTTTTATAGGCTAAGGAGTCCTTTACATTATACAATACGTAACCTACAAGATAAATATCTTTTCCATATTTATCTAATACAAAATACTAACCGACTACAAAAGACTAGCAGTGGTTACAATAGTCTATCAGTAGTTACACAATACTACTAGCCGCGGTTTATCTTCATCAGTGGTTACATTCTTCTATCCGTGATTATATCAACTCTGTCCGTGATTCCAGTACTTAGAATAATTCTTGATCCAAGGAACCAAAAACCCAACAATCCTCCCCTAAACTTGATACATTCCAACAGAATTCTCAAGTTTCCTTTACGCTCAAAACATCTGGATTGGAGGATGTAGCCAAACACTTACCAGATTTAAGAATATTCTCATACTTTAGCAACAAATTGTAAGCTTGACCATCATTGGGTAACAACATCTTGATAATACTAGGCTTCAACATCTGAGCAATAACTGCTAGATACTTATTCAGTTGAGGATAATCACCTTCTACAAGCATATGAATAACTTCTCCAGAAACAGTTAAAACATGAACTCCACAAGTCTGATATAAAAACCATCTTGTAACCTGACCATTGTAGGGTCCTTTCCATTCAGGTTCATCATGAGTAGGTTCAAATAAAATCTTCAAATGGTAATAAACCAGTCTTTCATGATTATCATTTGGATGTTCACCAAACTTATTCTTGTAAAGTATCCAAAGATTCATCAAATCATCTCTATCAAAATACTGAAGCATCTGTGAAAATTTATTATACTCATAAACTTCATTGTTGAGTCTTTGAATTTTCCAAACTCCTTCACTTCCAACTTTAAGCTTAAACTCATAAGAAATAATTTGATTAACATCTTCAACTACTTTCAATCTTTTAGAATCAGATGTCTCCTGAACCTCAGATTTTCTCTTTCATTTACTTTGAATCCACTCTTCATCCTTTTGAATCCACTCTTCTTCCTTTTTAGAATTCATTGGACAAAAATCATCATTATTAATCCTCATACATCTCTCATAAAGCTCATAAATTCTTTCAAAAGTACATTTATTAAGATTATCAAGAACATGGATGCCTGAATTCTTAATAATCTTCATCAATACATTCCTCATCTGTGCAATTGAAGGAGGTTTCTTTCTTATAACTTGCTTCCTTTCTTTACCAATCCTCCTTGCCCATTGACCCAAAAGTCTAGCTCTTTCCTCATCATCCAACAGCTCCCATTCTTGTGCAGTATATTCATCATGTATTTGTTGAGAAGCTTTTTGTGATTCATACCATGTAGCTAACCATCTCTGACTAGCTTCCTCTTCATCTTGCTTCCTTTTCTCTAAAGCTGCTTGTTCATCAGCTATAATACTTTTTGCATACTCTACATCATAAGCTTCTTGTTCTGCTTTACTTTTAAACTTCAGCTCTGGTACAGCAACCCCTTTACCTTTTCCAATATCAGATTGAACCACTTTCTTCTTCAAAGGTTCACCAATAACTAAACTTTTTCCTTTGGGTTTAGTTGCAGTAGATTGAACAGATAAAACAGGTGCAATGATAGGTGTAGAAATAGATGAGGTTTTTCTTAGATTTATCAATGTACTTGCAGCTTCTTTCTCAACTTCTTTAGATTTAGGTGGTGATACAGAGAGAGTTGTGACAACAGTGGAAGTGGTTATGATAGCAGTGGGTATGATAGTAGTGGGTACAATTGCCATGTCTGAAACTGTAGGAGTGATTTCAAGAGTACTAACCATGGTTGCAGACATACCATCAGTGGTTATTTCCTGCACTACTTCATCTTCTACAACATTCTTCAAATTATCAAGAACTGCCTCATTCCCATCTTTATCAGATACCAAAAGTTCTTGATCTCCACTATCAACATCTTCTTCCATAGATCCATCAACAGCCTCCCCTGAATTCATGCATTTACTCCTCCCCTGCTTGGATACATCCTCCACATTCAGAGCTGGAGAGGAGTCCACCTTCTTTTTCTTTCTTCTCATAGCTTTTAAAACAGCAACCCCAGGTCTTCTTACTTTTTCAAAAACCAACACTCTGTGCTTCAATCTCCTAATATCCTTACCCTGAAACACAGCCAACTCCTGTAGACCTGAAATTGTATCCTTCATTTTGGCACATTTATCCGTCAATTCATTAAAACGTTCAAGAATATCCTCCCCACGTCGACCTGTGTGAAATGGTCTGAGAGGTGGTTCATTGGAAAAGTCATCATGTACCAGCTTAGGATCCGTCAATTCATGTTCATGTTCCAAACTATCCTCATCACTTCGAGCTGTGTGACCTGCTCCGAGAGGTGAATCCTTGGATAAAGTAAACATAGCACCAGACCTTGCCTGATCATCTATGTACCCTGTAGCAGCCAGTTGGCTAGGGATTCCTCCACCTGTGTGAAGTTCCAAAGAACTCTCCACATTAGGAGTTGCCAAAGGTTGGGTCTTATTTATATTTCCACTATCCTGACCAGCATCTAAGCATGAATTAGTAGTGGAAGCCCTTTCAGTCATGTCACCTCCACTCCATGTGACAGCCTCATTATTAACACCACTAACACCAGCCTGAGGTAGCTTGGTACCCTTCAGTTTCCTAGTCCATACAATTGGTTTAACAGTGATTTGGGTTTGACTAGAAGTAGGTTGAGTGTCACTAACAGTGGTTTGAGGTGTACTAGCAGTGGGTTCAGATGTACTAGTAGTGGGTTGGGATTCAAGACCTTCATCAAACTCAGGATCAGTAGGCAAAGTAAGCATATGGGGAAACAAAGGAACATCTCTTATCTGCATATTTGGCTTCTGATTCCTCATATGTGCAAAACCTTAGGAAGCATATGATGAACTTCATACTCCCTAGAATGCTCAACAGGTTCATTGATTTGGCTTTCCACTATAAGTTGAACAAACCTAGGATACAAATAGTATTTACCCTTCTTCCTAATGTTTTGTATTAACCCCTCATAAATCATCCTAGACTAATTGAACTTTCTTCCATCAGACAAACAAATAACAGCAGTAGCAATTTTGGAAGGAAAGTCATTAAACCCAGTGGTCTTATTACTCATACACATCAACAAGGTATGAATAAGAAACTTCCATTGTGGTGAAAACAAACTCTTAAAAAATTGTACCTTATCACCCCTGTGTGTATATCCTAACCTCTCTAAACCAGCTACAATCTCAGCATCTGAAAGATTATCAATACCATCAGCATCATCAAACTTTAAAACTCTCCTAATGATCTCCTCATCAACTGAAATAGCATTTTCATCCACAACAGTGCTAAACACTGTAACTCCTTCAATCTCTTCAAGCTTAGCATTCCTCCAGAACTGATGTATGTAGGCTTTAAGGATGGTTGGTGTGACAGTTAATGCATAGTGAATAGGACTGTGAACAAGGAAATCAATCATTTGATGAAAACCTTCAGATCGAGAGTTTTTGGTGAGAATAGCAATAAGGTTATGTGTGGTGGAATACTTTTCCGCCATTGTGATTAATTGTTGGGTTTTTGGTTCCTTGGATCAAGAATTATTCTAAGTACTGGAATCACGGACAAAAGAATGTAACCACTGATGAAGACAAACCGCGGCTAGTAGTATTGTGTAACTACTGATAGACTATTGTAACCACTGCTAGTCTTTTGTAGTCGGTTAGTATTTTGTATTCCCATTCCTCATCAATACTGCCCTAGGAATCATGTTTTTGTTAGGATGAGGGTTTGTTTTCTTTGAAAAGTTTTGATGATTTACCTTCCTCCAATGATTCCAAACTTGTGGTCTGTTTTTATAACAATTTCTCTGTAAGTGCTCAAAACTACCACATATATAACAAGCCTTTTTAACACATTGAAACTCATCTCCTAATCTGTTTGAAATGAGTCCATTGAAGTTTCTCTGGTTTCCCCTAGGTATATATCTTTTCATCTGTTCCCTAGGTACTTCCTTGTACTCAACTACTCTCTTAGCAATTTGAGCCCCAAATCTAGGTACAAGGTTGACTTGTTTAGAATCAACTTTCTTAACATGCTCTATCTTTTCAGATTGAGTTGATTCAGATCTATCTTCCTCAGAATCTGATTCCCAATCTTCAATTATGGGAGCATCAGATGACTTATCAGAACCTATCTTAGGTGATTCAATCATGTTAGTCTCACCTACAGGTTTATTGAAGCTAAATTCACTACTAAATGAGAGCTCTTTTGCAGGTGGTGCATGTTTCATAAGAGATGGTGGTGGCATATCATTGTAACCTAAGCCAGTACCATCTTTGAACAATTTTTGACCTATTGGTTTGTTCACTAGATCAGAAGCGTATTGTGTTTTAGCAACCCTAACAACATGTTTTTCTTTTTCTTCTAGTGCCTTTTGTTTTACACTCTCTGCCTCTGCTAGTTTATCTTTAAGCATCTTAATCTCTCTATCCTTAAGATTAATTTCACCACCTAGTATATTAATTTTATCAACATACTCAAACTCACATTTAATACAGAACTTTAGCTTCTCTTCAACACTTTCTAGACAACTCTATAACCTAGGTTGTCCATAGTCAGTCTTTCTACTTCTTTCCTCATACTCTTAGTGATAGCTTTTTGAGATTCTAAGTTATCATGACATGATTTAAAAGAACAAGTAGAATCATTGGATACCTCAGAATCAGAACTAGAAGATGAAGCATAGGCCATAAGAGCAAAGTTATGCTCTTTTGAAGCTTCACTAGCAAAAAAAGTTGCATTGGGACCTTCTTCAATCTGATCACTCCAATCATAATCACCAATCCCATCTTGAGCAACCAAAGCTGAAGAAGAAGCAAGCTCTTCTTTGGTCTTCTTAATGCCTTCAATTCTCTTAGGAGCTCGACATTCCCTAGCAAAGTGACCCTTCTTCTTGCAGTTAAAGCACTCCATCTTGCTTTTGTCGAATCCAGCTCTCCTTTGACCATCATACTTAACCTGTCGTCCAGTCCTCCTTAGAAACTTCCTTGCTTCGAAAGTCAACATTGCCATTTGCCATTGAAGATTAATCTCCTCAAGATCATCAGGATCAATTTGATCTAGATCTTGATTTAAAACAGTAACACTGGTGGTTAAATCAGCCAGAAAAACACAAATTGCACCATCACTGACATTATCACTAACAGTGGTATTGTTTGCAATAGCCGTGGTTATTCCATAAGCAGCAGTGGATACATCTTGTGAACTCATATGATTGGTGGACACAAAAGCAATGTTTTGATTAGCAGAAGATGCACCAACAACGTTTTTCTCAGACTCATAAACCTTCAAGTTGTTGTAGAGATTTTCCAGAGTCATCTTATCAAAGTCCTCCTTATTTCTCCACACAAGCGTATGAAGAGCACATTCAGGAGATAAACTTCTAATAAACTTCAAATTTATATATTCTGGAATAACATTGTAGTCCACTGACTTCAATTGGTTGATTAGTTTTTGAAGCCTGTTATAAGTGCCATCAAGTTTTTCTCCACTTAGTGCAGTGAAGTTTTCACACTGATGCTTGAGCATATTCTTTCTTGATTTCTTTGTAGCTTCATTACCAGCAAATCTTGTCTCAAGAGCATCGAGTAACTCTTTAGCTGACTCATATCTTTCAAAGTCCAAAGCATACTCATTAGGTATTCCCATAGAAAGAATACTATGAGCTTTAATCTCCAATTTCCTTTTGGCCTTGTCAACTTCACTAACAATTTCTATTGCTTTACCATCAGCACCCTTCAAAGGAAGAGTATCACCTTTTTCAACAACATCCCAGATGGCATAGTCAATCATACGAATGTATTGCCTCATTCGCATTCTCCAAATTTGATACTCACCATGCTTGAGCATGGGAACCTTTGATGCAGTCACCATGTGAGTTTCGTCAGACATCTTAACTTTCTTGAATAGAACTTCTTCTTGGTTACAGTTTCTAGATTACAAGCTCTGATACCACTTGTTGATCCCAGTTGAGCAAACGATCTAATATAGAAACTGACTTAAGCAAATAACTTATTAAGTATTACGCGGAATTTAACATTTAATCTTAAGAAGATGAATAGTAAACATTCAACACCTCAATATTATTATTAATACGAATACTCTAACCAGTATTAGGGTTTTACAACCTTGAAGTGTATCGACCTTAGATATAAAACATACGTATATCTAATCTAACCTAAGACCTCCTTTTATAGGCAAAGGAGTCCTTTACATTATACAATACGTAACCTACAAGATAAATATCTTTTCCATATTTATCTAATACAAAATACTAACCGACTACAAAAGACTAGCAGTGGTTACAATAGTCTATTAGTAGTTACACAATACTACTAGCCGCGGTTTGTCTTCATCAGTGGTTACATTCTTCTGTCCGTGATTATATCAACTCTGTCCGTGATTCCAGTACTTAGAATAATTCTTGATCCAAGGAACCAAAAACCCAACAAATTTTAGCAGGGCATTTAACAATATTAGACAAATCATTCACACCACATTCAAGATTAGTAACAGAATTCAAGCAGTCATCATTACATGGTTTGCAGATAGTATCAGAATTCGAATTAATTACAGTACGCCTATGGCTAATACTAGAATCAACACGATTCGTTTTATTCAACTCAAACTTAAAGTTCCTAGGTTGGTCTTCTACTCTCTTCCAATGCACATTCTTAGTTTGCGAGGTTCTATCTTGCTTGGTATTGCCTGGAGGCTTTGACCCGCTTGCTTTAATGTCACTTATTACTCCTGTAGAGGGAATTATGGGAACATTAGTTGGTTGATCTACTTTTTGCATTCCTGAATTAGACGTGCAGGGATCTGAACTACTTGAAGGCACATT
This sequence comes from Chrysanthemum seticuspe, assembly GCA_019973895.1. Lineage (NCBI taxonomy): Eukaryota > Viridiplantae > Streptophyta > Magnoliopsida > Asterales > Asteraceae > Chrysanthemum > Chrysanthemum seticuspe. Next base: position 119,547,868 of record BPTQ01000003.1, read on the forward strand.
AGTGTTCACTTTCTTAAAATTGGGCATATAATGGTTTGTATGCTTGGCACTAGGCATAGAACAAGGCATCACATCTTTTCCTTTCGTACCTACGGGTTTAGGACATGTTGCTATTAAACATTCTAGCAGCTCTTGAGATTGTTTGGCCTGAATGCAAGCAAACCTAATTTCTCTATCAAGAGGCTTATTTAAGAAATCCTCTTCCACGATCTCACGGAGACATTCTAGACTATCCTTAAGGTGAGCACAATAGTTGTGAAACACATGTTCATTATTCCTAAGATGAGGAGGAATGTATTTAACAGTCACAGTATATTTGCAGTCTGAGGATGACTTTGATGAAACATTCTCATTAAAAACAAGTGGCAGTTTCCCTTTTTCCTGACTCCTGAGATTCTCAATTTCTTTTTGTAAAGACGTTATTTTTTCGTTGTTTTTGTCACGAGTGACTTTCATTGAATCATATAACTCTTTAAAGTGTCGTTTAACTTTTTCATTTTCTTCTAGAAAACTTTCGTTTTCTTGTTGTAAAGCATTAACTAAGTTTTGAAGATGAAAAGTTTGAGAATACTGAGAATCTAAAGGAGGAGGCATTTGGGAGCCAGTCACATTGTTCTTTTCACCCTTTAATTAAGAGATTTGGGCTTTCAACTTTCTGATCGTGTTACAATGAGCTTGAATCTGTTCGTCACGTTTGTTTATCTGAAAAACTGCATCAAACTCTGGAACATCTGAGGATGTCTTGATATTTGAGGTTTTGACATTTTCTTTAAGATGTTGATATTTTAGTTGTAAATCAAAATGTTCAACTTCTAGTTTAGAAAGATGTTTTACCAAATTATCGTGATCATCCTGATCAATTTTCTCACTTAGTTATGTGTTTTTGTTTTCAAGCTCAATGACACGATCATGGGAAACTTTCAATGCAATGGATAATTCATGAAATCGAGAAGCAGTAATAGAGTGCTTAGTAACAGTATAAAACACATCTTGAGCAACACAACTCGAAATCAAATTCTCATTTAAGATGTGTAAGTTCTTTCTTTCAACTTCATTATATTTGAGTTCCTGTTCATAATCATTGACTTCAACTATCATTGCATCAAATTCCTTTTCCATTTCTTTAATATCTGAATTTATCCCTTTTTGAAGACTCTCAAATTGACCTTTTAATTGTTTGAAGAAAGGATGACCTCAGTTAAATAGCATTCTTTAGTTTGCTCAAAACCCCTTTCCCCATCAGTTATCCCAGTATGTGTGATTCTCTTTTTACACGTTTTCTCAAAATCAACAAACAGCTGATAAACAACATATAGGCTGATTAAGGTCTTGCTATTAGTGGCAATAGATCTAGGAACTAGGTGCATTGGTGTATTTGGAGGATACACAGTAGCTACAGGCATTTTTCTAAGGGGAGTGTTTGTTTCAACAAGTACATTAACTTTTAGCTTATCCATGTCTTTCTTCCAAAAGATCTGTTCAGGGTTTAATTGAGTTTGAGGCCTAAACATGTTCAAGGATATCCAATTTTCCTTAGTGTAATCATGGGGTTTGATCGTTATGTTTTTATCTTTACACGCAGGATCGTTAAGCTTCTTATTCATTTTCTCCCTAGATGCATCATCTAGTTTTCTATCTTCCTCAGTGCTCTCAATGCAACTAAGTTTCGGTCTAGGTTTAAGAATCTCATTGCCATCATAGATTACATTTTGAGCAGCTTTTGCTATCTTACCATACTCAGGGTTAGATTCCTTTATAATGGGGATACTATGCTTATCGCTGAGAACTCTATGCTTAGTGATCATGTGAGCAGTCTGAATGGTATTCCCTTATACGTACAACTTATTTTCAAGCTTGTTTTTCAAGGTTTTTAGATTAGAAAAATCATTCAAAAGTTTTGATTCCTTAGCACTGAATTCTTGCTTAAGCATTTTAACATTTTCTTGAAGTTCTTGTTTTTGCTTAGCAGTTTTAGAAAGCTTTTCTTGTAAGGATTTTAACTCTTGTTTTAATACTTCTTCTCTAAACTTAATTTTTCTAATAGTTGTACGCATTTGGTCATCCATTTCCTGCTCACGGGTGGTTAACTCAAACTTAGCACGCTGTTCATAAATAGCTACTTGTTCTTTATAGGCATTTAGTTCAGAGATAACAGAATCATCAGGGGCACATGCAGTGTATTCATCAAAAACATAGTCATCATTGACTGCAGAAGATGCATCACTTGGTACAGTCTCACTTTCACTTTGTTTCACATATTGATCATATGGGACAACATTGATATTACCCATATTTTCAATATCTGACTCAAACGTTTCAGTTGATTGTACTTTGTCTTGTATCTTTTGCTCATCAACATCATCGTATAGTTTTAATACCTCTGAGATGATTGATTCTTTGGATGGACAAGCTTGCTGTGATGATGAGACCTTTGGAGAGACCATTGGAGAAATGCTAGCCATGAAGATTGTGTGTGCAGTAGGTTCATCATCGACGTCAGAGTCGTATGCATCACAACCTGCAACTTGAAAGGCATTCCGATGATTATGACCTATCTCCTGAATTGGCTGCTCATCTACATCTGCATCATATATCTTGGCATTGCCCTCAGCAAGAAACAAAAGCTCCTCTTCATCCAACACAGCTCCATTATCCTGAGCTTGCACAAGTAACATCTTATCTTTGAAGTACTCTGCATTTTGAGGGCGTTTTGGAGAAGTGCAGTTCCTTGCTATGTGTCCATCACCACCATAGTTGTAGCACTTAATTGGCTTTGCTTGTCCTTGATTTCCATTCCTTCCCCTATACTGATTTTCGACATACCCTCCTCCTACTCCACCTCTTCTTTGTTCATATTGTTTTCCTTGAGCTGGTTGCACTGTAACCTTTCCATCTCTGACCAAAGCATGATTGTGTAGATTGGATGCAGTCCTGATTTCATTGTTAGTGTGAATTCTGTTAGTATGTGGAGTGAAGGTTAAGTTTTGTTTAACCATAAGAGCTAGTTGATTGATAAAGTGTTCCATGACTGCATTGGCATCAGGTTGTTTGAAACTTGGATCGGTAATGAGTTTGTGATTTCCATCACCCGTGGGTATGACTTGAGAAGCTTTGGTAGTAATTCCAACAATGGTGTAAAAAGCTGTTGAATCATTTGATGAGTTTGTTTCTCCCTGGTTGGTTTTGAACTGATCAAGAATCCTTTTTTTAAACATGGCATGTCTCTCATTCTGAAGAAGGAAGGCATACAGCTGCTCATAGTTTGTATTCTTCAATCCTTTGGTTAGCTTCACAGAGGTGACAAACTTGTGCCATTCGAGATTCATATTGTTCACAAACTTTGAGTTCAGCTGAATGTTTGGCATGGTCATTTTGATGTTCCTCATGTCATTCACAAGCTTATGAAATCTCACGTAGTACTCATAGACACTCTCATCTGGTTTCATCTTGAAGTGCTCGAACTCATCATACAGTTGTGATTCCCTGTCTTACTTTGTTAATTCGGAACCTGAAAGAAGCATCTTGACATTATCCCATACTGCCTTGGCTTCAGTGTTGTGATTGATAAGCTTGTAGATAACTTTTGGAAGACCCTGAAGTATAATGTTAGAAGCCCTGATATCAGCATCGAATCTCTTTTTCTCCTTATCATTGAGCTCATCATACGTCTTTGGTCTGTCTATTCCATAGATCATTGTTCCATCTGCAGTTGTATCAATTAAGTCTCTTGTAGTCTCAATCTGATAAGGTCCTTTATCAATAGACTTGAGAATGTTGACTCCGTTTTCCTTTCCAAGACAGTACAATCTGATTCGTTGTGCCCAAGAGTCGTAGTCAGTTCTGTCAAGCATGGGTGGACAAGTATCTGAACCAGCTGCTTGAACATCCTCAGCAACAGTGGAGATGATTGTAGATACGTTGGTAGACATGTTAACAGATTACACGGGATTTTATAACTCTATGATTTAACCGGGAAATAGAATCTTTCACGGGATTTTACTAAATCAAGAGAAAACCGTATTACAACCAAAAAATCAACCAAGTCGCTACGAATTCTTGAACCAAGTCGCTAATCACCAAGTCTCTAAGTCACAAGTCGCTAGTGCACCAAGTCGCTACACAGTCAAGTCGCTAAAGAGCAACTCGCTAAGGTCCAAGTCGCTAACACCAAGTCGCTAAGCACCAAGTCGCTAAGCAGTCAAGTCGCTAAAGAGCAACTCGCTAAGGTCCAAGTCGCTAACACCAAGTCGCTAAGAATCTTAAGTATAAGTCGCTAACAAAATTGAAAGCAAGTGTCTACCTTCACCAAGTCGCTAGCCGTAGTGGAGAATCCACTAAGTTGTACTATTTGTCGGCTTGTCTCACTAGACAAGTCGCTAGGACTAAGTCGCTACCAAAAAGCACTACAACTCGCTACCTTTTTCTGAAGCAAGTCGCTATGATGAAATTCACTACGAGAACCAAGTCGCTACCAAAAAAAACTTCAAAAACACACTTTTCAATCCAAAGCAAGCTCAACCACAGTGATTCAAGCTTACTAAATCACAACCCAAGCACATACAATGATTCTAAACACAAAAGTACACCCAAAATTCAAACTTTAACACTAGAAATGATCCAAATGATGCAAAAACCACTAAACTTTTTCAAACTCAAAAACCATCTAAAACCACTAGAAATCCAAGTATATGTAAGAAAGATGATCAAACCCTGGCTCTTGATACCATTTGTAACATATTGGATTTCACAAACACACTAAATCAATAATCAAAGAGGCGTATACAAGATGTTTTAGAGAGAGAAAGTTAGAGGTTGGGAACTTTAGTGAGAGAAAGAAAAATCTTATTATAAGCTCCAACTCTCTACCTTGGAAGAAGGGGTGGAAACGAGCCGAGCCGCTCGTGAAAAGCTCGGGATCGGATTGGTAAAAAGCTCGAACGAGTCGAGCCTAAACGAGCTCGAGCCCGAGATCGAGCCTAAGTTTGGGCTCATTTAGTAATCGAGCTCGAGCCCGAGCTCTATACAAAAAGCTCGTTTAGGCTCGCAAGCCTAAACGAGCCCAAGAAATATATACGTATATATATTTTCTATACGTATAAATGTGTTAGCGAGCTCGAGCCTTGTGTTAACGAGCCGAGCTTTGTGTTAACGAGCCGAGCTCGAGTCGAACTCGAGCTTGTGAAAAATTTCATGAGCCGAGCTCGAGCTCAAAAGGTGAGGCTCGAAACGAGCTTGAGCTCGAGCTAGAGATTTTTATATATAAACGAGCCGAGCTCGAGCTCTGGCAGGCTCGGGCTCGGCTCGGCTCGTTTACACCCCTACTTGGAAGGTAGAGAGTATTTATAGTTCTTACATAAGTCGCCACCTACGGGCTGTGGATCAGGCATACAGTGGGTAAAGACCCGTCCGTCCTCCACGGTGTTACTTAACTAAATACTACTAAACATTAACTAATCTACGACTACGAGCTTTCTAACGATTAGATATACTTGAGGTGACCGACTCTTTAATAACTGGATTTACTAAATCCTAACAAATATCAATGTAGGTGTTTTTCAATATACTTCGGGAATCTCATTACTACATCATTTGTTTCAATCTAAAGAATGAGAAGATTGAGATAATCGATAATAGATTAACAGATACAGAAACTTGTGAAGGTTCCAAACTTTCTGAATTAGAGCTAATAAAGAAATTATATGGAACTCTACCGATGGTTCTTGTAAGTAATCATATTTAGCTTGCATTACTTTAACTTTTTCCTTTACATTGCTGATAGCTACAAAATGTCAAACTTGATTAGACTTTGAATTGTAAAAGTAATGCAAATGTGAACTTTGGGAATTTATGTAATACTTGATAGTCTATAGGTGGTTGTTCGTACTCTTTTAATATAATTTATTTTTTACTTAGATCTTTTGGTAATTTAAAGTACTGCAAGGGCCCAAGTTTGTTAGGTTTTGGTGGATATATTGCCACATAAAGCTGGTACAGGGGGTAGGAAATTGCCTTGCAGATTAAGATTAGTTGAGCTATATTTTACTTTAATATAAGTATTGTTAATCCGTCTTAAAGTTTTATTGCTTATTTCATATAGTTGCAGCAAAAATTTCTCAAAACTATCCTGATAAGGAGTGTTATGATTAAGTTGTGTATTTTAGAGTAATTACTAATTGAAAAACCATAATATTCATAATATTCATAAATATTCATAATATTCATAAATATTCATAATATTCATAATAAAAAAGTCAAAAATCATATTTGATCTTAATTTTCTGCATTAAATCAGTTAAGATAGGTTGCATATTCAATAATATAGTTACATTAGTACTAACTGACAAACCAATTTTAAAACATTTTCAACATCATTTGGTCTCTTCATAAGTGCAGTATATATATATGTGTAGAACCTTTTTTGAAATGAAATTTGGACTTTTTTAGTAAAATCTTATGAACTAACACATATGACCCAAAAACTTTGAATCTACTTGTTATGTTCTGTCATTGGGTCTTTGCAGACTATAGAATGAATGAGTTTGTCATCAATACTTTTCTTTTAATATTAATTTATATTCCTGTATTTTATTTTTTCAGACAAACTTCTTCTGCGAGTATTTGAAAAGAAAGAAACATCCAAAAGATCGATATATGAAGTTCTGTAAACCAAGTATACTGAAAATGCCATGGAGAACAAGACAAAATTCAAATGATTGTGCAATTTTTGCCATGAGACATATGGAGACATACTATGGTCAAAGACTTGAAGAATGGAAGTCTGGATTTAAAAATGAAAGTCCAGAACAGCAAGGTCAAATCAAAACTTTGAGAAAAAAATATGCTTCTAAAATGCTTCTTTCTGATAATAAAATTCATAGAAAAAAAATAATTTTTGAATCAAATGAATTTTTAAATCTTTCTGCAGAAGAAAAACAACTTCGCCTAAAGATAAAATCAATGAAAATGAGATTTTCTTCTTTTTGGAAAAATAGAAAAAAACAACTGAAAAACAAATATGGTTAATGCATTCAAGATTTTGAAAATATTTGCAAATTTTACTTTCTTTTAAATGTAATTTTGGGGAACGTTAAATCTTGAAAAAGAATATATCTTTGATTCATTGTAACTGTAATAAACAGAGAGGTATACATTTGTTGATATTCATTAGAAATATTTCTTTTTTATTTACTTAATATTTGGTATTGGTTATTCTTAATTTTTGGTATTTAGAGGATGGTTCCAAAGACTTATCACGATTAACTATCTTCTCATATTTTCTTAGTAATCTGTAAGCTAGATCAGTTTAGGACCATACTCTGATAATATTAATAGAGCAACTGATTGGGTTTGTCAAGAAGAAATTATTTTGACTTGAAAAATATTTTGTATACATCAGTATTTGAACTTTTCATATGTGAAAATATTACACCTGGGATTTTTACTGCTAGTGTACTGATTGATCGTTATGCTGCTAGTTTATTGGATCGTGCTGCTAGTATATTGGTTCCTACTGCTAGTATTTGTTACTACTGCTAGGTTGTGTTTCAACGGTAAAGCCGCCTTCTTAACATAACGAATATAAATTCAAACAGAATCAACAAAACAAAACAACTCCGTAATTAAAAAATCAAATACCAATTCAAACAAACTAAACATTGAAGCAGCTATCATTGGATTTAAACTTTTTCTAAACTATCATTGGATGTTCCATTTGGATGTTCCTTTGCTTTTCTTGGTCGAAACATTCTTCGTCTTTTCATTGGCCTTGAAATGTCTGAATCTAACTCTGTTATTTGATTAACAGATTCTTTTACACCTTCATTTGCAACATAATATTTTAAAGCCTTATTTGAATCATCCTGGAAAAAAAAATAAATAAAAATAAAAATTAAAAAAACAAACCTTAAAAAAATATATAAACTTTTAAAAAATGAATATCATAATTCTAGAAAAACAAACCATTGAAGGAGCTTTAATTTTCCTATAAGTATGAGATCTTTCATAACTTTTGAGACCCTTCTTTCCTTTAATATTTGCATTGACTGGTCCTTTATCTTCAATTTATTGAATATAACAAAGATATTTAAAAATTAATTTAAAAAAAGTAAAATGTATTATACAGATAATAAGTTATATTAATCATAACCTTCGTTTAAGAGTCTGTCTGCTTTTTGAACCTCATAAAGCAAATCAGAAGTCCAGTATTCAATAGCAGGAACGTCTGGCCTTTTTATCTTTTGTTTTTTGTAGATTGATTCAGCATACAACAACTGTAAAAAAGAAAAAAAATATACATAAAAATATAAACAAATAGAATTTAAAAATAAAATGAAAATAAAAATCATACCGATAGAAAAGTAATAGATCCACAATAATAGTTTGCATCACTCGTGTCATATTTGTTCCATTTTTTTTTACTATCTTTCAAACAATCTAAAAGATATGAACAACAATCCAATTTTATGATATCATCATTAGAATCTGGAATGAGTGACAGTATCTTTTGGCAAGCTACACTCCCAGGTAAAAAAAGACAACTCGAAAGGACAACAAGAAAGTTTAACACAAACATTCGACCAGTGTTACCATTATCCAAAATATTATTAACAACTTCAGGAACACGAATATTTGTCTCTTTCGAATTTTTAAATCGATGAAACTGGTTTCTCCAAGAGAATATAGTTTGGTTGGTTGTTCGTACTCTTTTAATAGAATTTATTTTTTCCTTGCCCATTGGAAATCCCATAATTGCATTAACTGTCTCTTTTTTTATTCCAATGTTTCCACACATCAAGTTCAAAGTCATACTATCTTCATCAAAGCAATCAATAGCTTTAAATCCAAGCCTAGAAGGTATAACACAAATCTTCATTCCAAGCAAAGAACTAAATCCCATTTCTGAGACAACATTACGTTGCTGCACTGACATATTAGAAAGAAGATAAAAAAGTTGAGTTGGAGATCCCCTAGTTCTGATTGTTAGTATACTTTCATTGTAAACACAAACATGATCTTCAACATCAATATCACTAGAAATTGATGTTACTTTATTTATAATCCTTGATGATGTTCTCCTTGAATTAATATCAGTTTTTTCTTTCTGAAGACTCAACCTTTCAAATCTTCTAACTACTGATTTCCTCTTTAGAATAGCTGAATTTGTTTTGTTTTTAAAAGTTCTCGTTGAATTGACTATGTTTCTCATTATTTGAATTCTTTTCCTTGTCATTCTGTCTTCATATTTTTTGAATTCACATATATTATCAGCTGCAAAAATGAAAATTAAATTAAAAATATTATCAAAACTATAATAAAAACCTCATATCAGAATAACAAACTATCAAAAATAACAATCCTCATATACCTCATATCAGAATAACAAACTATCAAAAATAACAATCCTCATATCAGAATAACAAACTATCCTCATACTTAGAATAACAATATTTTATAAACTTCAACAAATCCACATATCAGATTAACAGAATTCACATATATAATCAACTTCAACAATCTTCATATCAGAATAACAAACTTAATATCAGAATAACTATCATACTAATGATAAGAAAAATCGAAGTGTAATTATCTTCATACTTAGAATAAGAATATTAATATTAGAATAACAATAAGAGAATAACAATAACAGAATAACAAAAATCATGCTAAATTATAGTAATTTTTTGTGTTAAAATATATAACATTAAAGATATTTATATGTTTGCAATGTAATAATTGCACTTTTAATCTATAAAACAGAAGTGTCATGGAAGGCTACTTATTAGTCTCTTGGTTTTCCTGATAATGATTATAAAGTCTCTTGGAAGGCTACCACTTCATCATATTCAACTCAAATATCTGTAATCTTTGTAGAATATTTGAACAATACAAAAATCATGCCTGCTTCAAACAAAAGATCAAGAACCGAATGCGATTTTGAAGAAGAACAAAACGGAAACGACAGCAAGTATAACATGATTTTTTGAATCGATTTTTCTATTACTTTTATTTTTATTCATTATATGAAAACTAACTGCTTTGTTTTTATTGTCAGAAAACAATGCATTCAAGAACAAAAGGCAGAGGACAAAACCATCAAAGAAGGTATGAGGACTGGTTTGCAATTTTAATAATTCAATAACAAAAGTGTATGTTGAGTATGTATTAGGAAAGTTTTATTTAAACAATGAGTGTAAAATTATTCTGTTCTTTCAATGTAGAGATTGTTGAAGAAAACAACAACGGTGCTGCGGAAAAACATGTATGGGATCCTGATGATTGGTACTACCCAATCGAAATGGAGATGTATAAAGAAGATGAAAAAGGGATGAACCACAAACGGATAGAAATAAACAACTAAAAGATGATCAAGCGAAAGAGTTTGCTACAATGCCTAGAGTTTATCTGCTTGAAGAGGGTTCTTCGGATGTCGAAGAAGATTTGGAGAAAGAAGATATTGAAAGTTTCGACTACGATAATTTACATTTAGTATTTTCCAACGATGACTTAGATTAAGTTCATATTAATATCAGAATAACAATATTAATATCATAATAACAATAATCCTCACCCATTGCAAGGCCAAAGGTCCTTTTCTACCTTTGGAAGATTGGAAGTAGCCTCTCTACCTTAGGTAGGGTATGCCTATCTACGTTTACGTCGTTTAAGACGGTATTGGGATTTACTTTACTTTACTTTTAATATCAGAATAACAATATCATATTTTTTTTGAAGAAGAATAACAATATAAACAACAAAAGGAAAGCTAAAAAAATGTTTAGTAAAGTAGATACAAACTAAAACTGTAAAAATAGTTCTTTCGTCATAACCATCGAAAATTACATAATTATATATAACAGGTTCGCCTAAAACATACACCAAAAACATACCACATAACATATCACATGATGTTCTAAAAGTCATATAATGCTAAATCTTTGATTCTATGTTTAATACTAATAGTTCAATAATTTATATGTTTAGTAAAGTAGATACAAACTAAAACTGTAAAAATAGCAGTAAAAATTACCATTTTGATTCTTTGTTGAATCAATCTTTGATTTAACATTATATGCGACAACTTCATCTCTTTGATTTAACATTGTGAAATATGTTTTGTTTTATGATCTTCACTTCTATTATTGGTGGTGTTATATTTGTGCATTTATTGACACGTTTACAAAATTATTGATTGGGTTTAAAAATATTCACATTTGATATCTTTTGGGCTTTAAAAAAAATTTGGGCTTTTTAAAATTTTGCTTTTATAAACTTTGGGCTTCCCTTATACTATTCTGTATATAAGTATATAACAATAACACTAATAATAAAAACAGATCTGAATATATTTTTGGGTTTAAAAATATTTACATTTGATATCTTTTGGGCTTTAAAAAAATTTGGGCTTTTTAAAATTTTGCTTTTATAAACTTTGGGCTTCCCTTATACTATTCTGTATATAACAATAACACTAATAATAAAAACAGATCTGAATATATTTTTACCTACCTTCACGGTTCCACTATAATCTAGATCTGAATTATAATTCAAAAAAAGGTAAAAAAAAAAAAGTATTTTATTTAATTGCTAAGTTTATTTAATTTTATTGTAACACTTATGCATTTTTCTTTGATGCAGATTTAAATGGAAAAAAATGTTCATCTAGTGGAAATGTATTGGCTAATCAAGATGAAAGGAAGTGTCGAATTTGTGGGCAAGTTGCAAATCATGATGCAAGACATTGTCCATTGAAAAAAACAAATTAAAATTCGTAGAATTATTAATAATCGCGTCATGGATTATATTGTTTTAAGTTTGTGTTTATGATTATTTCCGATCTTAATGTTTGTAATGTAATTTGATGTCTATGTTTGTGTTTCAAGCTTAATGTGATTTGATGTTTATGTTTGTGATTTGATGTTTATGTTTATGTTTCTAAAAAAATTTTGCTATTATATAATGTTCTTTTTTGATATTTTTTTTGATATATTTTGTTTTTTTTTTAAAATTAAATTTGAGAAAAAAAAAAAAAAAAAAAAAAAAAAAAAAAAAAACCCTAACATTTTGTCTTCTACAGTTTACTTGTTCTTACTCACAAACCAAAAAAAAGTCCTATTTCTTATATTGGGACCAAATTGCGAAACCCAAAAATAACCATTACCAAAACTTTGTGAATCTCCTTCTTTATAACCCCTTGCTAATTCTCATCTTCCTTTCTCATCATCAATTATTGAATATTTGTGAACCTGCTTCATTCAGAATGACGAAAAGAATCTTTCATGAAAGTCACAACATGGTTGCTTTACTTAAAAAACCATTACCAGAATCAGAAGGATTTGCTGAGATCATTGATTTTTTAAACACTTTCTCTATAAGGTATGCATTATCAGTAAATCCTACTATATATATTTCAATCATTAAGCAATTTTGGGCAACTGCTAAGTCCAGAACTATGGGGAAGTACAAATTAGAGCTTTAGTAGATGATCAAGAGATAATTGTCACCGAATCATCAGTTAGAAGTTCCTTGGAACTAGAAGATAACAATGGTGTCGACTGCCTGCCAAACCCTGCTATTTTCAAAGGTCTTGAAAAAATGGGATATGAGAAGAAAAACGATTCTTTAAAATTTTACAAAAGGCTATTCTTACCTCAATGGAAATTTCTAATCCATACCATCCTGCATTGTATAAGTCCTAAAACAACTGGCTGGAATGAGTTTAGTACAGTTATAGCTTCTGCTATAGTGTGCTTGACTCAGGATAAGATTTTTAAATTTTCTAAGATGATTTTTTATGGTATGATTAAAAATTTGGATGATTCAAGTAAGTGCTTTCTGTATCCTAGGTTTGTTCAAATTTTTGTGGATAAACAAGTTTAAAAAAAAAGGTTCATAAACAAATTTACAAAACTCCCAAGCTCTCAAACAAAGTTTTTACCTTTATGAAAAAAAATGGAAAAGGTTTTTCTGGAAGTGTTACACCACTTTTTCAAAACATGGTAAACGTTCCACAAACACACAATGAAGCTGATACACAACCTACATCCAAAAAATTATACTCAACATCACAACAAACAAAGACCTATACCCATAGGAAATCTCAACAAAAGGGTACTAAGCTAAATAAGACTCAACCCAAGGAAACATCTGTTTGTGGAGATGATGGAAACCCCAACAACATGGCTAATATGGGAGGCTCAGATTCACCTATCAGGGAAAGTAACGCATCTCAAAGTAGTGAAGGTAGATATGGAACTAATGAATTGATGGATTTTGCTGTACATAATAACAAATCCAGTGATCCACCTTTAGGGCTAGGTAACACATCCCAAAATTTTGAGAATAGTATAGAACTAATAAAAGAATTGATTGCAAACTGTACAAAATTGACAAAAGATGTTCTTGGACTCCAACAAATCACAACTTCTCAAGATGCAGAGATCAGAAGTTTGAAGCAGAGAGTTAGATATTTGAAAGGTGTAAAGAGATAAAAAAACAACTAGAGTGAGGAGGTTGAAGAAAGTTGGTAATGCACAAATGATAAATTGCCCTGATGCGAATATCGGTGATGGGGTTGAAACTGAGAAGAATAACTTTGGTAAACAAGTTGTTTTAGAACAAGAGAGTCAAGCAGTTGAATCTACAAATGTTTTTGACGAACGTGCTTCTAGTAAAAAAGAAACTGCTGCTAGTACAAATTTACCTACTGCTAGATCTGTTGCTACTCAAAAGAAACCTACTTCTGATGTTTCTCTTGATGAACAAAGTTTGAAAGAAAGTGACCATCCCAAGAAAAATTTAGATATATCTGTTGAAGGAACTGGAAAAGATTTCAATGAAATTAACGAGGTACTGGAGAACATTGGGAAGATGATGTACAACCAATTGAAGAAGAACAAGGTGAAGATGTTGAGATGTTAGAAACTGCAGATGATGAATGTGCTGCTACTAAAAAAGAAACTGTTGCTAGTAGAAATTCACCAACTTCTGATGTTTCTCTTGATGAACAAAGTTTGAAAGAGGATGCTCCAAAACAATCATTGAAAGAAAGTGACCATCCCAAGTCAAATTTAGATATATCTGTTGAAGGAATTGGAAAAGATTTCAATGAAATTGACGAGGTACTGGAGAACATTGGTGAAGATGATGTACAACCAATTGAAGAGGAGCAAGGTGAAGATGTTGAGATGTTACAAACTGCAAATGAAGAATGTGCTGCTACTAAAAGAGAAATTGTTGCTAGTAGAAATTCACCTACTTCTCATGTTTCTCTTAATGAAGAAAGTTTGCAGGAGGATGCTTTAAAACAATCATTGAAAGAAAGTGACAATCCCAAGACAAATTTAGATATATCTGTTGAAGGAACTGGAAAAGATTTCAAAGAAATTGACGATGTACCGGAGAAAATTTGTGAAGATGATGTACAACCAATTGAAGAGGAGCAAGGTGTAGATGTTGAGATGTTAGAAACTGAAGATGAAAAATGTGCTGCTACTAAAAAAGAAAGTGTTGCTAGTAGATATTCACCTACTGCTGATGTTTCTCTTGATGAACAACCAATTGAAGAAGAGCAAAATGAAGATGATCAGATGTTAGATACTGCAGACGATAGTTATGATAAGAATGGAAGAGTTACAGATGATGATGTTTTGGAGACTGCAGAGAGAATGAAAAGAAAGAGAGCCGAAGAAGAACTGGCCAAGGCTGAAGAAGAACGTCTAAACAAGGAAACCAACAACTACATTGTCGACAATCGGTCACACAAACCCAACCAATCTTCTGAAGCACCTCAAGACACTTTAAACAAAGCAAGATCATATTCTGAGGTTTCTACTTGTAGGATATTAGTTTTCACATACACATCAAACCATAACACAAAGTGGCGTATGAATGGAATTCTAGAGAGAGAAAGTTAGAGGTTTAGGGAACTTAGTGAGAGAAAGTGAAAGATATTATTATGAGCTCCAACTCTCTACCTTGGGAGGTAGAGAGTATTTATAGTCTTACATAAAACGCCACACAACGGGCTGTGGATCAGGCATACAGTGGGTAAAGACCCGTCCGTCCTCCACGGTGTTACTTAACTAAATACTACTTAACTCAAAAGAACTACGACTACGAGCTTTCTAACGATTACATATACTTGAGGTGACCGACTCTTTAATACCTAGAATTTCTAATTCCTAACAATCTCCCCCTAAGGGAGGTCACCTCAATCATGTAGCAAAATTACATTGAATACAAATAGATATTACATTAACAATTGTTCTTGCATTTTTGATGTAGTCCTTTGCTCCTAAGCTCGTAGACATTAATTCTTCACATTGCATGTTTGGTTACTCCAAGTGGAGGTCTTTTACTGATCCACGTGATAATAAATTTGAGCCAGCTTTTGAGATCATCAGCTATCAAAAAAAATCTCTGAGACATCCTTTGTGGTGTTGGTATTATGTGATGTTGTGACTTTAGGACCGACATGCTCACATTCTGGATCATGATATCTTCTCATCAGAGTAGCGGAAGCTTTAGTTGATTCATGATATTGGCAGCAGCGTAGCAGAAGCATGGAGTGAAAATATCAGAGTCATTGATGCACTAATCATGATTTCTTTTGAGATGAATGTGTTAAGTGAGCATGCGGCTATGGATTGACCGCTTCATTCTGATCAGCTGCAAACGTCGGGTGTACCTGCATACAACAGTTAGCAATAAATCGCACGAAAGTGTCTTTGATCACTTTCGTTGAATTGAGGTACACGGCCCACGGTTCCCCGTTGATCAGTACATGTACTGCCTGTGATCAGGTATAATTCCGAAGAATTTCCTTGACAGGGTTTCGCAGCTGCTCTAACTGTTCTCAAACCGGAACATCTCAAAGAAGACAACACGGAGTGAGTGAACCAGCGAATTTAAGTCCACTGATTGATGAAAAGAGATTTGAAAAACAATCGTGTATTGCTCAATAGAAATTGTTTTTGCAATACAACGAAGGTTTTATTGAAAATCAATTATCAATCATAAAAACACCTTTTGGTTTGAAAAATGAGTACACGGTCGATGTGCTAAAGAAAAGAGTTATTAAGCACAAAGACCGGTTTTTCAAAGGTATCCGTCAATCCATAACCTGAACCAGGATTGATTCAAAAGATTGAATCACCCCATTGTTTCTGTTCAGTTGTCACATGGTTGATCTATATAATAGATCTCACATGCCACCTACCAGGAGCTTGTTTGATGATGGCTCCAGAAGGTTTTCCATCTTCATTGTGAATATGTTTACACATCACTCAGATGTTCTGGCAATACCACAAGGATAATGCGTAGGACTCAAGATATAATCTCTCTTTTCACATTGTGTGAAACAGAGAGTCTTCATTGAAAGTGTCCTAGTGAGATTTATCGATGATCTCGTGGCTCTAGACTCAATTTGTGCATATTTGGATCCTGTGCCGGAGACTAGGGAGAGGTTCTCCTTCTTCAATATCAACAATCTCTAAGGGAAAGTCAATAGATAATGTCGGTTCCCCGTGAGAATGAAACAAGTCCTTTTAAAAGGAACTTGAGTGGTTTGGAAATTTGAAGTGCAGTGCGTCACTGGGTCCATGACGTCTTGTCTTCAATACCGATGTTACCATCAGTAGCATATGAATTGAACCCGGTTTCGGCCCTAAGGTTGAATAAATGGAGGGCTATTTGTTTTCACCCTTTTCTCATTCCATTCTTTTTAATTCTTCAACCCCTTCAGTGCTTACCGAGACTTCATAGCAAGAACCTTGTTGGGTTTGTTCCAGTACTTGCTCTATCTCAGTCTGCACTCTTCCCATATCTCACTTTTCTCCTTTTATCATCATACCTAAGGACTTCTACACTAACTAGTGGATTGTCCCTGGGTAGATCCCTCCGGTTCTCGCGGATCATGGGAACCAATACCTAACCTTTTCATCCTTATATCACCGTACATAAAGTAAAGTTGGTCGGTCTATTTGGTATTGTTCATCTGCCATTGGAATCAATTGAAAACCATTTGAAAATCAATCCAGATACTTGTGATATATTATCAAAACATTTTGTACCTGAATTGTTTTTGATATTTTTAGAATAAGTGCTCCCCCTCAACATGTGCATCAAATGTTTGAAATCGTTTTGCACACGGAGGCAAGAGGAAGAAATTACTTCTTTGATTACCATTTTTCTAAAAGATATCACCATCACTTCCTTGATCAAATCAAGTAGATATAGCATTTCCGGGAAGGATGAGGTTTCCATAAGTTTGCTCCCCCTCAATATGTGCCTCGAGGTTTGAAAGGAGTTTTGCACATACTAGAGGGAACCTGCACATTGAGATATATGATCACGTTTGAAATCATAGGTTTAAGATAGATGCTCCCCCTCAACATGTGCATTGAAAATTTGAAATCGTTTGTCACATGTGGGAAGGACAACATGTACATCCTTATAAAACCATTTACCGAATTATCAGTTTAAATCCAATTTAAATCACACATTCTCCCCCGATCACAATTATCAAATCATTTGAGATTTGTGATCTCTTATAGATTTAAATTGATTTTGAAAGCTTTTAAGGAGAATTGTGACTTGATTATGAAAGCGTTTTAACTGATAAGGATCGAATTTTAAAACTTTAAACTCCATTGATAAAAAATGCATGTACATCTTTTTGAAAACAATTTAATGCCAAATAACTTTTTAATTTAATTGAAATCATTCTCCCCTTCAATCAATGACATAGGTTGTTGATTGAGAGATAGAGATTTTGACAAATAAGTCCTGATGATTATCAAAAATAGGGACCGAGTTATTTTTCAAAGCAGTTAGTTTTCAGCAGATAAATGTTTATAGAATCAGAGCATTGAATTTTGAAAACATGATAAAGTATGGCTATGTTATCTCTTTGAAAAGCGGGTTACTGCCTGAAATGACAGTAAGCCATTTTTGAAGCGCGGGTTACAGTCTGAAATAAATGTAAGCCATTGTTTCTCTTTCTCTCAAATATATATATATATATATATATATATATATATATATATATATATATATATATATATATATATATATATATATATATATATATATATATATATTTTTAATTAACATTCGAACAACATCTAAAGTCCCGTGTCATTCTTTGAATGACAGCACAAAGACCTTAGATATTATCGAACCGAGAAAAACATGACAAAATGACAATATTTTTGAGGGTTTTTCGAATTTTTCAAATTTTTTTATGGATTTTGAGGTTTTATATTTTTCTATTTGATTTTTGAGGGTTTTATAATTTTGTATTTTGATTTTCGAATAGATATATACAAGAGATAGATGAAGATAGACCTTTACTCCTCGTCTTCCTCCTGAAGACGTTTGAGTGTTTCTGGTTGAAGGCTTTTCAAGCCAAGACGTGGAAGAATAAACTCAAAACGTTCTCTTGGAAGAGCTTTGGTGAAGATGTCTGCTAACTGATATTCAGACCTCACAAAATAGAGTTCCACCACATCTTTTTCCACTTGTTCCCTGATGAAATGATGTCGAATGTCGATATGCTTTGCTCTTGAGTGTTGAACATTGTTGCATGAGAGAGCAATAGCACTTTTATTATCACAGTACAGAGGTATTTTGTTGAATTCAAAGCCATAGTCAGATAATTGAGATCTCATCCATAAGATTTGAGCACAACAGGATGACATGGCTATGTATTCAGCCTCTGTAGAGGAAATAGAAGTACTCATTTGCTTCTTTGAAGACCAGCTCACAAGCTTATCACCCAAAAACTGAGCACCTCCAGATGTACTTCGACGAGTATCTTGACACCCTGCATGATCAGCATCTGCATAGGCTGTTAGTGACATGCCGGTGTCCTTCGGGTACCAAAGACCCATATTGATGGTTCCTTGGAGATACCGAAAGACCCGTTTAACTGCTTCAAGGTGCTTTTTAGTAGGCTTAGCCTGGTATCTAGCACACATGCAAACAGCGAACAAGATGTCTGGTCTACTAGCAGTGAGGTACATCAGGGATCCAATCATACTATGATATTTCGTTTGGTCAATCATGATCCCTGAGTGGTCCTCATCTAGTTTGGTTCGATCAATCATGGGGGTGTCAACAGGGTCACTTGAATCAAATCCAAATTTCTTTAAGATCTCTGTTGCATATTTAGATTGATTTATGAAAATGCCTCCGGGACTTTGTGAAATTTGTAATCCCAAGAAAAATGACATTTGTCCCATCATTGACATTTGAAATTTTGAACTCATTTCATTTGAAAAACGATCACATTCCATTGGGTCTGTCGAGGCAAAAATAATATCATCAACATAAATTTGAACATGAATTAAATGTTTGCCTGACTTCCTGGTGAACAATGTAGGTTCAATTGCTCCTTTGCTAAATCCGGTAGATAGAAGAAACTTTGACAGTGTATCATACCATGCCCTTGGAGCTTGCTTTAAACCGTAAAGAGCCTTCTTCAAACGATAAACGTGAGTAGGATGCTCTTGATTCACAAATCCTTCAGGTTGGCTGACGTAGACGAGTTCTTTAAGATCTCCGTTCAGAAATGCCGTCTTCACATCCATCTGATAGACTACCATGTTCTTACTAGCAGCATTAGCCAGAAAGATTCTGATTGCCTCGATTCGAGCAACTGGAGCAAAAGATTCTTCAAAGTCAATACCCTCCTCTTGACGGTATCCTTTAGCAACTAATCGAGCCTTGTTCTTCAACACATCACCATGCTCATCAAGTTTCACTTTGAAGATCCATTTAAGAGCAATAATCATAGCACAGTCTGGAGCAGGTACTAACTCCCATACATCAAGTCGATCAAACTCATGAATTTCATCTTGCATGGCATTGAACCAGCTATCTTCATTCATGGCGGTTTTAACATCTTTTGGTTCGATCTTAGATAGTACGGAGTTGAAGAAGCACCATAAGGCATCGGTTGCAAGTTGTTTCCGTGTTGATACAGGACGAGAGGGATTTCCAATGATGTTGTCTAGTGGATGATCGTGAGTCCATTTTCTAAGGTGTTCATGTGGCAGTTGTTGAGGGACTGAGGTAGCAGAGTCGATGTCTCCTGAAGAAGATGGTTCTGATGATGATTCAGGAGCAAATATGTTTTCAAATGGAGCATCTTCAGGAGTAGCAAAGGGATTAACTTCATCATTGATGCCAGAAACAGTTCCATGATTTACATTTGAAGAATGATGATTTGTTGATGAGATGGAAGGATCAGCAGTAGGCGCTTCTTGACTTAAAGATATTGAGACTGAGGGATTGACTTCATTCACAGGAATATGAGCAGCCTCTGTTGTAGGGATCAACACCTCATTAGTACTTGGATCATAAAGTTCATCAAACATGGGATCAAACAAATTCTTTAAATCATCCTCAGATGGAGGTACATATGGAGTTTCTTGAGAGGAGTTTGGAACAGGGGAAGAACCAATGGGACTGTTTTGAAGTGCGGGTCCTGAACTGGAGTGTCCAGGAGCCATTTGACCGGTCAGCTCATCAAACGTAACGTGAATTGTTTCCATGATATTTCGGGTTCTTTTGTTGTAGATTCGGTATCCCTTTTTGTTTGGTGCATATCCTACAAATACTCCAATGTCAGCTTTAGCCCTAAGTTTGCCTAAGTCTTGACCCTCATTAGTTGGATAACACAATGCACCAAACACACGAAGGAAAGAGAGATTAGGTTTTCTGTTGTGGACAAGTTCATAAGGAGTTTTTCCATGAACAGTGTGAATCAGGGAACGATTTTGTGTGTAGCATGCAGTGGCAATTGCTTCAGCCCAGAGAAACATTGGAACCTTTGAGTAAATCAGCATTGTTCTAGCGGCTTCAACAAGAGTTCGATTTCGTCTTTCAACTACACCGTTCTGTTGAGGAGTTCGTGGAACACTTCTTTGATGGCTGATTCCAACGCTTTCATAGAATTCACTAAGTTGTTTGTTGACAAACTCAGTTCCATTGTCTGTTCTGATAATTCTGACGGTTTTGTTAAGTCGAACCTGCAGCTGTTTGATGAGTTTGATGATGATATCAGGAGTTTCATCCTTTGTCCTTAAGAACTTGACCCAGGTGAATCTAGAGTAATCATCAACCACAACTAACACATATTTCTTTCCAAAGATATTCTGCACCCTCATTGGTCCACATAAATCCATATGAATCATATGAAGAACTTCTGTGACAGAGTTAGTAGGTTTGGGTTTATGGGCATACTTCTTGCTTTTTCCCAATTGACATGCTGAACAAAGATGATCCTTTTCGTACTTGAGTCTAGGTAAACCTACAACTAAGTCCTTTCTGGTAAGATCATTGATGGTGCCGAAGTTCAGGTGATTGAGACGACGATGCCATAACCATGACTTTGTTTTAGAAGCCTTTGACAGCAAGCAAATTGGAGAAGACTTCATCATATCTTCGATGGAGATGGTGTATAGATTTGAACCACGCGAACCTCCTAAAAGTTCCTTACCATCAAGTTCTCTAACGAAGCAGGTATGTTTTCTGAAGGCTACTTCTAGATCCGAATCGCAGAATTGACCAACAGAGAACAAGTTGTGACCAAGACCTTCTACATAGTAAACTCTGGAGATAACACTTTTGCCAACAACATAGTCTCCATAACCCATAATAGCACCGAAATGATCATTCCCGAATCTAACAGTCCCGATGAATTTGCTCACGAAGTTCATGAGCCGTGACCGGTTGCCAGTCATATGCTTGGAACAGCCTGAGTCCAGGTACCACAGAACGATTTGAACAATCTGCAGTTGAACACAGACAAGAATGGATAACTGGATAACTGGGATCCCCATGCAAGAATGGGTTCCATTTGGTTAGTAACAATGGTTGGAACACCCACATCAGAAATAGAAGCATTCATATCAGAAAATGAGGCAATGGAATCATTGTGAATAGATGCAGTACTAGTGTCTGTATTAGCCTTGTTCACAGTGTGCTCACTTCTTAAGGGAATAGTTCTACCAGTAGGCATCCATTTTCTAGTGGGCATTATCTGATTAGTCTTATGACCAGCAGGTATCCAATAATAGCCTATTTTACTGAATGTTCTTCCTGTGGGTTTCCACTGTTTTCTAACTTTCCTTCATTTTTGCCTTTTAGCCTTCTTAGCATGATATTTAGCATTAACAATATTAACTGGACAATTAACATCATTAGGCAGAACATTAACACCGCATTCATGATTAGAAACAGAATTCAAGCAGACATCAATACAAGGTTTGCAAATAGTATCAGAATTCGAATTAATTACAGTACGCCTATGGCTAATACTAGAATCAACACGATTCGTTTTATTCGGTTCAAACTTAAAGTTCCTAGATTGTTCTTCTACTCTTTTCCAGTGCACATTCTTAGCTTGCGAGGTCCTATCATTCCTTGTATTGTCTTGAGACTTTGAACTGCTCCCTTTAATGTCACTGATTACTCCTGAAGAGGGAATGGGAACATTAGTTGGTTTTACTACTCTTTGCATCACCTGTTTAGATGTGCTAGGATCTGAACTACATGCAGGCACACTAAGGTTCAAATTCTTAAAACTAGAAGTACTGAGATTTGTACTCCTAGAAGGCACACTTGAGTTCTCTTTCTTAGCATTGACAGATCTGGAATCTGAACTACTTAAAGGCACACTACGGTTCACATTCAAAACATTGGGAATCGAATGAATATCATACTTGGCGTTAGGCATCGAGCATGGAATCAAAGGATTAACTCTCTCACCTAATGACTTTGGGCATATTGTGATCAAGCATTCTAAGATTTCTTGAGATCGTTTGGCATATAAGCATGCATGTCCAATTGCATTATCATGAGGTTTCTCTAACTTATCCTCTTCAACAATCTCACGCAGACATTCTAGGCAATCCTTAAGGGATGAGAAGTATGTTTGAACATCAAGTTTGTTGTTCCTGAGATGAGGAGGGACATATTTCACAGACAAAGCATATTTATTACAAGAGTGAACCTTTGATACACCATTCTCCCCATTGGTCATAGGCATTTTCCCTTTTACCTGACTCTTCAGATTCTCAATTTCCTTTTGCAATGAAGCTATTTGTTCGTTATTTTTGTTACGAGTGACCTTTATTGATTCAAATAACTCATTGAAATGACATTTAACCTTTTCATTTTCTTCTAGAAAACTTTCATTTTCTTTTTGTAATGTATTTACTAGGTTTTGAAGATGTTTGAGAATTCTGAGAGTCTAAAGGAGGAGGCATTTGGGAGCCTGTCATATTGTTCGTTTGACCCTTTAATTGAGAGATTTGGGCTTTTAACTTTCTGATCGTGTTGCAATGAGCTTGAATCTGTTCATCACGTTTGTTAATTTGAAAAACTGCATCAAACTCTGGAGCATCTGAGGATGTCTTGATATTTGAAGTTTTGACATTTTCTTTAAGATGTTGATATTTTAGTTGTAAATTAATATGCTTAACTTCTAGTTTAGAAAAATGTTTAACCAAATTGTCGTGATCATCCAGTTCAATTTTCTCGTTTAGTTTAGAATTAGTTTTTTCAAGCTCAATGACACGATCATGGGAGACTTTCAGGGCAACAGATAGTTCATGAAATAGGGAAGCATTAATAGAGCAATTTGAAGCAGTGAAAAACATATCTTAAGCAAGACATTCAGTAATAAGAATCTCATTTAATGTATGCAAGTTCTTCCTCTCAATCTCATTATATTTTAGTGCACGCTCATAGTCACTAACTTCAACTATCATTGCATCAAATTCCTTTTCTATTCCCTTAATATCAGTTTCTATCCCCTTTTTAAGACTCTCAAAGTGATCTTTTAGAAGTTTAAAGAAAGGCATGACCTCAGTTAAATAAAATTCTTTCATTTGCTCAAAACCCCTTTCTCCTTCAGTTATACCAGTGGGTGTGATCCTTTTCTTGCAAGTTTTCTCAAAATCAACAAATAGTTGAAATATAACATATTGGCTAATTAAGGTCTTGCTTTTAGTGGCAATTGTTCTTGGAACAAGATGCATTGGTGTATTAGGAGGATACACAGTCGCTCTAGGCATTTTCCAAAGGGGAGGGTTTGTTTCAACAATATTTTCAGCTTTCTGCTTATCTAGATCCATTTTCCAGAAAACTTGTTCGGGAGTCAACAATGTCTGAGGCTTAAACTTGTTCAAGGAAATCCAGTTTTCCTTCTTGTAGTCATGGGGAGTGATAATTACTTTTTTCTCTTTGCATTTAGGAGCATTTAGTTTCTTATTCATCTTCTCCCTAGTGATTTCATCTAATTTCTTATCATCTTCAGTGCACTCAACGCAACTAGGTTTTTGTCTAGGTTTAAGAATCTCATTGCCATCATAGATCACACTTTGAGCTGCTTTTGCTATCTTTCCGTACTCAGGGTTGGGTTTATCTATAATGGGAACACTATGCTTATCGCTTAGAACTCTATGCTTAGTGATCATGTGAGCAGTCTGAATGGTGTTTCCTTGTATGTACAACTTGTTTTCAAGTTTGTTTTTCAAAGTTTTCAGATTAGAAAAATCTCTCAAGAGTTTTGATTCCTTTGCATTAAATTCTTGCTTAAGCATTTTCACATTTTCTTGAAGTTCTTGTTTTTGCTTAGCAGTTTTAGAAAGCTTTTCTTGCAAGGAATTTAATTCTTATTTTAATACTTCTTCTCTAAAATTACTTTTTCTAATGATTGTACGCACTTGGTCATCCATTTCCTGCTCACGAGTGGTCAACTCAAATTTTGCACGTTGTTCATAAATAGCCACACGTTCTTTATAGGCATTTAGTTCAGAAATTACAGAATCATCAGAGGCACATGCAGTGTATTCATCAAAAACATAGTCATTGTTGACTGCAGAAGATGCATCACTTGGTACAACTTCACTTTCACTTTGTTTCTCATATTGATCATATGGGACAATATTGATATTACCCATATTTTCAACATTTGATTCAAAAGTTTCAGTTGATTGTACTTTGTCATGCATCTGTTGCACATCAGCGTCATCGTATAGTTTTAATACCTCTGAGATGAGTTTGTCTTTGGATGAGCCAGTTTGTGGTGAAGAAGAGACCTTGGGAGAAACCATTGGAGAAATGCTAGCCATAAAAATTGTGTGTGCAGTAGGTCCATCATCCACATCAGAGTCGTATGCATCACAATCAGCGACTTGAAAGGAATTCTGATGATTGTGACCTATCTCCTGAATAGGCTGCTCATTCACATCTGCATCATAGGTCTTGGCATTGCCCTAAGCTAGAAACAACAATTCCTTTTCATCCAAAGCAGCACCATTATCCTGAGCTTGTACAAGCAGCATCTTGTCTCTGAAGTAATCAGCATTCTGTGGATGCTTTGGAGATGTGCAGTTCCTTGCAATGTGTCCCTCACCACCACAGTTATAACATTTGATCGGCTTAGCTTGACCTTGATTACCGTTCCTTCCTCGATTCTGATTACCAACATAACCTCTACCAGCTCCACCTCTTCCTTGATCAAACTGCCTTACTTGAACTGACTGCCCCATAATTTTCCCATCTCTGATCAAAGGATGGTTGTAAAGATTGAAGGCAGTTCGGATCTCATTGCAGGTGTGAAGTTTGTTGGTGTGAAGCGAAAGTGTCCTGTTCTCTTTAACCATGAGTGTCAGTTGATTGATGAAATGTTCCATGACAGCATTTGCATCAGGTTGCTTGAACCTTGGATCAGAAATGGGTTTGTGATTATCATCTTCCGTGGGTACAACTTGAGGAGCATTGGTGGTAATCCCATCATTTGTGAAAAAAACAGTTGACTCATTTGTAGAGCTTGTTTCTCCCTGACCTTTGAACTGATCAAGAATCCTCTTTTCAAGCATGGCATGTCTCTCATTCTGAAGGAGGAAGGCATAGAGTTGCTCATAGTTTGTATTCTTCAATCCTTTAGTGAGCTTCACAGAGGTGACAAACTTGTGCCATTCGGGATTCATGTTGTTTACAAATTTAGAGTTTAGCTGAATGTTAGGCATAGTCATTCTGATGTTCCTCATATCATTCACCAACTTATGAAATCTCACATAGTACTCATAGACACTCTCATCTGGTTTCATCTTGAAGTGTTCAAATTCGTCATAGAGTTTTGATTCTCTGTCTTCCATAGTTAATTCAGAACCTGAGAGAAGCATCTTGACATTATCCCATACTGCCTTTGCTTCGGTGTTGTGATTGATCAGCTTGTAAATGTCTTTAGGAAGACCTTGAAGAACAATGTTAGAAGCCCTGATATCTGCATCGAATCTCTTTTTCTCCTTATCATCAAGCTCATCATACATTTTTGGTCTGTCCATTCCGTAAATAGGAGTTCCATCTTCATTAGTATCAAGTATATCTCTCGTAGTTTCAACTCGGTAGGGTCCTTCATCGATTGATTTGAGAATGTTAACCCCATTTTCTTTACCAAGACAGTACAATCTGATTCGTTGAGCCCAAGAATCGTAGTCAGTTCTGTCAAGCATGGGTGGACGAGTATCTGAACCAGCTGCTTGAACATCCTCGGCAACAGTGGAGATGATAGTGGAAACGTTGGTAGACATGTTAACAGATTATACGGGATTTTATAACTCTATGATTAAACCGGGAAATAGATTCTTTCACGGGATTTTACTAAATCAAGAGAAAACCGTAAAAAAATCACCCAAGTCGCTAGAAGATAATGCACCAAGTCGCTAACACCTAATTCGCTATACAACCAAGTCGCTAAACAAATGCAAGTCGCTAAGTAGTAACTCGCTAAGCCTCAAGTCGCTAGCAAAATTTTGGCAGCAATTCGCTAGACAAGTCGCTAAAGATTCAAGTCGCTAAAGAGCAACTCGCTACAGACCAAGTCGCTAACACCAAGTCGCTACCCGTAGTGGAGAGTCCACTACTTGTATTGTTAGTCGCTAGGCCTAAGTCGCTAGCTCCAAAACAGTAACTCGCTACAAAATTGCAAAGCAAGTCGCTACTAAGAAACAACTCCGTAGGTCAAGTCGCTAGCATGAAAAACAACATAAACATCACTTTTCAATCCAAAAACAACCCAACCAAGATGATTCAAGCTTACCAAATGAAAACCTAAACACTTGTGATGATTCTAAACATAAAAGTACTAACAAAATCCAAGCTTTAACACAAGAAATCAACCAAATGATGCACAAACCACTAAACTTTTTCAAACTCAAAAACCACCTAAAAACCACTAGAAATCCAAAGATGTGCAAGATATGATCTAACCATGGCTCTTGATACCATTTGTAGGATATTAGTTTTCACATACACATCAAACCATAACACAAAGTGGCGTATGAATGGAATTCTAGAGAGAAAAAGTTAGAGGTTTAGGGAACTTAGTGAGAGAAAGTGAAAGATATTATTATGAGCTCCAACTCTCTACCTTGGGAGGTAGAGAGTATTTATAGTCTTACATAAAACGCCACACAACGGGCTGTGGATCAGGCATACAGTGGGTAAAGACCCGTCCGTCCTCCACGGTGTTACTTAACTAAATACTACTTAACTCAAAAGAACTACGACTACGAGCTTTCTAACGATTACATATACTTGAGGTGACCGACTCTTTAATACCTGGAATTTCTAATTCCTAACACTACTGCTGCAGTAAATATTTCTGAGAGTTCTACTTCTGATAAATAGTTAATACAGCTGTTTCTACTGTTGTTCTAAAACGAAGAAAAACATCATGCATCCTTTTCGAATCTCCATATATGAACAAAAGAGTTGAGACTATACCAGAATTCAAATCACAGGTGGAAAAACAATTCCCGAAAATGATTCTATCCGATACAGAGAAAGATGTTATGTAAGTTCTTAAAACTATTCTTGTAAAAACTAAAAATTTTATTTTTTAATTTTTACATCTAATTCCTATATGCTACCATATAATTTCTATATGTTCCTATACAGGGAGGAGATTTTCAGATATGGGAAAGTAAATGCTCTTTTAAGAATTCATATCAAGTGTCTTGCCTCTGAGACAGAGATCGAACGTGAAGTAATCGATAACTTTGTCAGTATCCTAAATTTTGAAGAAAAATTAAGAAATGATACTTTAAAATTTTAGACATTACTTCAAAACAGTGATGATTGTAAGTTAACATTTTAAAATTTTTTATTATTTTATTTATTTATGTATAATTTTTCTTCTATTATACACAAATATGATTTTTGTAACTTTGCACTTTGTTTTTGTTTTAATAGCCAAAAGATCTGGATGAATATGAAAGAGATATAGAAGGCCATTCTCAAATGTTTCGAAGCTACGTTGAAGATCAATTTCAAAATGAAAAAAAAGCTATGTCAATGGAGAAAATTGAACTGGTAATATTGTCATTATTTTTTTTAAACAACTTTTTTTTGCTGATCTACTCTATTACTAATATTAACATAATAATAATCATGTTTATTTGATGTTAATTTTACTTTTAATAGGTCTTCTTTCCAATTCTTGCATATGAGCACTATTATGTAATAGTTTTCAACATTACAAATGGTCGTGGTGTAATTTTAGACAACAGTAAGTCAGATGCTTCATATGATGATAAATACAAGCATGTTTTTGATTATGTGGTAAGAATTGGTTTATTTTTTATTTTTATTTTTTTATAGTTTTTTATTTTTATTTACTTTATTTTTTTCCTGTTCAGTATATTTTTTGTGTTCTCATTAATTTCTTATTTTTACAGAAAAGTCTGTTATCATCCTATTTGCTTCGTCACAATCCTCCGAAAATTGAACTTTTGCTGGATTCAAAGGCTGAAGTACTTCCACTAAAATGGAGAACTAGGAAAGATAAAGTTAATTGTGGATTATATACAATGATTCATATGGAACTTTATGAGGATCAAGACAAACAATGGGAAATAGGTCTTTTAAAAGAAAATCACCAAAATCGTCAAATTCAGCTGGATGTGTTGAGAAGTAGGTATATAACAAAGATTTTGCTGCATGAGATTAATATGCATAAAGAAAATTTGATAAAATATGCAGACGAGTGGATAGAATCTTCAAAAGTTGTTGACGAAATTGCAGCGGATGAAAGTACTGCTAAAGAAAATGTTCCTACTGCTCATATTTCTACTGCTGATGAAGCAAGTTTCAAGGAGAATGCTCGAAAACAAGTTTCCAGAAAGTTTAGCAGAGGCAGAAAGTTTGGTGATAAGCATGACTTTGTAATAGTGAATAAAATGGGTAAAGAAGTAGTTTTGGAGCACCAGAGTAAAGCTGTTGAATATACACGGGTTGTTGAAGAAAGTGCTGCTGGAGGGCATAAAACTATTGCTACTGAAGAATTAGGTGCTACATTTGAAGAAGATTCTAAAATGGCTCGTGAATTAGGTGCTACATATGAAGCAGAGAATCAAAAGTTTCTTGAAAAACAAAGAAAAGATGCGGAGAAAGAAGCTAAAACATTAGCATTAGTAGTTGCTTGGGATGAGGAAAGGGTTAAATGGGATGCACATATGGTGCTTGCTAACAAGAAAACTTGGAAAGACATGCAAATGTACACTATTAAGGAAAAAAATGAATGGTTAAAGGAGTACATGGAAGAAAGAAGGAACTTATATGCTGCTGAGAGACTTAAGAAGAAGAAGCTCAGACCACCTACTGTTAAGCAAAGAAGAATGTTTCATGAAACTTATTTAAAGTATATAAAGGGTTGCAGAAAGAATCAATTGTCTCATATACCAGATGATGAAGTTGAGAAGATGTATAAGACAGCTAAGGAGGAAATAGATACAGAGGGACATAAAAAAGAAACAGTGGAGGTAGTCGATAAAGAAAGCTCTAGCTCAGGATTGAAAAGAGCTGCAAGTGTGTTAAATACTATTTGTAGGAAAAAAATGAAACCAGATAAGTCTTAAGCGTTTAACTTAATATCAGAATGTTTGAAAAGAAAAATATTAATATCAGAGTTAGTTGTCTTAATATATTTAAATTACTTAAATAATTTTACTTAAGTTATGATGTTTATCAGAGTTATGATGTGTTTTATTTGAGTTATGACTGTTTAACCATTGTGGGATGCTCTATGATGTATACATATTTATATTGTCTTTAATATCAGAGTTAGTTGTCTTAATATATGATATTATGTTAATATCAGAGTTAGGCCTATGACGTATACATATTAATATTATCTTAATATCAGACTTTAGTTTTTCAAAAGTTTCTTGAAAAACAAAGAAAAGATGCTGAGAAAGAAGCCAAAACATTAGCATTAGTAGTTGTTTGGGATGAGGAAAGGGTTAAATTTAATGCACATATGGTGCTTGATAACTCAGAAAGACATGCAAATGTACGCTATTGAGGAAAAAATGAATGGTTAAAGGAGTACATGGAAGAAAGAAGGAACTTATATGCTGCTGAAAGACTTAAGAAGAAGAAGCTCAGACCACCTATTGTTAAGCAAAGAAGAATGTTTCATGAAACTTATTTAAAGAATATAAAGGGTTGCAGAAAGAATCAATTATCTCATATACCAGATGATGAAGTTGAGGGACATAAAAAAGAAACAGTGGAGGTAGTCGATAAAGAAAGCTCTAGCTCAGAATTAAGTGTGTTAAATACTATTTGTAGGAAAAAAATGAAACCAGACAAGTCTTAAGCATTTGACTTAATATCAGAATGTTTGAAAAGAAAAATATTAATATCAGAGTTAGTTGTCTTAATATATTTAAATTACTTAAATAATTTTACTTAAGTTATGATGTTTATCAGAGTTATGATGTGTTTTATTTGAGTTATGACTGTTTAACCATTGTGGGATGCTCTATGACGTATACATATTTATATTTTCTTTAATATCAGAGTTAGTTGTCTTAATATATGATATTCTGTTAATATCAGAGTTAGCCCTATGACGTATACAAATTAATATTATCTTAATATCAGAGTTTAGTTGTCTTAATATATGATATTGTCTTAATATCCGAGTTATTAAATGATGTTAAACATAATAATAATGTTTAAATGCTAAATGTTAGTTGTTCAATGTTTAACTTTAATATATACTTGAATTATAAATTTTAAACCATAAATTCACACTACTTTAAGATTGGGACCTTAAAACCAAAAATTTTATTCATAATACGAAATTACATAATACTTCTAGAACAACCAACAAACAAGCAACAAACCAAACTACAAAAGATCATTAAACAAAAGATCTAAACAGCCAAACCCCCCAACCAAACCTCACTCATACTTCTTCATCTTCTCCATCTTCATACTTCTCCATCTTGGTGATATGCTCCTTCTTTTTATTGACAATTGCACGCATATCAATCAAAATGCCAACAAGCGAATCCAACAATCGACGCTCCATCACTTGAATGTCATTCAGGGTGTCATAGATCTCATCTACAGCTTCTTCTTCATCGAAATTAAGAGACAATACCTCACTCATTGCCTCTGTACGCTTTTCAACCTTAGTAACCAACTCAGTTCTACGCTCGCCAAGCCACATAATAATCCCTTCTTCATCTGTAACTTCTTGATTAAATAAACACTTGAACAAGTTATGTAGTTGATTAGTTCCAAAAACGTTTTTGAGTTCATTGATAATTGGAGTTTGAGACATTTTGAGGATGATTAGGGTTAGAGCAGAGATGGTATCTTATTGCAACTGAATAGACTTATTTATATTGTAACTGAATAGACTTTTTATTGCAAATAAACCCTCCAACTTCAAAAATGCGTTAAATTTTCAATTAAAGTTTACAAAAATAACAAAAGCAGCCCTCAAAATTAAGTATCAGAGTAAGTTAATAATATCAGAGTAGTAATTAAGTAAGTTAATTATATCAGAGTAATAGTTTAAATTGTATGTTACATACTTTATGTTTTTAATACAATTGATAAAAAAAAAAAAAAAAAAAAAAAAAAAAAAAAAAAAAAAAAAAATCCAATTTATCACTACAATTATTATTCTGATATAATTAAGTAAGTTAATAATATGATTGTAATAATATATTGACATAATAAATGTTAAATTTTAAACTTAAATTTGTTAAAAACTTTTAGTAGTTAAATATTAATTTAAAAATAATAAGTGTTAAATTTAATTTTTTAAATAACTATAAGTATGAAATATGATAATTATATTCATTTTTGTCTTGTGTATTGTCAAAATCAACTTTAAAAATTATCACAAAATAAAGTGGTATATTACGTCTCGAGGAATCTTTAACCACTATAAATAGTATCTGACATATATATTTGTTGAAAATTACTTAATAAACAGATACTCGAATATATATACGTCATAAGCAAACTAACTCTGATATTAAGGAAATATTAATATGTATACGTCATAAAAACATACAAAATATTAAATTTTATTTCGTTTGTATGCGCTTCTTCTTTTAGACTTTGTATGAGAAAAATAATATATAAAAGAAAAATACATAGAAGTTTATTATTTTGTTACATTAATAAATAATTATTATTTTGTTACATTAATAAATAATTATTATTTTGTTACATTAATAAATAATTATTGTAAATAAATTCACCATTACGCAAACGAGATTAGATGAAAGTTTATTGTTTTTTATTTTCGTTTATGAACTTGAATTGTAATATTTAAAGCGAGCATCTACTACAAAAGAAATTGATTTTTAGTGACTTATGGTTCTAATGACATAAAAAAAATATCATTAAATCTAACTTTTTAATGACAATCGATAAGAAAGGGTGGGAATAAAGTAGAAATTTGAGTTAATGACACTTTTTTAAAAAAGTATGTGTTATGAAAGACAAAAACTTAATAATTACATTTATTTGTGTATTATAGTTAGACTTTTATCTACTTCACTTTTACTTATACTTAGAGCAAACACAAAAAGTGTCATTAACTCAAATTTATATTTCAATATATATAAGTGATGGTGATTTGATAAATCATAACTAGCTCAAACGACCCATTTCATTCATTAACCAAAAAATATTATTACTATGAAATTATTGTGATATACCCAATCACAAATTTTTACAAATTTTAAGACAGGCGTTAAATACAAACGAGTTCAACCGATATTAAAATTTAAAAACGCCCAATACATCAGTTGGGTAACCAAAAAAAAATTCCCACGACCGATATGAAGTTCAACCGACTTTTAAAACGTTTACTTTCCCCACTTTATTAACTTGACCGTTGCATTTAAAAAAAAACTTTTATTTTTAAAAACTTTACCACTATATAAATACTAACTCAAACACATTTCTAAAACACACAAATTCAATCAACCATTATAACTAAATACCCACAAAGATTTATTATGGCTTGCCGTCTCCCCCATTCCGCTGAAGATATGAAAATGTACGTTAACAAACAATGCGAAGAAGATGATGTTGCTCAAAAAAATGCTATTATAGACGTTATCCATATGTTTGAGCAGGCAAGAGCAGAAAAGAAACAAATGAGAGAAAACTACAAGAGTTGCAATGACATTACGCCTAAACGAAAAGCTGTGATTGACAAATTTTTAAAAGATCAAGGCCGCAAAGACGACGAGATTGTTGAAAAGTTGTGGCGGTGTGTTCAAAAGGTATCAGACAACATCAACAACAAAATCAATTAGAGCTACCGGGAGAACAAAAAAGATAGTGTAGGTACATCAACTTCGACGACTCGTGATTTTTTGGCCGATTATCGGACTACCTCTGACTCTTCAGATTAGATTTATGATTTATGTATTTCGTATGGTTTTTGCTGTTTAAAATGTTAAAAAAAAGAAAAAAAAAAGTCATCGACTATGAAAAACATTAGTTTACAATTCATTTTAATGAATTAAATTCATCAACTGACTCTACTTTTCAACATTAGTTTACTCTTAATAATAATAAAATAAATAATGTTTTTTCTATTTTTTATGACCCATTTCATAATTTTCTCTGTATACACACGAATATCAAAAGAAACTGTGATTTGACAAATCATCACTACATCGAGGTACAACATATGTCAGAGAAATTATCTCTGAATAGACGTGAATATTTTTCGTAATTGATCATCATTTCATATTCCATCTTTCTCATTTGTTTATTAATAATTTTAAAAATTAAATATAAGATTTGATTTCTACTTTTTATTTGTTAATAATATCTATTCGAAATATTATTACAATGAAATTAAAAAGATATATACTAAATTTTTTGAAACTAGTCTTGATCAATTATATATTAAAATCAGACTTATGATTTATTTGATGGTATTTCTAACATTTTTTGATATTAAAAAATTTAGTCATATTAAAAAATTTAGTCATATTAAAATGATTTTACGATATTAAATTGCTTATTATGATATTAAAGGATGTGTAGGTTATTTTTATATGTATTCTGATATCATTGTTTGATATTAAAGCAATAATATGATATAAAACCAGTTTAATATAAACTTTAACATTAGTTTTAAATATTACTTTAAACTGATATTAGTTTTTTCCTTATATGTTTTATTCATATATTTTAAATTTTTCATCTTCACTATGTATTTTAAGTTTTTAAATATTTAGGTCACAAACATATGTCTAACTCTGATATTAAGACATTATCAATATGTATACGTCATAGTACATGCAAATATTAAATAAAACGTAAAGATTAATATTTTCTTTCAGAGACTTTGATATTAAGACAATATCATATATTAAACAGCTAACTCTGATATTAAGACAATACCATATATTAAGATAACTAACTCTGATATTTGGACAAATGTTAATATTTTATATCACACATTCATTTTAAAAAACTAACTATCAAATTGGTTTAGACTATGGTTTAGAGAACTCACGGCTTAATATCAAAATAACTCTCATTTAGACATAAGACTGATAATAATTCATTTTAAAAAACTAACTCTCAAATTAATTTTATACTATGGTTTAGACTATGGTTTGATAGTTTGTGATTTAATTCCGAATTAAGGTGAACAAAAAGATAATTTTACATATATTAAGACAATTAAATCTGATATTAAGGCAACAAAAAATATTAAACAACAAACTATATTAAAATTAACTCTCAAATATATTAAACAACAAAATACATACTTTAAAAAAAATAACTCTCAAATTGGTTTAGGCTATCGTTTAGATAATATCATTTATTAAACAACAAACTTTAACATTAAGACAACAAAATATATTAAACAACAAACTATGATATTAAGAGAATATTAATATTAAACAAAAAAATATGTTATTATAATTCTGCTATAAGAAAAGTTTCCATTGATGAGGACATTGGATATAAAAATTTAAAAAATAACAAATTTTACTGAAAAAATAAACATCATATTAAATTTTTCACAAACTGATTGAGCAATTAAAATCATTTTAATTTAAATAACATAACTCAATTAAAATTATTTAGTAAATTAAATATAAACAAAATATACTTAAAACAAACATAAATTAAAAAAAGAATATTAAGGAAAAACTATAGTAAAATTAAATGTAAAACTTTGACATAAAGTGATATTTTGAGTCTCGAGGAGGTACTTTTTCATCACTATAATTAATATCTGACATGTATGTCAGTGTCTTATACATCTATCTTTCAAATATGTATTTCAGATATTAAATTTAATTTAATTTTAGCTCTTATTGAATATTTTTAATTTACTATGATATTAAGACAATAATATCATAACACAGTACTAAATAAAATTATTGTGATACAAAGTTACGGAGATATTAAATTTAATATCACAGTACATCAAAATTATTTGTATAGTGAAATATTTAAAAATAAAATTTTGAAATTAAACATAATATTTGACAAAACATCATTACATCGAGACACAAAAAAGTGTTAGAGAAAAATTATTGCTCTAGACGCGAAGATTAAAAAAATAAAATAAATATATAATTAATTTTGTTATAATTGTTATTCAACGTAAATATACAATTTACAATCTTAAATTTTAATATTACATTTAAATATTACTTTAACCGG
Source organism: Chrysanthemum seticuspe (assembly GCA_019973895.1). NCBI lineage: Eukaryota > Viridiplantae > Streptophyta > Magnoliopsida > Asterales > Asteraceae > Chrysanthemum > Chrysanthemum seticuspe. The sequence continues at coordinate 119,583,907 of BPTQ01000003.1, forward strand.
ATATTAGTTTTTTCCTTATATTTTTTATTTATATATTTTAAATTTTTCATCTTAACTATGTATTTTAAGTTTTTAAATATTTAGGAAACCATCATATGTCTAACTCTGATATTAAGACATTATCAATATGTATACGTCATAGAACATGAAAATATTAAATAAAACGTGAAGATTAATATTTTATTTCAGATACTTTGATATTAAGACAATATCATATATTAAACAACTAACTCTGATATTAAGACAATATCATATATTAAAGATAACTAACTCTGATATTAATACAATATCATATATTAAACAACAAAATCTTATATTTGGAAAAATATTAATATTTTCTATCAAACATTCATTTTAAAAAACTAACTCTCAAATTGGTTTAGACTATGGTTTAGAGAATATCATATATTAAGACAATTAAATATGATATTAAGGCAATACCATATATTAAACAAGAAACTCTGATATTAAGACAATATTAATATTATCTTTCAGACATTCATTTTAAACAAAACTAACTATTATAAAAAAGATGTTATTATAATTATGCTATAAGAAAAGTTACTATTAATGAGGACTAAAAAAAGCAATATTAATGAAAAACTATATTAAAATTAAATGTAAAACTTTGACATAAAGTGATATTTTGAGTCTCGAGGAGGTTCTTTTTCATCACTATAATTAATATCTGACATGTATGTCAGTGTCTTATAAATCTATCCTTTCAACAGAAAATCAAATATGTATGTCAGATACTGAATTTAATTTAATTTTAGCTTTTATTGAATATTTTTAATTTACTGTGATATTAACAAAATACTAAATAAAATTAGTGTGATATTAAGTTACAGAGATATTAAATTTAATATAACAGTTTATCAAAATTATTTATATAGTGAAATATTTAAAAATAAAATTTTAAATTAAACATATTTATTAAAATAAATATTCCAAAAATCACTGTGATATTAAGACAATAGTATTATAAATTACCAGCGCAATATTTAAATTGTTGTATTTCATAATGATTTGATAAAACATCATTACATCGAGGCACAAAAAGTGTCAGAGAAAAATTAGTGCTTTAGACGTGAAGATTAAAAAAATTAATTGTCAAATTTCGTTCTAATTTTAAAAAAAAATTAATAAATATATAATTAATTTTGTTATAATTATTATTTAACATAAATATACAATTTACATTCTTAAAATTGTTAGTAATATTATTATAATTTTTATTTAATATAAATATACAATTTACAATCTTATAATTGTTATTAATATTATTATAATTGTTATAATTGTTTCAAATGTAAGTTATATGTTTACATTCTTTCAATGATATTAATATATTATTTATCCTCGAGATGCAAACCATCAATCACATCAAAAAGGTAATTTACTCTTGTTATAAAAACCTATCATTACAACCATATAGATTCTAAACTTTCGTCACAAAGTTAGTTCATCAAAAATAAAAATTACTGAAAAATTATGTATTTGAATTAATTTTTTTTTCCAAATTGTTATTCATGATCCTGGAGTATATGCTATGGTTTTTTATTTGATAAGAAACTTAGATATTTTACCGAAAGTTATATAGATGAAAAAGGGGTATTTCAAAGTTGTATAACTTCATTTGAAATTCTCTTTTTCGTCTATTGTATGTATTTTAAGTGTAGTCACGCAAGACGTACTAAAACTACATGCGGTGAAGGAATTGCATGATCTCATTCAGAAAAATCATTACTGATTCTCTTCTAAATGAAGATATCGATGATAGCCGTCATGTAGCATAAGCCCCAACTTCAATACAAAAAGTTGGGGACACTTGATGAAGATGGCGTTGGTGCGTGATGAAAGTTTAATCATTTTGCCTACCTATGTTTCGCCATGCTCATCAGAATGAGCATGAGTAACATATTAGGCATTTCTGAAGAAATATTGGTTGTCCTACAAAACAAGTCGTTTGTAGAACAACCAATATTGGATAACATCTTATTGGTCCGTCCATAAAGTTTGACAACAAAGGAAGAGAAGGACAGTAGATTGCATATAAGAGGACAATGTGAGGAAGATTGATGCGCGCAAAACCGTCAAGTTCTCTCACACCAGCTAGCCACTTGTGAATGGCTAACGAAAACTTAAAACAGCTTAAGCACGAAATCAATGAAGATCTGAGGAGTACAGTGTTTCCCCGGGTCGTTATGTCCCAGCGAGTTGTGCAATGGATTATCAAACGTTTAGTGATCGAGGAGTTGAACGGGAAAAGGATCTGTGAGTGATATTATGACTACAGAAAAAACCAACAAATGAAAACGGCTTAAATGCAGATTAAAGGAAAATAAAAAGATAAAATCTATTAAATAAACGCTATCACTATATTTAAAGTGATGAACGTTTAAAAACCTAAAACGTACGTTTAAATTAAAAACTACGTAACGTATAAAATAAAAAGTGAAATCTAAGAAATAAAAGTCCTAAAAATATGAAAAATACATTTTTACAAACCTAATGATATAAGAAACTTTTTGGAAAAAGAAAATTATTTTTATAACTAATATTCTAATTATTATTAATTAAAAACTATTTTTAACTAATTAAAAATAACCTAAAATGAAAGAAAATAGGAAATAAAGCTTGAAAAATAAAATTATGAAATGGAAAAGTCTAAAATATCAAAAGAGAATTTTAAAAACTATTTTTGTATTTTTCTGGTTATTTTTCTATTTTTTATGATTTTTAAACTATTTAAAATTAATTTAATTATTAAAATTTACCAAATAAACTATGAAAAATCTAGAAAATTACTTTTTCTACTTTTTATATTTATCTAAGTCTAAGAAAATTGAAAAATTATTTTTTTGAACCTTTTTCTAATTTTTTGTATTAAAAGCTATTTAAAAAGACTTAAAAACTAATTTAAATTAAGAAAAATAGCAAAACTACTTAGAAAAATCTGAAAATTTCAGGAAAAGTCTAAAATATTATTAAGAAGCTAGGAAAAATAGAAAAACATGGGCTTGTGTGGAAGATTTAGGATCTGATGTGGAAAGTGCTTAACAATAAGCACTAGAATTAAGCAATTGAACACCCAAGGCCACCCAACTGAAACAGAAGCTACTATAAGCTAAAAATGACCAAATGCAACTTAATTCAACAAGCTTGGACCTCTGATTCACCAATTTTATCAGATTTGATGTTTTTAGTGTATGAGCTAAAATCAGTTCTGAGTACCAACTTGGGACACAAGCACAAGCTTGAATATAAGCTAAAAATGAAAACTATGACTTGGAACCTGGACTAGACCTGGTTGAGATTAATTATGCCAAAAATCAGATAATGAAAAGCTCTAATAAGCCCTGTGCATAAGCTGCACTAACTGAGAAAAACTCTCAGTGTTAACTGACAGTGGAGCAGGGCACTTTGGCCTAAGATGATGAGCTTGTTTAGGGCTTTTACAAAAATTGTAAAATTCTAATAAAATGATAACAAGTAAGAACACCAGCTGAACTTTTTGAAATGCCAATTTTCACTTGTTAAGTCCCAAGGATAAGATCATGAAAAATCCTTCTAACAGACCCTAAAACAGGTTTTGTGCCTTTTTGACTTTTGACAAAATAAGGAACTTTGACTTAAATGAACTTTAAATCCAATTCTTGTGACTGAGATTAAAGTTATATGTTATAGTAAACTTGTTGCAAGCAGTATTGATGATGTTTAAACACAACATGATGAACTGCTATCTTAAAACTACAACAGTAAGACAGTGGACAGGTTTGGAGTCAATTTTGACTTTAAGTGGTTGCAGGTACCAAAGATTGACTCAAATGAGCTTACTTCTACTTAACAGACATGAACCAAGAGAGATTAACCATTGTAAATGCTTCTGAGACAGATAACTAAGCAGAACCAAACACCCCTTTAAAAATGATTTGCAAACTAAAACTGAGATAAACACTTATCCAACTTGTAATGAGGATTAAATTAAGCTTACATGATCAGATTACAACTATATAAACACATATAAAACACTTGTGACCACAGATATAAAGATAAGCAAAAAATGCAAAAACTAACTTGAACATGAAAAATGAAAAAGTTACTCACAATCCTCCAACTGATGTAGGCCAATACCAAACCAAAATTCCACTATACTAAACCATTTTGAACCCACATCCAAGCCTGCAACAACCCTGTACCATTTCCATAGCCATTTGATCACCTGTTTGACTTTTGTTGACCAAATGTCAAAATGAATGAGAACTTGAATGAAAGCTTGTACAAAGCTATGCTAAGCTTATTTAAGCTTATTTATACTGAGAAATGAGCTTGATAAAGCTTTTGAATGATAATTTGACTTTGACAATTTCAACAGTAAGCTTTAAAAGATAAAAATGAACATTAACTTGAAATAAAACTTAAACAAAGTTGCAAATCACTTGAATGCTATTGTTTGATACAAATAAACTGAAAAATACAAATGAAAACTAGTTAATACATGTTAAGCTTAAAAACGACATTAAGAAGATTTTTTTATATAACTAACTACTTCGTACTAGCTTCTTCTCCTCTGTTTTTATACCCATTTCCTTTGTCTCTCTCCTCTGAGTGAATCCCATCAAAAATCTAGACCCTTGGATGACTAGGTTGCTTTTTAGCCATAGGATCAAAAATGGCGGGAAAAGCCCATTTGACTTGAGGGTTCTGTTTGTAGCTACTAGGGGGGGGATGATGTGTGGGTGTGATGATTATTGAGGAGGGGGGGGAAAAAAGATAAGGCATGGGGAGGTAGTGTGTAGCAGGCAGTTACAGGGCCAAGTGGGGAAGAAGGTGGGTTTTGGCGCCATTGGGATAAGTCAAACCATTTGACTAGGCAGAGTTATTAAAAGGGGGGTCAAAATGGCTTTTTGACAGGGGGTCCAATAGAGTGGAAGGGTCCAAATGATGTATTAAAGGTTTAAAACTCAAGGGACTAATGTTGCCAATTCTGAAAATTGAGGGACTAGGCTGCCATTTCAGAAAAGTTATTCCAAGGACTAAAAGTGACAACTTTCAAAAGTACAAGGACCAATGTTGCCTTTTTCACATTTTCCAGGGACCAATTCTGCCAATTTTCAAACTTGGAGGACCATTTTTGTAATTTTCTCAAACTTTTGATATTTTTCACCAAAGGACTAAATTTGACAACTTTTGATTTTAAAAGGACCTTTGGTGACTTTACTTTTGAAATTATGTGCTCAGGGACTGTTTTTGACAACTTTTGATACTTGGGGGACTGAAACTGCAATTTTTGCAAATTTGATATGTTTTTCATCTGATTTTGATATTTTTGAATTTAAAACACATAAAACACTGATTTGTGATATTCTGATCATTTTGATGTGTTTCTGAGTGTTTTCAGATGATTTTGCAGTTTATTTTGTACAGAAATGATGAGTATTTAGACACTCATCAATGGTATCCTTTCGCAACCAGTCGAGCCTTGTTCTTTAGCACATCACCATGCTCATCAAGTTTTACTTTGAAGATCCATTTTAGAGCAATGATCATATCACAGTCAGGAGCAGGTACTAATTCCCATACATCTAGTCGATCAAACTCATGAATTTCTTCTTGCATAGCATTGAACCAGCTGTCCTCAGTCATGGCTGTTTTAACATCTTTTGGTTCAACCTTAGATAGTACGGAGTTGAAGAAGCACCCCAAGGCATCAGTTGCAAGTTTTTTACGAGTAGATACTAGACGAGAAGGGTTCCCAATGATGTTGTCCAATGGATGGTCATGTGTCCATTTTCTAAGGTGCTCGTATGGTTGTTGTTGAGGAACTAAAATAGCAGAGTCTGGATCTTCTGATGAAGATGGTTCTGAAGTTGGTTCAGGAGCAAATATGTTCTCAAATGGAGCATCTTCGGGAGTAGCAAAAGGGTTATCTTCATCATAATTTGCAGCTTCATTTCCATGATGTACAACTGAAGATTGAGGATTTGAGGATGACGATGAGTGATCTGCAGCTGGCGCTTCTTGAGATAGAGTCATTGAAACAGATGGATTATCTGTGTTGATTGGATTAGAAGCCGCCACTGTTGATGGTGTAGAATGATCATTAACAATAGGTTCATAATATTTATCAAACATTCGATCAAACAGTTTCTTTAAATCTTCTTCAGAAGGAGGTACATATGAAACTGCAGGTGATGGATTCTGTACAAGAGAAGAACTGATAGGACTACAAGATAAATGTTGAGATGCGGGTCCAGAACTTGATTGTCATGGAGCCATTTGCTCAGACAGCTCATCGAACATGACGTAAATTGTTTCCATGATATCTCGGGTTCTTTTATTGTAGATTCGGTAACCCTTCCGGTTTGGTGCATAACCAACAAAAACTCCAATGTCCGCCTTAGCTCTTAACTTTCCTAAGTCTTGACCATCATTCGTTGGATAGCATAAGGCACCGAACACACGAAGGAAAGATAGATCGGGTTTTTGGTTATGGACAAGTTCGTAAGGAGTCTTTCCATGAGAGGTGTGAATAAGGGAACGATTTTGGGTGTAGCAAGCAGTGGCAATGGCTTCAGCCCAGAGAAAAATTAGAACCTTTGAGAAAATTAGCATAGTCCTTGCAGCTTCGACAAGAGTCCGATTTCGTCTTTCAACTACACCGTTCTATTGAGGAGTACGTGAAACACTTCTTTGATGACTGATTCCAATGCTTTCATAGAACTGACTCAGTTCTTTGTTAACAAACTCAGTTCCATTGTCTGTTCGAATAATTCTGACAGTTTTATTAAGTCGAACCTGTAGCTGTTTAATAAGTTTGATGATGGCATTTGGAGTTTCATCCTTTGATCTCAAAAACTTAACCCAAGTAAAATGCGAATAGTCATCAACCACGACTAACACATATTTCTTCCCGTTTATAGTTTGCAATCTCATGGGTCCACACAAATCCATGTGAAGAGTATGAAGAACTTCCATTACTGAGTTTGCAGGTTTGGGTTTATGGGCATATTTCTTGCTTTTTCCTAATTGCCATGCTGAACAAAGATGATCTTTTTCATACTTCAATCTGGGTAAACCTCTTACGAGGTCCTTTCTAGACAAATCATTTATGGTTCTGAAGTTCAAGTGATTGAGACGACGATGCCATAACCATGACTTTGTTTTAGAGGCCTTTGATAACAAGCAGATTGGAGAAGACTTCATCATATCTTTGATAAAGATGGTGTACAAGTTTGTTCCATGTTTTCCTCTTTAAAATTCCACACGATCAAGTTCTCTAACGAAACAAGTATGTTTTCTAAAGGCCCCTTCTAGATCAGAATCACAGAATTGACCGACATAAAACAAATTATGACCAAGACCTTCATTAGAGATTGGAACACCCACATCAGAAACAAAAACAATGATATCATTAGAGGTAGATGCCGAGCTAGTAGTAACAGTAGATCCATTCAAAGTAGCGACTCGGAAAATGCCCATGAACCAATGAATTCGGGGTCGAGTCAAGCTAGCGACTCGGAAATCAAAAACAGTAGCATGCCATATGGGTTTTCACCCATATTTCTGACTTCTTACCCCTTTCTACCACCTAAGTGTGGGGGTAATACCCCACCTGTTGTACAAAAAAAAAAAAAAAAAAAAAAAAAAAAACAAAAAAAAAAAAAATCTCTTTCTAAATAATGGCCGTAGTATTTCCCTTTTACGTTCTTTGTTTCGGCATAACAGCCGGTACTTTGAATATTGAGGGCAATATTCATTTCTAAGTGTGGGGGGGATTCTCACGAATTTTATCATATAATTATCCCAATTCCCCCGTTTTTGGCCAAATTTTTTTTTTGGAGTAAGTGTTTTTACACTTACTCATTTGGTTATCAGTCCGCCTTGTCTAATAAACAAAAGGATTGGCTAATCCAGGAGCAAACGGCTCTTGGTAAAGATATATCAAATCCGTTTACGGCTTGCAATTTGCCCAAAATTGTATGGTATTCAGCTCACCATATCCTAAAAAGTGAAGAGTTGACTAGCCCGCAAGTTTATGGCTTGTGGTAAAGGCAGTGGAAAATCCATAATTGGTAATCAGCTCACCAAAGATAATATTGATAAATTATCTAAGAGTTGGCTAGTCCAGAGCAAACGGCTTCTGGTAAAGACAAAATCAAATCCGTTGAAAGCTGGTGGTTTGCTCAAAATCACATGGTTATCGGTGTACCATGGTTCTTACTTGAACTGAAACATTTGGCTACTCCAGAAGTAATGGCTTTTGGTAAAGAGATTAAAATCCATTATGTTTTCTCAAATCATTGCTAGGGACTAGCAATATCTCAGTGTGGGGGATTGATGAGTGTCTAAATACTCATCATTTTTGTACTATATAAACTGCAAATTCATCTGAAAACACTCAGAAATGCTTTAAAATAATGAAAATATCCCAAATCAGTGTTTTATGTGTTTTAAATGCAAAACTATCAAAATCAGATGAAAAACATATCAAATTTGCAAAATTGGCAGTTTTAGTCCCCCAAGTTTCAAAAATTGTCAAAAACAGTCCCTGGTAAATCAAAATAAAGAAAAATGTCATTTAAGGTCCATGGGATTCAAAAGTTGTCAAAACAAACATTTGAAATGTAAAATTTGCAAAATTACAACTTTGGTCCTTAAACTTTGAAAATTGTCATGTTTAGTCCTTCAAATTTTAGAAAATGGCAAATATGGTCCTTTAATTATTTGAGAATGATAAGTTTGGCCCTTGGTCTATTTAAGATTGGCAAGACCAACCCTTGGAGTACTTTTCATAATTTACAGGTTTGGTCCCTAGGTTTTGTGAAATTGCAAAATGGTCCTTGTGTTTAATAAACAACCATCCGGACCCTATAATTATCCCAAGCCCAACACTAAACCTCTTGGCCCAATTCACTTACCCGGTCCTTTACCCACAACCCGACAACCCAAACCCACGTTTTAAAATAAACAAACCCGCCCCCCCCTATAGCCTGTCTTCCCCGACAGGATTGTCTGCAACCCATCTCCCCCCTCCTACTCCTCACCTTTCTACCTTTCTTGTTCCCCCCTCATCAACATCCTGCCAAGAGCATTAAATGATCCTCTTACCCACACTCAAACTCAACCACTGTCAATATGTCCATTTCCCGCCAAAACTAAATCAAAGGCCAAGATTGCATACACTCATCCAATGGACCAAAATGGAGGTGGGAACTATTCAGATGAGGAGAGAGAAGCTCTTGGAGCTATAAAAGACAAGAATGAAGCAGTTTCAAGGAGTAGTTAGTTTTATCATTTTTCTCTAATGTCGTTTTTTAAATAATAGTTTTAGTTTAAAGCCAAATGTTGTAATTTCACCTTCCTTGTATTACATTTAAGTCATTTCATATTTATAATCAGTATTTAAGAATCAATTTTCAAGTTTAGTTAAAATTTGTATTTTGTGTTAATTGTTGAAAAATCTCAATTCGAATTCTCATATTCAAACTTTGAATACCTTATTTTCTCATTCAATTGAGCTTAAATAAGCTATACATAGTCTTTGATAACCCTACAATTAAGTTTCAAACATTTTGGATTCTTGGTCAACAAAAAGTCAATATGGGTGAATTTGGCAGTGGTGATGGATTTTGGTGATGCAGAAGTTGGTTTGGGTTGTATTAGATTGGAATAGACTAGGATTAGAGTAGGATTTGGTTTGGTTCTATCCTGCAACCAGCTGAACACATTTGAGTAAGATTACTCATTTTCAAGTTTTATTTCAAATTTGCATTGTTTGCTTGTGGATGTATCTGTGGTCAATATTGGTTTTTATGTGTTTATTAAGGTGTATTTAAGATACTTAAGCTTAGTTGGATCAATGGCATAAGACAGTTTAGCAGATAGGATAGTTTTACTTGCTTATCAGTTAGAATAGGGGTGTTTGGAATTGCTGTCAATCCTGTCCACTAGGCTTGCTTAGTGATTAGTTCCTGTTGTTTCATTCTTGTATAACTATTTCATGCTCTTATCTGTCCAAATATTGAGCCTGCTTAAGCTCAAAAGTCAAAATCTTCCTTGCCCCATCCTTAACAGTTAACTGTTAGGATTTTGGGATACAAATCTCATCAAATCTGCTTATAACTAGATAATTTAGCTTAATCCAACCTTAGTTTAGCTTAATATAACATACAAGTCCTTTAAATCATGATCAAAATCCAGATAAGTCAATCTTTCAGTTTTGCTCAAAAAGTCAAAATTGCTTAAATCTCAGTTTTGGCTACACTAAGGTGATTTTTATTGGGCTCATTTTTGAGTCAATTTCTATGAAACTTGTAGTTTTAGAGAGCCCTCTTGGTCTATTTTCTTATGTCTAATTTCTTACATTTTTGTGAATTTTGTTTAAGCTCCAAATTTGTTGTTCAAACTGGGCATAAATGCCCTGTGCAGGGGACTGTTGCCTGCACAGGTTTGTGCAGGTTTTGTAAGGCCTGCACAGGTTTCATTCTAGCTCAACTAGGTCTGATTTTTAGTTTATAAGGTCTCACCTAGGTCTTCTCCAAGTTCCAATTCCTGTTTTCATGTTTCTAGCTTATTTAGGTGCTTATATTCTAGCTTAAAGTTGCCCCCCTTTAACTGTTTTGGCCCTTTTGCTCAATTGCTCAAATCTTTGTAAGATTGCAAATCAGAGGTTTAAGCAGTTGTTTCTAGTTGCATTTAGGTAGTTCTAGCTTATTGTAGCTTCATTTTCAGTTTGGTAGCCTTTGGATTCCATTTGCTTAATCAAGTGCTTATTTCAATAAGCACTTCCAAATCAGTTGCATATTCTTGCACTTAACCCCCTGTTTTTCTATTTTTCCTTTATTCCTTATATTATTTTAGACTTTTCCTGAAATCTTCAGATTTTTCTAAGGTGTTTAGCTATTTTTCTTTATTTAAATTAGTTTTTAAGCAATTTTTAAATAGCTTTTAATACAAAAAATTAAGAAAAGGTTCAAAAAATTAATTTTTCAATTTTCTTAAGTTTAGATAAATATAAAAAGCCAAAAACATATTTTTCCATATTTTTCTTAGTTAAATTTGTATTTTTAAATAATTTAATTAGTTTTAAATAGTTTAAAATTCCTAGAAAATAGAAAAATAATCAGAAAATTACAAAAATAGTTTTGAAAATTCTATTTTGATATTTTAGATTTTTTTAATTCATAATTTTATTTTTCTAGCTTTATTTCCTAATTTCTTGTATTTTAGGTAATTATTAAATAGTTAAAAATAGTTTTTAATTAATAATAATTAGATAATTAGTGATAAAAATAATTTTCTTTTTCCAAATATTTTCTTTTATCATTAGGATTGTAAAAATGTATTTTTCATATTTTTAGGACTTGTATTCCGTAGTTTTCACTTTTTGTTTTGTACGTCTACGTAATTTTTATTTAAAACGTACGTTTTTAGTTTTAAGTTTTAAACGTTCATCACTTTAAAAATAGTGATAGCGTTTATTTAATAGATTTTATCTTTTTAATTTCCTTTAATTTTCATTTTAGCCCTTGTAGTTTATGTCCTTTTTCCGTAGTTATAATAATTCCAAATTCTCTTTTCCGTCCAAATCTCCCGATCACTATACGTGAGGTGATCCATTGCACAGCTCGCTGGGACATAACGACCCGGGGAAACACTATACTCCCCAGATCTTCATTGCATTCGTGCTTAGGCAGTTTTAAGCTGGTTACGGTCTGCCATTCACAAGTGGCAGGCTTGTGTGATTTAGCTTGACTGTCTGGCACGCATCAAATGTTAATACAAATAAGCCGTAAAAACGTTTATTTATATTTTACGATCTTCTAATGTTTTGTCAATAACAAAAGTAAAATCATATTAACGAAACAAATAAAATACGTAAATGGTTTGAACTAATGGTTTTCTAACATACTTACGTCTTCACATAAAACACTATAACAAGATTAAGTGATTTTATGTTTTAGATACACATGTACAACAACTAGTGTTTACATATTGGCTTAACAAGTTTAAGTAACTCTATGAGTTAGATACATATGTACAACAACTAGTGTTTACATATTGGGTTAATACATACTTATATTAAGTACACTAAAATGGGTAAAAACAAGTATATACTAAAATGGGTAAAAGCAAGTATATACTAAATAACCTAAGAAGTCGGTCAACTTCTTGTAGATGCCCGACCCCTCGGGTCTTCATTCCAAATTCTTAAGTTGCACCGGTAAAGAACCTAAGAAGTCGGTCAACTTCTTGTAGACTAGGATATTTTTGAATGGGTTATAGAATGCTTCCACCGCTAATGCACGTTCCATTTCATCCTCTATATCAAAATAAGGCGGAGCTAATGGTCCATACATTGGGTTTCCTTGGGTATCACGTCCCACTTCGAAACAAGTCAAATCCTCATCTGCTTCCATCACTTCTAACTCCTCCATAAATTCCAAAGTTGGTCCTCTTGGTTTCGGATAGTATGTTTGCCTTGAAATCCCATCATCAATAGTCATTGTGCCTCTTCCCATGTCTATAATTGCACCACAAGTTCGTAGGAATGGTCTCCCCAATAGTAGTGGTAAACTCTTGTCCACCGGAATGTCTAGGACAAGAAAATCGGCCAAGTACGGTTGATAGCCAATTTGCACTCTCACATTCTTCACCTCTCCCATTGCTTTTACTTGAGAATTATCCGCCATAGTAAGCTTCGAATGATTTGGTTGCGGATTACTTAGACCTAAAGTCATAAACAATGAGTAGGGCATCACATTAACACTTGACCCCGTATCGGCTAAAGCATAAACTGGTGTAGTCCCATTCACTTTTATTGGCAACACAAAATTCCCCGGATCCTTCTCCTTCCGTGGCGTGCCTCTAAACAAAATTCTATCTCTCTCCTCCTCCGATAGATTCTTATCTTCCAACTATCCAATTTCTTACGATAGAGCACGTAATCTTGAAGTACCTCTATCACCGGTTTCTTCTCATTAAGCTCAAGAAACTTTTGTGTTGGGAATAATCCGTTACCACGGATAGTAGTGGTTTACACTGCTTGGTTTAACACTAGCAGTGGAAACGTATTCCCACTGTAGTTCTTCATAACCACTGTTATCAGTTTATGATAAGGTTAAACGCGTCTAGATAAGTATAGAATAGATTGTGTGTATATTCTATTATGTTAACTTTATACTTATCTTGTAAAGGACTCCTTGTTGTATAAAAGGAGATCCTAGGTTATTGTCTTAGGTACGTATTACATTACAAGATTACCTACGAAAGCTTCAAGGTGTAACCCTAGTGATAAGTCTAGATCACTCGTATTATTTCATTAATAATATTGGAGCTTGAGTTTTGTGTTAACTTGTGTTCATTCTAATTACATCATGTTAGCCTTAATAGTTTTATTAGAAGTGATGGTCATTCACGTTTAGGAACTTTGTAACTCGTGTTAGATATCGTGATAGAATAGTCAACGGGCTCGTGGACTGGGCTAATCTAATTGGTTAAATGTTACGCGTATGCTAAGCCTTGTATAAGCTTAAGCATCCCAAGCCCATGTCCAACCCACGAAAAGCCCAAGCAAAGCCTTTTAGGGTTTTAAGTTGCTTGTACTATAAATACCCCTCAAATGGTCATTTGAGGGGTGTGCTTGAAAGTGTGTGTGTGTGTGGTTTTCTTTATTGAATATACAACATCTTGTGTTCATCTTTATCTCACATATACACGAATTTATATCTTCAAGTCACCATCTTTCTCATCTTATTTCTAAGCTTTGTTTGTGTTTGTTTCACGTGGGTATACTTGTATACGTGTTGGGTTTGCTTGGTAAAGTGATAAGGTTGATATTTGTAAGGTCCTACAATTGGTATCAATCGCCTAACAATGGTTTAGGAGTGTTTGTGTTTGTTTTGAAGGGTTACGCGTAAAGGCTCTCGTTATACGTTTTTGTCAAGCTTAAAGCTTTAATTTTTGCACTCAAAAATTCAAGATTCTTGTGGTTTAAGGTTTATTTTGTGCTAAAGTTTCAGTTTTTTGCAAAAAGTTCGAAGCTTTACGCGTTTTGGTTAAGTTTTGAGCTCGTTTTTGGTTCTTTGGTCATTTCTACCCGTAACTTTTCTAGCAACTTTGGGTGAAAAAGGTCAACATTTTTGGGTTATTCGAGTGTTTTTAAGGATATCTGTGCAAGCGAAATTGTTTGAATCATTGGAAATTTTTTACGAGTAGGTCAAAACCCTAGTTCTACTCGTAAGAAAGTCAACTACGCATAGTTTTCTACTCGTAACTTTTTGGTGAAGAATCTTCGTGCTATAACTGTTACTCAGTGCTTCCCTCACTTGGATAAGTGTGTGGAACACTTCGACTTTTGGATATCTCTTACACTGTGATAGTGTAAAGGATTTTTGGGCAAAACCCTAATCTTACGCATAAGTTTCGACTTACGCGTAGAATACTTTACGCATAAGCATTTTTCTTACGCCTAAGTTTTTCTTACGCATAAGCTAAATCTTACGCATAACTTTTTCTACTCGTAACTTTAAACCTACGCATAAGATCCTACGCCTAAGGAATCCTACGCCTAAGATCCTACGCCTAAGTTTCTACTCGTAACTTGTGTTTCTACGCCTAACGCATAAGGTTTAAAAAAAAAAAAAAAAAAAAAAAAAAAAAAAAAACTTGAGTAAAATTTAAATTTTTGAGGAGACTAAACGTTCAATTTTTATGCGAGATTCAAATTTTGGTTTAACTGTGAAAATTTTGGTCAAAAATTCAAATTTTTGGGCCTAAATTCAAATTTTTCGGGTCAAATTTGGCGTCAAAATTGTCATAACTCAAATTTTTCATACGACCTTAGAATTGATTTTTATAGTGAATTTCAAATTTTGGGCGAAAATTTTTTAAGAACCAAGTTTACGAGTACGACTTTCGGAATCACCTCAACCGAGCTTAATCATCATCAACCACAACTCCTTTATCGTTGAATCGATCCTACATCAACTTTATCAGATCGTAACTTCATCAATGGCAACTCAACAAGATATTCATGCAGCCGGTGCCGAAAACCGTCCTCCTATGTTGGAAAAAGGTGGTTATCTTCAATGGACAAGTCGAATGCTTCGTTACATCAAGACAAAACCTAATGGAAAATTGATGATCAAATCCATTCAGGATGGACCCTTCATACCTCGACAAGTCCAAGACCCTGGAAATGCTGATGCAACACCTCCCACCCCACCATTTTTTCGTCTTCAAAAAGAATCGGAATACTCTGAAGAGGATCAGAAGAAAGTCGAAGCAGATGAAATGGCAATTCATATTATCCAACTGGGTCTACCAAGAGACATCTTTGCTGCTGTAGACAGTTGTGAAACTGCTTTCGATATGTGACGACTTTGTCATGGAACAGAAATTGGTCAACAAGACACAGAGAACAAGTTGCTAACTGCTTGGGAGAAGTTTACATCTACTCCAGGAGAATGCATTGAATCCTACTATGGAAGGTTTTGCACTTTAATGAATGAGCTGATCAGAAACAAGCTGACACCCAGAACTATCGTGAGCAACATCAAGTTCTTGAACAATCTACCAGAAGAATGGGGACGATATGTCACTATTGTCAACCAAACAAAAGACTTACATCAAGTGAACTTTGATCAACTCAACGATTTTCTGAAACAAAATCAAGCTGAAGTGAATGAAGTCAGGCAAGAAAGATTAGCAAAGAATCATGATCCCTTGGCACTCATTGCAAAGACTCAAACTCCAGTGAATACACAACAACAACCTTCATCATCTTCCACTAACAACAACTTGCAGCAATACATCCCTCAACAACAAAACTATCCACCTGAACAACAACATTACCAGGAACAAGGAATCACTGATCTTGAAATGGAACAAGAAGAAGCTTTGTCACAAGCATTTGCATTCTTGGGTAAAGCATTCAGAGGTCGCTATTCCACATCAACTAACAACAACCAAAGGATTTCATCAAACACTCGCAACAGGCAAGTTGCACAGCCGGGTGTGAATATGGGTCGTCAAGGTCAAATGGTTGGAGTTATTGGGAATCAGCAGGGATATGCTACTGGATTTCGCATGGGTAATCAGGCGGTTCCGAATCAGGGTAATCAGATGGGTCAGAATGTTGGGAATAGAGCAGTGGGAAATCAGAATGGGAATGTTGCAGCTCCAGTCGTTGGGAATTATGGAAATGTGAATCAGGGCAATCAGGTTACGTGTTACAACTGTCAAGGAGTGGGTCACATGGCAAGAAACTGTCCCACTAAACCGCACCAGAAGACTGGTGATTTTCTTCGAAAAGCTGCTTTGTTAGCAGATAAGCAAGCAGCGGGGTTACAGTTGAGTGCTGAGGAAAATGACTTTTTCGCTATTGTGGATGAATTGGAAGACCTCGAGGAACTCAATGCAAACTGCATCTTCATGGCAAATCTTCAGGAAGCTAAGTATGACACGGAGTCAGACTCACCTCCTGTCTATGACGCAAACGCAATATCTGAGGTACCAATCATTGATCCATGTTATAACAATGTCATATTTGATGTGTTTACTCATGACGAACAGCATTCTGTGACATCAGCACCTACTTATGATACATACCTGGACAATCCGAGTTGTAGCAATACTAACTCTGAGACTCCAGATGTGGATCCTAGTGGAGACTGTGTGGCACAAAATACTGAGACTGATGAGGAAACACGTGCTTATGTTGAATCATTAATAAATCAATGTGGCATTGAAGTTGAGAAAGTTAGAACGGTCAATCGCGAAGTTAAGGCCGCGAATGCTAAATTGACCGCTGAGCTTGAGAGTTACAAGGAGCATGCCAAAGCCTATGAATTTCATACAAACAAAATGTCAGAATTAGAAATTGGTTATCGAGATTCTGTTTTAAGAGAAAAAGATTTGCAACTCAAGTATGACACACTTGATGTGAATCTGAATTTGAAAATCAAATCTTTAAACAAGGAAATTTCTGAACTAAATGACCAACTTTCAAAACAAAAAGCAACATATTCTAATCTTGAAAAAGAGAAGAAGAAGTTGATAACTGATTTTGCAAAACGAGAAGATTCTCTTCTTGATGAGATTCTGGATAAAACTGAAACGATCAAAAAATTGGACAATTTACTTCTTACAACGGGTCATTCCGCTAAGACAATCAAGATGCTTTCTAATCAAGTAAATCCGATTTTTCATACTTCGCAAAAAATGGCTCTTGGTAACTCACCTACTTGTTTCCTCAAGAAAGCTCAGAAAGAACGGAATGTGTTGAACAATGGAAAACCTTTGCATGAACCTATCATTGTGCATGATTCTCTTGAAACGTTGGAACTATCTGAGGAGAGTAGATCTAAAATGAAACAAAAACATCCGGAAATCAAACCGATTGATTATAACAAATGGAACCAAATTAATGTTCTTCCTTTTGTTTCTCAAAAAGGACAATCAAAGTTTTCCACCACACAAAGTGTTTCAAACAAAGTGTCAACACCAGTTTCAAAATCAGTTTCAAAACCAGTTGTTGTCTCCAATTCTCTTTCGAACATTGAACAAATGTCTTCAAACAATCCTTTTAACACAAGTGAAGCGCGAAGTATTTTGGAAAATGTGAAAACGAGAATTGCAGATCTTCAAGAGACCTTTAAAACTAAAACCAATATTAGAACAAACATCTGGTTTAATAGTTTTGATAATGAACAGAAAAAGTTTTTTGAAACTCAAATTGCCCCTCAGCTGAATAACATCAGTGCAAGGGTAATTCATTTTGAACAAGCGTTTTTGAAAGAAACAACTGACTTTGTCAAGGACCATAAATCCCTGGTAAAGCAAGCTAATGAAAGTGTTGAACACATCAAAGTTTTGGAAAAGTTTAATGACTCTCTCTCCGAAGATGTTCTGACTACTGATATTATGTCCATCATTCTGCAAACATATTCTGTTGAAGATCATGAAAGACTCCAGGATGAGACCTCCGAAATTGTTTCAAAATATGAAAAAGCTCTTATGAAACTTGAAAAAGAAAATATCTCATATTTTAAACAACTTGATCAAAAAACTGAGGAATGCAAGTATGACAAATTGTCGTATGAGCGTGCCTACAATGACATGAAAGCGAAAAATGATCTTTTGAGGGCTCAGCTGGAAAGTCAAAAAGGAAAGGTAGTGGAAACTGTGACTACAAAACCATTGACTGCGGAGAAAGCAAATGTTCCCAAACCGGTTTCAAAACCAAAAATGTCTGTTTCTTTGCCTCCTCCAAAAGTCAATGAGAAAAATGTTTCATCAAAACCAGTCACTCCACCTGCCCTACCTAAACAAAATGTTGATAAAGGGAAAGCGGTTATTGAGAATCCTAACGTTTTAGCACCTGGCCTTTTTAAGATGAGTACCACTAATGCATCTGCCTCCACATCTAAAGAGACTAGGATAGCTGAAACCACCTCCCTTCATAAAAATGTGAATCCTAATGCGTGTGCCTCACCTTCTACAGGACTAGAAAGCACCTCTAGGAGCAGCAGACTAAAGCCTAAGAGCAATACAAGGAACAATAGAGTCTCGACTGCCTCTAGGAGTAGTAGCTTGAATAAAGAGAAGAAAGTAGAAGAACACCCTAGGAATTTACAGCCTTTGAATAAGAAAGACATTTCATCTGAATGTATTGAACCTATGAAACTTGCTAAGTCTAATGAATGTGTTGAATCTCTTTGTGTAACTTGCAAGAAATCTTTAAATGTTCAAGATGATTGTGTTTCTAAGAATGTGAATGATAAGCCTGTTAAGAAGAACGTCCCAAAAAGTAATTACGCTAAACGAGTAGGAAGACTAGTTGCAAAACTTAGGCTTTACACTACCGACAAGAACCAACGTGTATACTTTAGGGATGATATTTGGAAACCCACAGGTAGAACTTTCACACTCCAGAATGGTACAATGAGTGATAAACCAAAATCCCCTGTAGAAAACCTCTCTGCGTGTGATAAGGATTTTACCTCTAACCCAAAGGAACCTAAATCAAAACGGTTTCCACAATATTCTTTTTCTGTAACTGGCAGGTTATCGAAATTTGTCTTTGGATCGTCGACTCGGGTTGCTCCAAGCACATGACCGGGAATCTGAAGCTGCTGATCAATTTCGTCTGGAAATTCATGGGAACCGTACGTTTCGGAAATGATCATGTAGCAGCTATCATGGGTTATGGAGATCTACCTTTTGGAAATTATTTAATCACTCGGGTTTACTATGTTGAAGGGTTGGGACACAATTTGTTTTCAGTCGGGCAGTTCTGTGATGCAGATTTAGAGGTTGCTTTTAGGAAAAATGCTTGCTTCGTTAGAAACTTGGATGGCACTGATCTCTTAACTGGGAATCGTGATACAAACTTGTATGCTATCGACATAAACCAAATGGCCTCTTCATCACCAATATGTCTTATGACACGAGCATCTGGAACACAGTCCTGGTTGTGGCACAGAAGGTTATCCCATCTCAACTTTGACACCATCAACAATCTTGCCAAAGACAACATCGTCAATGGACTTCCAAAGTTCAAATACACCAAGGATCACTTATGTCCATCATGCGAACAAGGAAAAAGCAAAAGAGCATCATATAAACCCAAATCCGTACCTAGTTCGGAAGCAAAGTTGCATATGTTGCACATGGACTTATGTGGCCCAATGAGAGTTGAAAGCATTAATGGGAAAAAGTATATTCTTGTTATCGTCGATGACTATTCGAGATATACATGGGTTAAGTTTCTGAGATCAAAAGACGAAGCACCAGGCATCATCATCACCTTTTTGAAACGTATTCAAGTACTTCTTCAAACTCCTGTAAGGGTTGTAAGAACAGACAACGGCACAGAATTCACTAATCAGGAGTTAAGAGCTTATTTTGAATATGTTGGAATTACTCATCAGACATCAGCTGTTAGAACTCCACAGCAGAATGGGGTAGTTGAAAGAAGAAATAGAACTCTTGTGGAAGCTGCTCGCACAATGCTAATTTATTCTAGTGCACCGTTATTTCTATGGGCTGATGCTGTTGCCACTGCTTGTTTCACTCAGAACCGATCCCTCATCCATCCAAGATTCAATAAAACCCCATATGAGATTGTGAACAACAGAAAACCAGATATCTCTTACTTTCACGTGTTTGGCGCTTTGTGCTATCCTACGAATGACAGAGAAGATCTTGGAAAATTGAAAGCTAAAGGTGATATTGGAATCTTCAATGGATATTCAGATAACTCGAGGGCATTCAGGGTGTATAACAGAAGGCTAAGGAGGATCATGGAGACGATGAATGTGAAGTTTGACGAACTTTCACAAATGGCTTCTGAGAGACTCGCTCTAGAACCCGCACTAAACCGACAGACTTCTGGACACATCAGTTCAGGACTCGTACCTCAAAGAGCTCAATCAACTTCGTTTGACAATCCTAAAGAACAAGAATGGGAAAATTTCTTCGAGTTAATGTTCGATGAATACTATGGTGGAACTTCGACAAATGCATCAAACCATCATTCCGCTGCACCCGCTCAAAATCATCCTCCAACACCAACAGAAGATGCATCTACAACGGTCGAAACCAATGCACCAACTCCATCAACATCATCTACTTCTACTCAAGTTAATGCACCCGTTCTACCAACAGTTGATGAGCAAAACCAAAACCAGAATGATGCAACGTTAGATGACGACTTATTTGAAAACCCGTTTGCTACGGAATCAGCTGAATCATCTTCATGCTTACGAGAACCATCTAACTCGCACACGTATAACCAACGGTATCCTTCTACTCTGAAGTGGACAAAAGACCACCCAATTGAACAAGTTATTGGTGAACCTTCAAGGCCAATTCAGACGAGACGTCAACTTGCCACCGATTGCGACTTGTGCATTTACCTTTGCTCAATTAGCAATCTAGAGCCAAAGAACATTCGCGAGGCAATGGCAGATCCCGCATGGATAGAAGCAATGCAGGAGGAACTTCTTTAATACCGTCTACATGACTCGTGGGAAAAGGTTCCAAGACCAATTGACGTTCGCGTCATAGATCTCAAATGGTTATGGAAGAACAAAAGGGATGAAGAGATGACTGTAATTCGCAACAAAGCTCGTCTTGTGGCCAAAGGATACAGACAAGAGGAAGGGATAGACTTTGAAGAGTCATTCGCGCCGGTAGCCAGACTTGAAGCAGTCAGGATATTCTTGGCCTATGCAGCTCACAAAAACATCACGGTTTATCAGATGGACATTAAGACCGCGTTCTTGAATGGAACTCTGAAAGAAGAAGTGTACGTGAGTCAGCCAGAAGGCTTCATCGACTTGGAACATCCAGACTACGTCTACAAACTCAAAAAGGAAATCTATGGTTTAAAACAAGCTCCGAGAGCGTGGTATGACGAACTGTCCTCTTTCCTTATCCAAAACAATTTCACCAAAGGAACAGTTGATCCTACCTTGTTTACACAAAAATGCAAAAACGACATTTTGATTGTTCAGATTTATGTGGACGACATCATCTTTGGGTCCACTAATCCGAATCTTTCAAAACATTTTGAAAATCTCATGAAAAGCAAATTTGAAATGTCCATGATGGGGGAACTAAAATTCTTTCTTGGTTTACAAATACATCAGTCCCCTCGTGGAATTTTTATTAATCAAGCTAAGTATACAACTGAGATTTTGAAAAATCATGGTATGGACAATTGTGATTCGGTCGGAACACCAATGGTCACTTCACCAAAAATTAGAGCCGATTTGTTTGGGAAACCTATTGATCCGAAGAAATATCGGAGCATGATTGGTTCTCTCATGTATCTTACTGCTAGTCGACCAGATATTCATTTTGCTGTTTGCTTATTAGCACGGTTTCAGGCTAAGCCTACCGAACTGCACCTCAAAGAGGTTAAACGGATCTTTCGGTACCTGAAGACATCCATTCACATGGGACTTTGGTATCCGAAGGAATCCGGATTTGATCTAATTGCCTTTTCAGATGCGGACCACGCAGGTGATCAAGTTACAGCAAAAAGTACATCTGGAGGAGCACAATTTTTGGGTGAAAAGCTAGTCAGCTGGTCTTCAAAGAAACAAGATTGCACTGCACTTTCAACCGCTGAAGCTGAGTATGTGTCTCTATCTGCGTGTTGTGCTCAAGTTCTATGGATGAGAACACAACTCACAGATTATGGCTTTACTTTCGATAAAATACCTATGTATTGTGACTCGAAAAGTGCCATAGCCATATCATGCAATCCTGTTCATCACTCAAAGACCAAGCATATCCGTGTCCGCTACCATTTCATCAAAGAGTACGTCGAAAATGGTACTGTTGAACTATTCTTCGTGAAGACTGATTACCAACTCGCCGATCTATTAACTAAAGCCCTTCCAAAAGAAAGGTTTGAGTATTTAGTTCGACGAATTGGAATGCGAAGCCTAACCCCTGAGGAGTTAGAACGTCTTCTCGAATCTTCTTGAAAATGATTTTCCAAAAAGCTTCGCTGTAAATATTTTTGAAAAACAAAATACAAAATTTGAAAAACCAACAAAAGCAAAATATAAAAATATAAAACATTCAAAAATACAAAAACAATATAAAATCAAAAATCCAAAAATATTCTTCTCACGACATGTCTCTCGTATAATCGATATTCTGTACGTTTCTAGAAATGTCATTCAACAATGATACGGGCATGTACAGATGCTTGAGCGAGAGTTCTTTAATTTGTTTTCTAAAACATGTCGTTTCTCAAAATTTCTTCAATAATGGCTTTCGTATACATCAGTACGAAACCCGGACCGAAATGATGACTTTTGATTATTTTCAAATCAAAACTCGTGCTTTGATCGAAAAATGAGGTGTACGCTTCAGTGCACTACATTTAAAAATGGTGAGAAATCATCATCATCTTGAGCACCTTTTCAAGATTGTTCAAAAAGATTTTCAAAATCTTTCAAATAGTTTGTGCTCAAGATAACTCCCTCTAAAAACCCTTTAATTGAATATGTTTTATTAAAGGGGGAGTATAAAACAAAAATGTTCCAAATTCATGGTTCAATCAAATCCGTTTGTCTCCCCAAAAGATTCTAAAATGTTGTTTAATCCGTTGATATAAAAAATATCACGAATATGCTATTTTTGAGGGGGAGGAGACGTGATTAAAATGTGATCAAAAATGTTTAATGATCAGTGTTTTGAATCTCAAAATGAGCTCGACTCAGTCGTAACCAATGAATTGACGAGGAATCATGTACCATCTCGAGAAACTTTCTATGGACTTGACCAGGACGGGTAATAATTTCAAGCTAGTTCGCTAGTGATGTAAACGTGTCTCGAATCGGTCTTGTTCATTTAAAGTCGATCAATTCAAAAAGTGCGAACTCTACCCTCTATGTGCAGATTTCTGTCAAAACATATAAGCACATGTGAAGGGGGAGTGTTTCTGAAAATATAAAACTCACGGAGTGTTGCAAACATGTTTTCTATCATAAACACTCTGAGAGATTTTCAAAGAAAATGGTTTTATGGCAACAATAGGACAGTCATGGAGTTATAAGGTGACTAAGGATAGGAAATTCGTCCTATGATCCGCCAGAGCCGGAGGGATCAACCCAAGGACAATACCCATAGTTAGTATTAGAAGTCCTCAGGTATGATTGAAAAAAGGAGTAATGTGAGAAAGGAGAAAGAAGGGGTTGAAGAATTAAAAAGAAATGTAATGAGAAAGGGTGAAAAGAAATAGCCCTCCATATTCAACCTTAGGGCAGAAACCGGGTTCAATACATATGCTACTAGTTGTCACTGGTATTGAAGACAAAGACGTCATGGACCCAGTGGCGCACTGCACTAAACCTTCTAGCCACTCAATTCCTCTTAAAAGGATTTGTTTCATTCTCACTGGGAACCCTACATAATCTATTGACCTTCTCTTAGAGTTGGTTGGTATTGAAGAAGGAGACCCTCTCCCTAGTCTCTGCTCAGGAAAACCAAAATGCACTATTGAGTCTAGAGCCACGAGATTCATCAAAAGATCTCATAGGAACACTTGACATGACATCGCTTGTTGTTCATCAATAAGGGCACAAGTGATATATTATAGAGTCCTACGCAGATCTTAGCAATTTGCCAGAACATTTATGAGAGGTTCACATCTGTGATCCTCAGTGATTGAATGGAAATTCCTGCCAGGGTCAACATCAAGCAGCCCTGACAGCAGGTCACTTCGGTAATTCTCCGTGGATTACGCTTAGTGTGTCTCAAACGGTCTACAGTCGTGGGGTGATGCTTCGGTGTACCTCAGCGACTCATCTGAACTGTAGATGTACTTCGGTATATCGTGTTATCTCACTTGTGGGACTCCAATTCAGGAACGGCCTCTGTGAGAATTAGAGACGTGTTTTCACACTATGCTGTTAACACCCTCGAAATTCAAACTTGTAAGTGCCGGAATCCGCTTATTACTAACCTGTTTTTATGTTTACTTCTTATGGAAGCTCCGGAGCGGATGGATCGTGCAGACTCGCCACATGCTCATACCAACAACACATGAAAGTTCTCATCAAAATCAAAGGCAACTCAAAGTTAAAGATGATTCTTCGTCTATGTCAAAGAATCTACAAAGTGTAAAGACTCGAGAACTACATCATTGGAAACTCAAAGTCAAATAGAAGTGTGAGCATGGTGGAGAAAGACGTGGAGACACCTAACCAATGAAGTTGACAACGGCAGACAACCACATTATCTGATCACAAAGCATGAAGGAACAAAGAATCAAGACTATTCTATATCTACACGCAAAGTTCAAGCTCAAGGAAAGTAGAGACCTAATCAAGTGGAGCATCGTTTGAATGACCACCCCTTAGGGGGAGATTGTTAGCCTTAATAGTTTTATTAGAAGTGATGGTCATTCACGTTTAGGAACTTTGTAACTCGTGTTAGATATCGTGATAGAATAGTCAACGGGCTCGTGGACTGGGCTAATCTAATTGGTTAAATGTTACGCGTATGCTAAGCCTTGTATAAGCTTAAGCATCCCAAGCCCATGTCCAACCCACGAAAAGCCCAAGCAAAGCCTTTTAGGGTTTTAAGTTGCTTGTACTATAAATACCCCTCAAATGGTCATTTGAGGGGTGTGCTTGAAAGTGTGTGTGTGTGTGGTTTTCTTTATTGAATATACAACATCTTGTGTTCATCTTTATCTCACATATACACGAATTTATATCTTCAAGTCACCATCTTTCTCATCTTATTTCTAAGCTTTGTTTGTGTTTTTTTCACGTGGGTATACTTGTATACGTGTTGGGTTTGCTTGGTAAAGTGATAAGGTTGATATTTGTAAGGTCCTACACATCATATAATTCGTCTTCTAAGTATTACTTAAGTAAATTCCGCTTGCTTGATAATATTATACAAAATATCATTGACACAAGGAGAGTGTCCCAGATCCATCATTTTGTTCTAGGTTTTCTAAAATAGCTTCTTTTTGTTTGTCGGTTAAAGGCTTGAAAGTATTTGTAGTGGGAGGTGATGATGGTGTGTAATCATTTTTGTTGGTGGTTGTGGTTGGGGTTAGTTTGTTTGATGAAGTTTTCTTCCTATTTGCCTTCCCCACCTTAACTAATTCCACGTCTTTCTCTTCCATGTTGGCACACAATTCCACTAGCATCTCGTTCACTCCTTTTCCTTCTTCCAAATCAGTTATATTAATCCTCATTTCTCCCATTGCGAAATCAACTTGACACTTGGTCGTGACAAGAAAGTCTCGACCAAAACATACATTGGGTTCATCCGCATTCCCTTCTTCTAACACAACAAAATCCGTTTCAAAAATGTGTCCATGAATATTGACCTTAAGATTTTTAACCATCCTTCTTCCATATGCTTTATAGTCCAAACGTACACGACCAATTTCGTCAAGAACCTTCTCCAAAATGTAGTTTTCTCCATAAGCCATATTAAGTTGCGCGTCCCAAGCATTTACTCCTTCTACACTACAAGGCATACCAAAACTCATTAGTGGCGAATCATAAACCGTTAAAGGTGCTTGTGTGAATACTACAACTCTTCCCTTCTTGGGAAGTTGAACTTTGTTTTCACCCATTTCTTCCATATTAACCGTATCAATCCCCAAATCTTTCTTACTTTCTTCTAAGATACCTCCAATCTTTTCCAGTGAACTTCCGGTGTCCTTGAACATTTCATCCAAGTTACGAAGGTATTCCGAGATTCCACTCAAACTATCCATACTAACTAGCTAAACTTGACAAAACAAAACAAAACAAAATCCGAATCATAAGCGTTAGAGTTAGTAAAAACAAGAACAAACTATAGAAACATATACTAAGCAAGTTAAGATACTTAACAAAACTAAAAACATAAGTTAAAACTCAAAATCTAAAAATTATAAAAAATTTAACCGAGAGCTCCAACCGGATCGGTTGGCTCACCAACCGATTCGGTTGATGGTAATAACTAGACCAAGTGATCTAACCGGATCCGGTTGCGGGTTGCAACCGATCGGTTAGATCGACACAATTTTTTTTTTATTTATTTTTTTTTTATAAAACTGAATATTAATTGAAATTAAAAATCATTAAGTGTACTAAAACTCTAAATTAATTGAGACTCTACATAATCCTATAATTAATGAATTAATAATTAAACCATTAAACTAAAAACTATATTAACTACCCTATTAAAAACTACCATAAAGATAATCAAACCATATAACTGAAAAATTACTATCTAATCATTAATATTAAAACCTGAATTAATCTAGAACTAATTAACTAATAATAACAAATATAAAGAAAATATAAATAAATCTAAGAAATCATTAAACTACAAGACATAATCTGTAAATAAAATCTAAAATGACAAGAATTACTCTAGGAACTATAACACAAATCACTAAGTAAACTAGAACCATGAAGTCGGAAATAAAAAAATCACTCCGTAGCTCCAACCGGATTCGGTTGCAGAGCAACCGAATCGGTTAGCTTTTAACCAAAACTTTTTTTTCACCAAATTCAATTCCAATACTACCAATCTTACAGAAAATCAAAGAAAATCCTCGGCAGCGGCGCCAAAAACTTGATGTGTTACGCGTAGTGCAAGTTTTAAAAAATTATAAACACGATTTAACCGTCTAATTCTATTAACACATACGAGCAAGTATACTAGTCCGTGATAGCAAAGTTGGGTAAGTCGAGATCGTCCCAAGGGATTTTGTGTTTGAAATTGTTTTGATGAAAAGATTCCAACAAGAAAGCTTGTCAAGGCTTCCTCAAATAGTGATGTTTATAGTGAAATTCAATAATAAGAAATATATATACTTGTGTGTAGTCTATAATCAATCATAATTAGTGTTCATGAAGGTTTGGTGTAAACTCTTGATGTGATGCACAAATCATAAGCAAATGATCCCCAACCATGGTATATGTTTGTAAAAATCATTCTAAGAACAAAAACATATAGGTAATCCTTTCGGTCCTTATCCTAATGATTATCCTTTAGAAATTTCATTTGTTTGCAACATGTTCTTATTAAACTTGTTCTTACGAATCTTTCGACCCTTTTGTGATGAAAATGTTCCTAGTCTTGTTTTAATAAGTAAACATGGTGGTTGTCAATCACCATATCCCCATACTAGTTTGTCACTCAACTTTTTGGAATAAAACACAAGAGAAATCCTTTCGGTCCTTTTTCTTAAAACATGCTTTATCAACAAATCAAACCAAGACTAGTATTTTTCCAACAAACTTATTTAAACAAGATCATATATACATGCATCACATATGAGAACACTAGTATGATTAACTACATCCCAACACACAAGTATATCCCAAAACTACTCCATGATAATAATAACTAAACACAAATCATAACAAAGTAATTCCAATAATTCAAGAGAATAGAAATCCATAACAAAGTTCATAGAATACCTAAACTTTTGCGATTACAAGAATTAGAATTCATGGATTGTAGCAACCACGCGCCTCCAATCACCTAGATTCACCGTATAACTCCAAATTACAAAAACTATGGATGTGAATTGTTCCCTCCTTGCTCCTGGACGTTTCAGAGTAAGAACTAAGCTTTTGGGCTGAATAATATGGTTGGTATTAGTTTTGATGTAAACTAATACACTTTTGGTTGTGTCACACCTAGTAAACTAGGACTAGGTTCATTATATAGCCAAATATGCTTGCTCAACTGACCAAAAACGTTCCCAACAAGTTAATATCAAGAAATGATCGGCCTCCAATGATTATGGGGAGTTAAGGCAACAATAAATGCAACTTTGTGTAACTGCAGCTCATGCAACCGGATCGGTTGCGATTTGACCATTTTCCCAGCCGGATCGGTTACGGGTTACGACCGACCGGCTGGTTTGTGCTGATTTGACTTTTGTTGACTTTCTTGTTTATACGCTTCATTCTTTGCTCTCGCTAATGATTTCCAGTGCAAAACTTGATCTTTCCTTGCTGTAGATACTTAGAAATCATTGTAATTCCCAATCATTGAATCCAAAAGCTTCCTTGCTCGACTTCCTTCTTCGAGAATCTTCCAAATGTGCATAAAAACTTCATATCTTCACAAAACCAACAATAACGCAACTAAAAACATGTTCATTTTAGGCGTTATCACACCACTACCTTTCCGTCTTTAACCGTAGCATGATTGTGAAGATTGGATGCAGTTCTGAGGTAATTTTTGGTGTGTGGGGTGAAGTTCAAGTTCTGCTTGACCATTAAAGCCAGTTGATTGACAAGCTGTTCCATGAATGTGTCTGATTCTGGAGGCTTATATCCTGGATCCGGAATGAGTTTGTGATTACCATTTCCAGTAGGTATGACTTGAGATGCCTTGGTAGTTATTCCCACATTAGTGTAGAATGCGGTTGAATCATTTGAAGGACTAGCATTTCCAGCATTGTTGTTAAACTTTTCAAGGATCATCCGTTCAAACACAACATGCTTCTCATTTTGGAGCAAATAAGCATACATTTGCTCATAATTGGTGTTCCTCAAACCTTTGTTTAGCTTGACTGCAGTGACAAATTTGTGCCATTCGGGATTCATGTTGTTCACAAACTTTGAATTAAGCTGAATATTTGGCATTCTCATTTTGATATTCCTCATATCATTCACAAGCTTGTGGAATCTTACATGATATTCAGTAACACTTTCCCCTGGATTCATCTTAAAGTTCTCAAAGTCATCATACAGCTGAGATTCCCTGTCTTCTTTCGTCAATTCAGGACCAGAGAGAAGCATCTTAACATTGTCTCATTGATGAGTGTGTAAATACTCATCATTTTTGTACTGTTTAAACTGCAAAAACATCTGAAAACACTCAGAAACGCATCAAAATGATAAAAATATCACAAACAAGTGTTTTATATGTTTTAAATGCAAAAACATCAAAATCTGGTGAAAAACGTATCAAGTTTGCATAATTGGCAGTTTTAGTCCCCCAAGTTTGAAAAGTTGTCAAAAACAGTCCCTGGTAAAACCAAATAAAGAAAAATATCATTTTAAGTCCTTAGGGATTCAAAAGTTGTCAAAATTGGTCTTTGAGATTCAAATTTACAAAATTACAACTTTAGTCCCTGAACTTTTGGAAATTGGCAAAAATAGTCCTTTGAAAATGAGAAAATGGCAAGTTTGGTCCTTGCACTTTTGATGGTTGTCAATTTTAGTCCTTATGGTAACTTTGCTTAAATGGCAGGAGTAGTCCCTTGAGTTTTCAGAATTGCAACTATGGTCCTTGTCAAAACTATACCAAGCCTTGTCAAAAAGCTCTTGACCCCCTGCCATTTATCTTTTTGAACCCCCTGTCACTAGCCAATTTTGACCCCTTGGTCAAAATTAGTCAAAAAAACAGAAACACGCGCCCTAAACCACCTGTCTTCTTCTCCACCTTCCACCTCTTCTTCCCCGACCATAAGCTGCTACACTCCACCTCTTAAACTTTCCATCACCTTATTTTCAACCCACCCCATCATCAACCCCCCTCCACTTCCCTGTTTTCAGAGCCTAAAGTTGAAAATAACACTTCCCGCCAAAATTGAAAAAAACATGAAATCCACTTATTACTCAACCATTGGTTCTCAAATGAGGTGGGATTACATCAGAAGGCCACGTGGATGCTATTTCAAGCTTAAAAGAGAAGGAAGAGTCAGGAAAGAAAAAAGTCTTAGTTTTTTTAATTACTGTATGTCGCATTTTTCTTAAATGTCTTAATTAGCTTTCAAACTTTGTATCTTTAAGCTTCATAATACTGAAAACAAGTTATCTAGTGGATATAATTCAGTTTGGATCTCAAAATCAAAGTTTCATTTCATTTGCATATTTTATGTACACTGTTCTATAATTCAAACTCAAACTTTGGTATTCAAAGCTTCAATAAGCTTTATTTAAGCTCAAATCATCTTACTTAAGCTCTATATAGCTTTTTGTAAGCTTGAAGAATCATTTTAATCAAGTTCCATGGAAAGTCAATAAAAGTCAACTGTGAAGGCAATTTGGTTCAAATCTGGTTGGAAATGGAATTTGGTGATGCAGACTTGGGTTTGGGGTGATTTAGAAGCAGAATGTTGGGTTTAGAATAGATGGTGATTTCATTGGTTCTGTTTTCAAGCCATTATAGTTCTAGACAAGTTGTAAGTGATTTTCAAACATTCTTAGCATAATCATTACTTACAAGTTTTAATCTGTTATAATCTGTTTTAAAAGTTATATTTAGGGTAAGTAAAGTTAGTTTGATCATGATTAATGCTTGCTCAGTCTTTGGATTATTTTTTTTTACAAATCAGTGAAATGAAAGGGTGTTTGGATCAATAACTTAAACTGCATTGGAGGTTTGATTTGGATTGGAAACTTGTTGGTTTGAGTTTATATAGCATATTTGAGCTTATATCTGTCTTAATTTGGTACCTGCACTTTACCAAAGTCAAAATTTCATATTAACTAGTTTAGCAGCTTGTCTGTTGTGTTTGTGGAAAGCAAATCACTTGTATTATGTTTAAAATACATAGATTAAGGTTATTTTAGTCTCACTTCAATCATAAACATCAAAATCATCCAACAAATTAGGATCAAAGTTGGACAAAGTCAAAACTTCTCAACTGTCAAAAAATCAAAAATATTGGAAAAACCAGTTTTGGGCTAACTAGCAAGAATTATCACAGATTCATCTTTGGGCCAAATTAATTCAAACTTTGGGTTTTATAAGTTCCCTTGCTCTAGTTTCTTATCAGTATTTTTGCTTATTTTTGTTAATTTTCTAAAGCACTCAAACAGGCTCATCAAGCAGGGCTCATTTGCCCTGCTCATAAGCTCAGTCAATACTGAGTTTTCCCAAGTTTTTGCTAAACATGCACAGAGCTCCATAGAGCTTTTCTTTAGCTCATCTTTGGTTTAAGCCTAGTTAGCCAGGTCATCTTGAGGTCTTAACTTCTGTTTTTCCATTTGAGCTTATTTTGAAACCTGTGCATTAGCTCCAACTTGGTACCCTTAACTGTTTTTGCACTAGAAGTTCAATAAGCCAATTCTGTTGAAATTAGCTTATCAGAGGTTAAGGGTAGTTGAAACTAGTTATATTTGGGTCATTTTAACATAAAATAGCTTCTGTGTAGGTTTGGTAGCTTTTGGTTATCATTTGGCTTATTTTAGTGCTTATAAATAAGCACTTATTTAAGCAGTTTTATAATTCTCCAAACAAGTACCTGTTTTTCCATTTTTCTCATATTCCTAGTATTAATTTAGACTTTTCCTGAAATTTTCAGATTTTTCCAAGTTGTCTAGCTATTTTTCATAATTTAAATTAGTTTTTATTCATTTTTAAATAGCTTTTAATACAAAAAATTAGAAAAAGGTTCAAAAAAAATAATTTTTCAATTTTCTTAGACTTAGATAAATATAAAAAGTAGAAAAAGTAATTTTCTAGATTTTTCATAGTTCAATTGGTAATTTTTAGTAATTTAATTAGTTTTAAATAATTTAAAATTCATAGAAAATAGAAAAATAATCAGAAAAATACAAAAATAGTTTTGAAAATTCTAGTTTGTTATTTTAGACTTTTTCATTTCATAATTTTATTTTTCTAGCTTTGTTTCCTCATTTTTTGTATTTTAGTTAATTATTAAATAGTTAAAAATAGTTTTTAATTAATAATAATTAATTAATTAGTATAAAAATAATTTTCTTTTTCTAAAAAGTTTCTTATATTATTAGGACTGTAAAAATGTATTTTTCATATTTTTAGGACTTTTATTTCTTAGTTTTCACTTTTTATTTTGTACGTTACGTAATTTTTATTTTAAAACGTAAGTTTTAGGTTTTAAACGTTCATCACTTTAAATATAGTGATAGCGTTTATTTAATAGATTTTAACTTTTTAATCTTCTTTAATCTTCTGTAGTGTATAAACAACTCAAAAACCTTACTGATCACTATCCTTAGTGGTTATTCGACATCTGATTGTGTTTAACACCAGTCAACCTCCGTGGGACTTAACGACCCGGGAATCCACTGTATTCTCCTGATCTTAAATTGCATTGGTGTGTGAACTGTTTTAAGTTCCTTGCAGTTATCCATTCACAAGTGGTTAACTTGCGTAAGAAAACTTGACGGTTTTGCACCAATCAAATTTTGGCGCCGCTGCCGGGGAGGCTGTAAGCGTGTTCTAAGCATTTTTCAGACCCGTACTTGCACATATACCACAGTTTGTAAAAAGTTTTCTGTAAAGTTATAACAAAATCAAAAAAGTTCATTAACACTTTTCCTAAAGTGTTAAAAACACCAAAAAAAAAAAAAAATATAAAACAACAAAACAATCGTAACGTTTTCTAGCTTGTGTTTCTTTTAAGGTGATTCTTAAAGAAATACGATTTGGTTAAACGAGACGATACCAAAAATATTGTCCAAAAGTTTTTAAACCCATCAGCACAAATCTGTACCTACGTCTTTTCAGTGATACTTAATATACATAAAAATCAACCACCGCAAATCAAGGCAGTGCACTACCTAACTGGGGGTGCGACCATAATAAGTTCCCGAACATCAGATTTAAAACTTGCCTTTGTGTCACTCGTGATTTGGTGTACCTTTTTCAAAGAAGCCATTTCATTTGTGATTATTGGTTAAGTTCACTTGTGTTTTGCCTCATTTGTTTTGAAAACTGATTTTTATAACTTAGTGCATGCGCACTCGTTCTTCCAGTTCTACAAGTCCTTTGTCAGAACTTGGAAAGATTCCTCGAAGACGTAGAGGACGTTCTGCTCCTTCAGCTGTGACTGAGGAACGTCTACCACCACCACCTCCTGTCGAAATGGCAGAAGACAAACCGATGAATGAGCTTCTCCAAGCACCCATCGAGGGTTACGGAGATGCCATTATTGTCCCAGCCATCGTGGCTGACACTTTTGAGCTCAAAACCGGGTTACTTAATCTGGTAACCCAAAGCCAATTCTATGGTTTTGAGCGGGACGATCCTCATGCACACATTCGATGGTTTAACAAGATTGCATCTACCATCAAGTATAAGAATGTCCCACATGAAGCTATCAAGCTTCTTCTGTTCCCATTCTCTCTAGAGGGACAAGCCCGGAATTGGCTTGAGAAACAACCCCCTCGTTCCATTGAGACATGGGAAGATCTTGTTACTAAGTTTGTGAACGAGTTCTATCCTCCATCCCGAACCACAAGTCTTAAGAATGAGATAATGAAATTTTCTCAGAGATTTGATGAATCATTCGGGGAGGCATGGGATCGTTACAAGGAGTTGCTTCGCAAGTGTCCGCATCACGGTTTTACCGAATTAATGCAAATGGATACTTTCTACAATGGTCTCAATCAGGCTAATCAAGACTCTTTGAATGCCTCCGCGGGAGGTAATTTCCTGAGCAAGACCACCAAAGAGGCCTTGCAGATCATTGAGAACAAATCTCAGGTCCGTCCTTTCAGAGCAAAGACATATCAGTCTAATGCTGGACCTTCTTCTTCTTCATCCCCAGTGAGTACATCTAGCACCGATGCTAAGATTGATAAACTCACAGACATTGTTCAGGCTCTGGTTCTTGCTAACCAAAAGAAAGTCACATTCACTCAATCACCAACACATGCTGAAGTGAAGAAAGTTGAGAGTTGTGTCACTTGTGGTGGTCCTCATGCATACTACAACTGTACTGCCACCGATGGTAGTCCTTTTGAAGCAAATGCTCTAGCCGGTAGTTCACAGCAAGGAGGTAATCAATACCGTCCTCAGAATGAACCAAACTACCGTGCTAACACTTATCAGGCACCACCCGGTTTCAACCAGAATCCTAACCGGAATCAGAACCAACAAAGAATGAACCAAGGTTATCAAAACCAAGGTAATTTCTATTCCGGACCCAACCAAGGTTTCCAACAACAAGGAAATCTTAATCAAAACACTTACAACCGAGGGAATCAATTTCAGGGGAATATGAACCCTAATCAAGGAAATTCTGGCTATAACCAGAACATAAGACCTCAAATTGTCCCTCCTCCACCACCTCCTGTGTCAACATCTGATGAGCTTTTAAGGCAATTCATGAAGACTCAAGAGGAGACAAACAGGTTGTTGGTCAGTCAGATCGCTGAATTGAAGAAGTCTTTAAATGATCGACCCTCGGGCTCAGGTACTTTACCTAGCAACACGATCGCTAATCCGAGGGGCGATGCAAAAGCGATCACAACCAGAAGTGGTGTTTCGTATGATGGACCTGCTATTCCTACTACCTCTTCTTCTTCTCTCCCGAAGGTAGTAGGAACTGAACCTGAGGCGACAAAGGACAAGGAACTTCCTACTAACAACGGAAGTACCAACAATGTCCATCCTCAGGTTGTCCAGAAACCAAAATCCAATCCAGGAGTTGTTTTTGAACCTCCTGTAGCTCCCATTGAAAAATCCAAATCTTCTATTCCTTACCCATCACGTTTACATGAGCAGAAGCTCCGCGAGAAAGCTGGTCATCAAATGGAAAAATTCTTTCAAATTTTCCAAGAACTTCATTTTGACATAAGCTTCGCGGATGCTATCATGTTGATGCCCAAGTTTGCATCAACTCTCAAACACATGTTAAGCAACAAGGAAAAGCTGTTTGAAATGGCTAAAACTCCTCTGAACGAGAACTGCTCTGCAGTTATCTTGAAGAAGCTTCCCGAAAAGCTTGGAGATCCTGGAAAGTTCCTCTTACCTTGTGTATTTCCAGGAATGGTTGAATGCTTTGCCTTGGCTGATCTTGGTGCAAGCATAAACCTTATGCCTCATTCAGTATGGAAGAAACTTTCTCTTCCGGATCTTATTCCTACATGCATGACTCTCGAGCTTGCAGATCGTACAATATCCCGTCCTCTTGGAATTGCCGAGGACGTGTTTGTGAAAGTAGGAAAGTTCCATTTTCCAGCTGACTTTGTAGTTGTTGATTTCGATGCTGATCCACGGGTTCCTCTCATTGTTGGAAGAGGATTCCTGAGAACGGGCCGTGCTCTCATTGACGTATTTGAGCAAGAGATCACATTACGTGTTGGTAATGAAGCTGTCACTTTTAACCTTGATCAAACTTCGAGGTACTCTGCAAACTATGATTCTGAGTCGGTTAACCGAATCGATATCATTGATGTTGCTTCTGAAGAGTACTCTCAAGAAGTTCTGGGTTATTCTCATAATTCTGTGAGTGGGAATCCCACCACATCTTCTCAACCTATCATAGCCAATTCTACTCCTTCTCTCACTCCGTTTGAGGGAAGCGACTTCATCTTGGAAGAGATTGAAGCATACTTGGCTAGTGATTCTGTTCCATGGGAAATTGATCACGCTCCAATTGACATCGAGGGGGACATACTTCTCATTGAGAAAATGCTTAAAGATGATCACTCATCAACCCCTCGCTCTAGTGATGCAATTCCTGAAGAGATTAATCTCCATGAGATTAATCCGGAGGGAGATATTCTTACTCTCGAGAAGTTGTTAAATCAGGACACTTCTCCTCCTCTCCCTCCCGTCAAACTTCATAACAAGGAAGTCAAGTCAGTTGAGAAAACTGAAGAATTTCCTGAAGTCGAACTTAAGGACTTACCGCCTCATCTCGAGTATGCATTTCTTGAAGGTGATGATAAATTACCTGTCATTATTGCTCGAGATTTGAGTAAAGATGAAAAGACTGCTCTCATAAAGGTCTTGAAGTCACACAAGCAAGCAATTGCTTGGAAACTCTCCGACATTAAGGGTATTAACCCTGAGTTCTGTACTCACAAAATCTTGATGGAGGATGACTTCAAACCAGCAGTTCAACATCAGAGAAGGGTGAATCCAAAAATCCATGATGTTATCAAACAAGAGGTTATTAAACTTCTTGATGCAGGATTGATTTACCCAATCTCAGATAGTCCTTGGGTTAGCCCGATTCACTGTGTTCCAAAAAAGGGTGGCATAACTGTTGTCACGAATGAAGAAAACGAGTTGATTCCAACTCGATTGGTTACGGGATGGCGTGTCTGTATTGACTATCGTAAGTTGAATGACGCCACCCGTAAAGACCATTTTCCTCTACCCTTCATGGACCAGATGCTTGAGAGATTAGCAGGGAATGAGTACTATTGTTTCCTTGATGGTTTCTCGGGTTACTTTCAGATCCCCATTGATCCACAGGATCAAGAGAAGACCACATTCACCTGCCCATACGGAACCTTTGCCTACAAACGTATGCCTTTTGGCTTATGTAACGCTCCAGGCACGTTCCAACGCTGTATGATGGCCATATTCCACGACATGATCGGGGAAACAATGGAGGTGTTTATGGATGACTTCTCAGTCATCGGGGATTCATTTCAGACTTGTCTCTCCCATTTAGACAAAATGTTAAAAAGGTGTGAAGACACCAATCTATGTCTAAACTGGGAGAAGAGTCACTTTATGGTCAAAGAAGGCATAGTCCTTGGCCATAAGATTTCCAAAAATGGGATGGAGGTAGATAGAGCAAAAGTTGATGTTATTGCTAAACTACCTCATCCTACTACCGTCAAAGGTATTAGGAGTTTTCTGGGTCATGCCGGGTTTTATCGCAGATTCATACATGATTTTTCCAAAATCGCTCGGCCTATGACCCATCTTCTTGAAAAAGAAGCTCCTTTTATCTTCTCTCCTGAGTGCATCGAAGCTTTTGAAACACTAAAGAAAAAGCTTACGGAAGCACCCATTCTAGTTGCCCCCGACTGGGATTTACCCTTCGAGCTCATGTGCGATGCAAGTGATTTTGCTATCGGTGCAGTCTTGGGGCAACGCAAAACAAAGCATTTTCAGCCTATACACTACGCAAGTAAGACTATGACTGAAGCTCAAACCCATTACACCACTACAGAAAAAGAACTATTAGCTGTGGTGTATGCGTTTGAGAAATTTCGGCCATACCTCATCTTGACCAAATGCGTAGTGTATACGGATCACTCGGCTCTTAAATATCTCTTTGCAAAACAAGATGCAAAGCCGAGATTGCTCCGTTGGGTTCTCCTCCTCCAGGAATTTGATATCATTATACGTGATAAAAAAGGAGCTGAGAACCTAGCTGCTGATCATTTATCCCGATTAGAGAACCCTCACCAAGATGTGTTCGAGAAAAAGGAAATAAATGAAACATTTCCTCTCGAAACACTCAATGCGGTTTCTTTTCGTGGAGACTCTACTACCCCATGGTTTGCTGACCTCGCAAATTACCATGCGGGTAACTTCATAGTGAAAGGGATGTCGTCCCAACAGAAGAACAAGTTCTTCAAGGATGTTAAACATTACTTCTGGGACGACCCTTTCTTGTTTAAAATTTGCGCGGATCAAGTCATCAGGCGATGTGTATATGGTCAGGAAGCTATTGACATTCTCAAAGCTTGCCATGCTGGACCTACTGGGGGGCATCACAGCCCCAACTACACCGCCAAGAAGGTGTTTGATTCCGGATTCTATTGGCCCACGATCTATAAGGATGCCCATGAATTCGTCAAAGCCTGTGACGCTTGTCAACGTCACGGGAATATCTCACAAAGGAATGAAATGCCACAAAACGCCATTCAAGTGTGTGAGATATTTGACATCTGGGGCATTGACTTTATGGGGCCATTCCCTTCTTCTCGCGGTAATAAGTACATACTCGTGGCCGTTGACTATCTGTCAAAATGGGTTGAAGCTAAGGCTTTGCACACCAACGATGCCCGAGTTGTTGTGAAATTCTTGAAATCTCTCTTTGCTAGGTTTGGAACTCCACGAGCCATAATCAGTGATCGTGGTACGCATTTCTGCAATGACCAGTTTGAAAGAGTCATGCAGAAGTATGGTGTAACTCACCGTCTCTCTACTGCGTACCACCCCCAAACAAGTGGGCAAGTGGAAGTTTCAAACCGAGGGATTAAGAGAATTCTGGAGAGGACGGTTGGCGAAAACCGTGCCTCTTGGTCAGATAAGCTAGATGATGCACTCTGGGCCTTCCGTACAGCTTACAAAACACCCATCGGGTGCACTCCATACAAGCTGGTATACGGGAAGGCATGTCATCTACCTGTTGAGTTAGAGCACAAGGCATACTGGGCCTTGAAGCATGCCAACTTTGATATTCAGACTGCTGGTGATCACCGGAAAGTTCAAATGAATGAATTAAATGAACTCCGTGATCAAGCTTACGAGAACTCTTTGATCTATAAAGAAAAGACAAAGAAGATCCATGACTCAAAGATCAAAAACCGCGTTTTCAACATTGGTGATCGAGTCCTTCTTTTTAATTCAAGATTGAAGATTTTCTCGGGAAAGCTTAAATCCCGCTGGTCTGGACCATTTACTATCACTAAG
Source organism: Chrysanthemum seticuspe (assembly GCA_019973895.1). Lineage (NCBI taxonomy): Eukaryota > Viridiplantae > Streptophyta > Magnoliopsida > Asterales > Asteraceae > Chrysanthemum > Chrysanthemum seticuspe. The sequence goes on from BPTQ01000003.1 coordinate 119,622,799, forward strand.
GTTTATCCTTATGGCACCATTGAGTTATCTCAACCCGATGGTCCTGACTTTAAAGTAAATGGTCATCGGTTGAAGCATTACTTTGGAGAGGACATTCCTCCTGTGATTGTCCCGGATCTTCAAACTTTCCCCATGAACCAATGAATGCGGGGATCGAGTCAAGCTAGCGACTCGGGTATCAAAAACAGTAGCATGATACATGGGTTTTCACCCGTGTGTACCACCCTAGTGTGGGGGGGTTGCCCCACATGTTGTGTATATAAGAATGTTTGAAAAAAAAAAAAAAAAAAAAAAAAAAAAAAAAAAAAAAAAAAAAAAAAAAATCCTTCCTAAATAATGGCCTTAGTATTTCCCTTTTACGTTCTATGTTTCGGCATAACCGCCGGTACTTTGAATATTGAGGGCAATATTCATTTCTAAGTGTGGGGGGGAATTCTCACGAATTTTATCATGTAATTATACCGCCTAATTCCCCCGTTTTTGGCCAAAATTTTTTTTTGGAGTAAGTGTTTTACACTTACTCATTTGGTTATCAGTCCGCCTTGTCTAATAAACTAAAGGATTGGCTAATCCAGGAGCAAACGGCTCTTGGTAAAGATATCTCAAATCCGTTGACGGCTTGCAATTTGCCCAAAATTGTATGGTATTCAGCTCACCATATCCTAAAAAGTGAAGAGTTGGCTAGCCCGCAAGTTTATGGCTTGTGGTAAAGGCAGTTGGAAAACCATAATTGGTAATCGACTCACCAAAGATATTTTATCTAAGAGTTGGCTAGTCCAGAAGCAAACGGCTTCTGGTAAAGACAAATCAAATCCGTTGGAAGCTGGTGGTTTGCTCAAAATCACTTGGTTATCGGTGTACCAAAGTTCTTACTTGAACTAAAACATTTGGCTACTCCAGAAGTAATGGCTTTTGGTAAAGAGATGAAATCCATTAATTTTTCTTAAAACATTGCTAGGGACTAGCAATATCTTAGTATGGGGGATTGATGAGTGTGTAAATACTCATCATTTTTGTACTGTTTAAACTGCAAAAACATCTGAAAACACTCAGAAACGCATCAAAATGATAAAAATATCACAAACAAGTGTTTTATATGTTTTAAATGCAAAAACATCAAAATCTGGTGAAAAACGTATCAAGTTTGCATAATTGGCAGTTTTAGTCCCCCAAGTTTGAAAAGTTGTCAAAAACAGTCCCTGGTAAAACCAAATAAAGAAAAATATCATTTTAAGTCCTTAGGGATTCAAAAGTTGTCAAAATTGGTCTTTGAGATTCAAATTTACAAAATTACAACTTTAGTCCCTGAACTTTTGGAAATTGGCAAAAATAGTCCTTTGAAAATGAGAAAATGGCAAGTTTGGTCCTTGCACTTTTGATGGTTGTCAATTTTAGTCCTTATGGTAACTTTGCTTAAATGGCAGGAGTAGTCCCTTGAGTTTTCAGAATTGCAACTATGGTCCTTGTCAAAACTATACCAAGCCTTGTCAAAAAGCTCTTGACCCCCTGCCATTTATCTTTTTGAACCCCCTGTCACTAGCCAATTTTGACCCCTTGGTCAAAATTAGTCAAAAAAACAGAAACACGCGCCCTAAACCACCTGTCTTCTTCTCCACCTTCCACCTCTTCTTCCCCGACCATAAGCTGCTACACTCCACCTCTTAAACTTTCCATCACCTTATTTTCAACCCACCCCATCATCAACCCCCCTCCACTTCCCTGTTTTCAGAGCCTAAAGTTGAAAATAACACTTCCCGCCAAAATTGAAAAAAACATGAAATCCACTTATTACTCAACCATTGGTTCTCAAATGAGGTGGGATTACATCAGAAGGCCACGTGGATGCTATTTCAAGCTTAAAAGAGAAGGAAGAGTCAGGAAAGAAAAAAGTCTTAGTTTTTTTAATTACTGTATGTCGCATTTTTCTTAAATGTCTTAATTAGCTTTCAAACTTTGTATCTTTAAGCTTCATAATACTGAAAACAAGTTATCTAGTGGATATAATTCAGTTTGGATCTCAAAATCAAAGTTTCATTTCATTTGCATATTTTATGTACACTGTTCTATAATTCAAACTCAAACTTTGGTATTCAAAGCTTCAATAAGCTTTATTTAAGCTCAAATCATCTTACTTAAGCTCTATATAGCTTTTTGTAAGCTTGAAGAATCATTTTAATCAAGTTCCATGGAAAGTCAATAAAAGTCAACTGTGAAGGCAATTTGGTTCAAATCTGGTTGGAAATGGAATTTGGTGATGCAGACTTGGGTTTGGGGTGATTTAGAAGCAGAATGTTGGGTTTAGAATAGATGGTGATTTCATTGGTTCTGTTTTCAAGCCATTATAGTTCTAGACAAGTTGTAAGTGATTTTCAAACATTCTTAGCATAATCATTACTTACAAGTTTTAATCTGTTATAATCTGTTTTAAAAGTTATATTTAGGGTAAGTAAAGTTAGTTTGATCATGATTAATGCTTGCTCAGTCTTTGGATTATTTTTTTTTACAAATCAGTGAAATGAAAGGGTGTTTGGATCAATAACTTAAACTGCATTGGAGGTTTGATTTGGATTGGAAACTTGTTGGTTTGAGTTTATATAGCATATTTGAGCTTATATCTGTCTTAATTTGGTACCTGCACTTTACCAAAGTCAAAATTTCATATTAACTAGTTTAGCAGCTTGTCTGTTGTGTTTGTGGAAAGCAAATCACTTGTATTATGTTTAAAATACATAGATTAAGGTTATTTTAGTCTCACTTCAATCATAAACATCAAAATCATCCAACAAATTAGGATCAAAGTTGGACAAAGTCAAAACTTCTCAACTGTCAAAAAATCAAAAATATTGGAAAAACCAGTTTTGGGCTAACTAGCAAGAATTATCACAGATTCATCTTTGGGCCAAATTAATTCAAACTTTGGGTTTTATAAGTTCCCTTGCTCTAGTTTCTTATCAGTATTTTTGCTTATTTTTGTTAATTTTCTAAAGCACTCAAACAGGCTCATCAAGCAGGGCTCATTTGCCCTGCTCATAAGCTCAGTCAATACTGAGTTTTCCCAAGTTTTTGCTAAACATGCACAGAGCTCCATAGAGCTTTTCTTTAGCTCATCTTTGGTTTAAGCCTAGTTAGCCAGGTCATCTTGAGGTCTTAACTTCTGTTTTTCCATTTGAGCTTATTTTGAAACCTGTGCATTAGCTCCAACTTGGTACCCTTAACTGTTTTTGCACTAGAAGTTCAATAAGCCAATTCTGTTGAAATTAGCTTATCAGAGGTTAAGGGTAGTTGAAACTAGTTATATTTGGGTCATTTTAACATAAAATAGCTTCTGTGTAGGTTTGGTAGCTTTTGGTTATCATTTGGCTTATTTTAGTGCTTATAAATAAGCACTTATTTAAGCAGTTTTATAATTCTCCAAACAAGTACCTGTTTTTCCATTTTTCTCATATTCCTAGTATTAATTTAGACTTTTCCTGAAATTTTCAGATTTTTCCAAGTTGTCTAGCTATTTTTCATAATTTAAATTAGTTTTTATTCATTTTTAAATAGCTTTTAATACAAAAAATTAGAAAAAGGTTCAAAAAAAATAATTTTTCAATTTTCTTAGACTTAGATAAATATAAAAAGTAGAAAAAGTAATTTTCTAGATTTTTCATAGTTCAATTGGTAATTTTTAGTAATTTAATTAGTTTTAAATAATTTAAAATTCATAGAAAATAGAAAAATAATCAGAAAAATACAAAAATAGTTTTGAAAATTCTAGTTTGTTATTTTAGACTTTTTCATTTCATAATTTTATTTTTCTAGCTTTGTTTCCTCATTTTTTGTATTTTAGTTAATTATTAAATAGTTAAAAATAGTTTTTAATTAATAATAATTAATTAATTAGTATAAAAATAATTTTCTTTTTCTAAAAAGTTTCTTATATTATTAGGACTGTAAAAATGTATTTTTCATATTTTTAGGACTTTTATTTCTTAGTTTTCACTTTTTATTTTGTACGTTACGTAATTTTTATTTTAAAACGTAAGTTTTAGGTTTTAAACGTTCATCACTTTAAATATAGTGATAGCGTTTATTTAATAGATTTTAACTTTTTAATCTTCTTTAATCTTCTGTAGTGTATAAACAACTCAAAAACCTTACTGATCACTATCCTTAGTGGTTATTCGACATCTGATTGTGTTTAACACCAGTCAACCTCCGTGGGACTTAACGACCCGGGAATCCACTGTATTCTCCTGATCTTAAATTGCATTGGTGTGTGAACTGTTTTAAGTTCCTTGCAGTTATCCATTCACAAGTGGTTAACTTGCGTAAGAAAACTTGACGGTTTTGCACCAATCACTCATACTGCCTTAGCTTCAGTGTTGTGATTGATCAACTTGTAAATGTCCTTAGGTAAACCCTGAAGTATGATGTTTGAAGCCCTGATGTCTGCATCGTATCTCTTCTTCTCCTTATCAGTAAGTTCATCATACGTCTTTGGTCTATCCAATCCTAATATCACTGAACCATCAGCAGCAGTTTCAAGAATGTCTATGGTAGTCTCAACTTGATAAGGTCCTTCATCAATTGACTTAAGTATGTTAACCCCATTTTCTTTTCCTAAGCAATACAGTCTAATTCTTTGAGCCCAAGAGTCATAGTCGGTTCTATCCAGCATGGGAGGACGAGTGTCAGATCCTGTGGTTTGTACGTCATCAGCAACAGAAGAGATGATTGTAGACATGAGTACAGATTCTACGAGATTTCACAACTCTTTGGTTAAACCGGAAAATAGATTCCTTCACGGGATTTTACTAAATCAAAAGATAACCGTAAATCGTAACACGAAGAAACAATAAGTCTCAAAAGACAAATCGCACACTTGACTCCCAAGTCTCTTAAACGACAAATCACTTAAGCAGACAAATCGCTAAATAGACAAATCGCTTAAAAAGACAAATTGCTTGAATAGACAAATCGCTTAAACAGACAAATCGCTTAAACAGACAAATTTCTTAAACAGACAAATCGCTTAAACAGACAAATAGCTTAATCCTCAAATCGCATAACCAGACAAATCGCATAGTACTCAAGTACGACCACTACTTCCACTACTTTGTCCTTTCTTGTCGTTTTGTCTCAATAGACAAATCGCTTAGTGCACAAATCGCTTCACAGAAACAGATAAATCGCTTCAATAAGCAATCTCTCGAGAGACAAATCGCATAAAAACTGGGACAAATCGCATACAAGAAAACATATCCGAGACACAAATCGCATAACAGAAACTTTCTGAAACGCCACTTTTCAATCCAAAAACAACACAACCACGATGATTCAAGCCTTCCAAATCAAAACCTAAACACATATAATGATTCTAAACACAAAAGTACTATCCAAATCCAAACTTTAACACTAGAAATGATCCAAATGATGCAAACTACTCTAAACTCATTCAAACCCAAAAACCTTATGAAAACCACTAGAAATCCAAGAACATGAAAGATGAATGATCAAACCATGGCTCTCTGATACCATTTGTAACATATTGGATTTCATAAACACATCACATATATTAAATATGGGGCGTATAATATAGGTTCTAGAGAGAGAAAGTGAAAGAGTTTAGGGAACTTAGTGAGACAAATAAAAATGATATTATGAAGCTCCAACCCTCTACCTTGGGAGGTAGAGGGTATTTATAGTTTCTTACAAGACACGCCTCCTACGAGCTGTGGATCAGGCATACAGTGGGTAAAGACTCGTCCGTTCTCCACGGTGTTACTTAACAAATTACTTATTAACACTAAATGACTACGACTACGAGCTTTCTAACGATTACATATACTTGAGGTGACCGACTCTTTTACTATCGGATTTTCTAAATCCTAACACGTTGTATAAGAAATGGGAAGTCATTGTAAGGGAGAATGTGCTTTTCTTGGGAGGGAACAAGGATCACCTCAATGCGTTCTTGAGCTTCATGATTTATTGCCTTGTGACCGAGACTCGCTTCAACCTTGCATATTACATGATTAAGAGAATGGCGAGTGTGAAAAGCATGGACAAGATGGGAGCCCTTATGCAATGCTGCTATCCTGTCTTGCAAACTTCATCTTTGCTTTAGATCCTTCTCCATATTCTTTTGATCATAGCTTTTGAAACAAAGTCATGGTGTCGTTATCCGAGGGAAAAACTACAAGGTTCATGGCGGATGGCAAAAGACCTCACCCACCAACGGATTCATCGGATGAGCGGGAGAGACAAAGAGAAGGAGAAGGAAGTAGCAACCCCCTTGGCAATACCGATCTCGAACCTTTGGATTACATCAATCAATTTCCGGACATTCCTAGCCCATCACAAGAATGGCAACAAACTAAAAGGATCTTCAAGTGTTTCGCCAACTTCTTGAAGAAAAAGAAGTAGAGATGGTGGGATGAAGAGTGGAGGGGAGGATGAAGACGGGGAGTGATATGGAAGGAGATGGGGATGAAAGGTAAGGTCATAGGACATTAGTTTGTGAAAACAATTTAAGACAATGGTTTATAACATCTTAACAATACTTATGTAGAGTAGGAAGTAGGGTGTAGAAATTTCCATGATTTGGCATTGAACAATTTAACTTAGGAACGAGTAGGATGAGATTTTACGACATCTTGAATTCATTCAAGTAGTCGTCGTCACTCATCTTTAGCTACCTTTTAGTTCCCCCACACTTGCTATGCGTTATACTTGTTGTGTTCTTGCATTTAATCATTGTAGAAATGACTAGGAGAAGCATTTGCTAAGAGTGCAAGAATTGCACAATTGCTGAAAGCCTTCTGATCTGCAGTAGCCGGATCCCAGAACTATAACTAGCCGGATCCCTCCAATGAGGGAACCGTGGGATCCGGGCAGACAGATACTAGATACAGATCATTATACATCAATGTTATCCCTTTGCTCACATCATGTTGGCTAAACATGATTCTTTAAACCACTTAAGGCTTCCTCAAGCACAGTAGGTCTCACATTCATCCGTAGCTAACTTAGGATCAAATTCAAAGTGCTTTTGATTTATCAAACTCACCAATACCCACCATATTTATGCTCCAACGCTCACACATTGTTCCTCGCATCTCAAAACACTTAGTTTGATATTTTTATCAATTTTAGTAAATTAATTTTAGTCACTCTTACCTCAAAATAGGCTTAAAACTAGTTTTTCATTTTTCTTTAATTTTTTGGATTTTAGTCACACTTAGTTTGATATTTTTATCAATTTTAGTAAATTTCCTGAGTCATCATCTGATTTCTGGGACTAATTGCCATCATTTTTCCATTCCCAAATCAAATAGAATCTTCCTCAAGCACTTAGTTAGACTCTCAAAAGTCCACTTTCCTACCCAAAACCATCATTAAGTATCCTCACTCCTTATGGTTGAGCATTTAAGACATCCTCCACTTAAGACATCTAAGGAAAGTCAAATTCTCAAGATTCATAGGTACTAGACCTTACAAAAAGCATGATCATTTCATCACATCTCTGTCTGACAGACGAATCCATGGTTTATAACCAGACGGATCTCTAGTGAGAGGGATTTGTGGGATCCGTGTCTACAGAAAGCCTTTAATCAGCTTTTCCTTCAAATTTAAGCCATCTTTGGTAAACTAAACACTTTTAGTTACCATTTAATGATTTCTTAGAGCTGAACATGTAGGATCGTTATTTTATTGTGTTGATGATTCGGGTGGTCTTGGATGATCAAAATACATGTTTGCCATAGTTAGAGAGTTAGTAGAGAGAGAGGGTGTTCTTGCTAGAGGTTTACACAAAGTATGGAATATTGGATTGAATGAGAAGCACCACCCCTTCCAAGGATGGAAGGGGTATTTATACTTACAGACACAACGACCTCCTATCGGCCTGTGGATCAGGGATACAGTGGGTAAAGACCCGTCTTCCTCCACGGTGTTACACTACGCTAAACTAAACTAATAACTAACTAATAAACTGATAAACAACGTAAATAACTACAAGTCTACGAGCTAACTTATGCTAGATAATATTTGGGGTGACCGACACTTCACTATGGAATTTTCTAATTCCTAACAATCTCCCCCTAAGGGAGGTCACCCCATGTTTTACATTTTGAATCCTAGCATTCTATTATTGACTTCGTTCTTGAGCTCGTAGACTTGAATTCTTCACTTTCTCAATCTTTGTGCTTTAGTAGCGATTCTTCAAAGTCCGCACTGATTTGTACTTTTAGTGGAGGCCTTTAACTGATCCACATCTTTGATGATCTTCGAGCTTTCTTTGAGATCATCAGCCACAGTAAATCTCTGGATCACCCTTTATTGTGTTGCCAACATGTGAAGTTATGACTTTCCGACCGACATGCTCACACTTTCTGGATCATGACATCTTTCATCAGAGTAGCGGAAGCTTTACTGACTCATGATATTTGCAGCAGCGTAGCAGAAGCATAGTATAGAAATATCAGAGCCAGGTTCTGTAGATATGCACCAGTCATGATTTATTCAATTAAGTGTGGATGTTGTGAGCATGCGGCTTTGGATTGACTCCTCAATTCTGATCAGCTGCAACCGTCCAAATGTACCTGCAAACAACAGTTAGCAATAAAACACACGAAAGTATCTTTGACCACTTTCGTCGAATTGAGGTACACGGCTCACGGTTCCCCGTTGATCAGTACAAGTACTGCATGTGATCAGGTATAATTCCGAAGAATCTCCTTGACAGGGTTTCGCAGCTGTTCTAGTTGTTCTCAAACCAGAACGTCTCAAAGAAGACAACACGGAGTGAGTGAACCAGCGAATTGAGATTCACTGATTGATGAAAAATGATTTGAAAAACAATCGCGTATTGCTTAGAAGAAAGAGTTTTGCAATACGACGAAGGTCTTATGAGAAAGATCAATTTTCAATCAAAATACTTTTTGTATTTGAAAATGAGTACACATTCGACGTGCTAGCGAAAAGAAGAGATTCGCACATCGAACGGTTTTTCTAAAAGTATTTTTCAATCAGAGATACTTTTTGAATTTGAAAACATAAGTACACATTCGACGTGCTAGATAAAAGAAGATTTGCACATCGGACGGTTTTTCCAAAAGTATTCGTCAATTCCATTCCTGGACCAAGGTTGATTCAAGAATGAATCTCCCCATCGTTTCTATCCAGTTGTCACAAGCTTGATCTTACGAGAAGATCTCACATGTCACCCACCAAGAGCTTGTTTGATGTTGGCTCTAGAAGGATTTCCATCTTCATCGTGAATACTTTTACATACCACTCAGATGTTCTGGCAATACCACAAGGATAATGCGTAGGACTCTTAATATATACTTACTTTCCACATTGTGTGAAACAACAAGTCTTCATGAATTTAGTATCCTAACGAGATATTGTGGATGATCTCTTGGCTCTAGACTCAATCGTGCATATTTGGTTCCTGTGTCGGAGACTAGGGAGAGGGTCTCCTTCTTCAATATCAACAATCTCTAAGAGAAAGTCGATAGATAATGTCGGTTCCCCGTGAGAATGAAACAAGTCCTTTTAAGAGGAACTTGAGTGGTTTGGGAAGTTGAAGTGCAGTGCGTCACTGGGTCCATGACGTCTTGTCTTCAATACAAGTGTTACCTTAGTAACCACCAGTAGCATATGTATTGAACCCGGTTTCTGCCCTAAGGTTGAATTATTGGAGGGCTATTTCTTTTCACCCTTTTCATATTCATTTCTTTTTCATTCTTCAATCCCTTCAGTGCTTACCGAGACTTTATAACTAGAACCTTGTTGGGTTTATTCCAGTACTAGCTCTGTCCCAGTCCGCACTCTTCCCATATTCTCATTTTTCTCCTTTTTTTCATCATACCTAAGGACTCTACACTATCTAGTGGATTGTCCCTGGGTAGATCCCTCCGGCTCTGGCGGGATCGTGGGAACGAATACCTAACCTAACCATCCTTATAACACCATGCATAAAGTAAAATGGTCGGTCTTTTGGTACAGTTCATTCTTCCTTGAAACCAATTGAAAAATCATTTGGAAAAACAATCAAGGTACTTGTGATACGAGATCAAAGCATTTTGTACCCTAATAGTTTTGATCATTTAGAAAACCTCCCCCTCAACATGTGCATATGATTTAGAAATTGTTTAGCACAAGGAGGCAAGAGGACTTTGAAATATTTTCTTTGATCACAATTTTCATACGAAAAAGCCATTTGATTTTCATGGTAAAATTCTCCCCCTCAATATGTGCATAGGATATTTGAAATCATTTTTATCACATAGAGGCAAGAGTTCTTTTGAAGCACATCCACGATTACAAAGCCATTTAAGAAACCATTTGAAAACTCAATCAAGGTACTTTATGTTAAAACATAAAAGCATTTGCACCTCGATAGTTTATTTTCTTTTAAAATGCTCCCCCTCAATATATGCTTCGAGGTTCGAAAGCGTTTAGCACATATGAGAGAGCAGCCTGCACAACTGAATCAAAACGATCAACTTTTATCAAATTTCATTATTAAATCACAAATTCTCCCCCGATCAAAAATATCAAACCCTTTGAGATTTTGGATCCCAAGTGATTTAATTAGGTTTAGAAAACATGGGAGAAAATGTGGCCTTGTTTAAATACTCATCTGGTTTTTGGATAAATCCTCCTCAATATGTGCATTATGTATATTGAAATCGTTTCACACATGGAGGCAGGAGTGACTTTAAAGGACTAAAACCAATTCCATTTAAAACAGATTTGAGATTTAAATCACGATCTCTACCCCGATCAAAATTTCAAACCTTTTGAGATTTGCGATCCCAATTTATTTAAATCATTTAAAACATTTTGGGGAAAGACGTGGCTTGATTTAACTTTGAAAAATGACAGATAAGGACCAACTCTAGACATTAAAGATTGTTAGTGTCAGGTATGATAGTTTTTTAAACGATCTTTAAGTAAAATAAAACAGTTTCACAATCAAACAAGAACAGAAAAAATTTCATTTTGTAAGATCTTTGAGTTTTAAAGAAAATCATACCATGACATAAAATTAAATCTTTAGATCACCACTTTATTTCGTACAAACGGACTTGATAGATGAAATATCGTTTTGAAAATATTTAATTTAAAATCACTCTCCCCCTCAATTGATGACCGAAGTCGATAATTGAGTGACTTAGATTTTGATAAAAATGAAGTCCGGTGATTTTCAAAATTTAGTCCAATTTATTTTCAAAAACAATATTTTCCATTTTCAAAACAATTTTATTCAAATTTATCAAAAATTGTTTAAAAATGGTATCCTGCACAAAGATAAGTTAGGTGGTTGAGAAACTTCCATTGTTGTTGCTGTAGGGTTTGGAAGAAAACCATCTGCTGATGCAGTGAGACTTCTTTCGTTGCATTTTAATGCCAACTGAGGTCAAATTAAGCTCCGTTTCTTCAATCACTTAGAAGAAAACCATCTGCTGATGCAGTGAGACCTCTTACGTTGCATTTATGCCAACTCTCCATAGAAGTCCAATTAAGCTCCGTTTCTTCATTTGTCAACCCAAGAAATAGTTACCCTTTCCTTTCGGCATCCAATCATCTTCAATTGTGGGATCCAGATCGGGAACATTCTTTTATACCAATATACCTGCATATGTTAGTGAACACACATACAAATATATGGTGGTCGACATCACCGAAACAAAAATCGACTAATAAAAGTCAATGTAACATATCAATCAGATCATATAAATGTATGGGAATAATGTGTACATCAAACTCCAATCATCTAATCCTAGCAATCATATCCTAGGCACCTAGTCCTTCAACATAGGTTAACATCATTTTTAATTAAGCATATTAGGATAATTAAGAAAGCCCGTTAGATGATATAGATTTTAAAACATTATCCCCCTCAATCAATGACTCAATTTGTGAAAAGTTTAAAAGTGCTGAAGTCATTGATTGAGTTTGCAGATTTAATAAACACTCTGATGTGCCCGGTAGGTGCAAGTTTTAAATTTATAAAAGGTGAATTACCAATATTACCAATAACACATACGAGCAAGTATACTCGTCCGTTATAGCAAGATTATAAAGGTAAGTCGGGATCGTTCGCAGGGATTTGAGTGAATCAGAGCACAAGTTTGAATTAACGGAGTCTATCAAAAACATATAACAAAGCAAATAGATATAATGAAATTCAGATGATTAAAAACTACACTTGCTTAAACTAGTTTCATATCATAGATCAATGTGATTGTGTTAACCTCTTAACATGTTGGTTATGATAATTAGTTGGTGTACTAATCTATTGTTCTTACAAGTTAAACCATGATCAAAAGTTTAGTTTATAAAAACAAGCATTAAGTTTAACCAATCAATTCAAGATCAATTCAAGTTTCATAAGTCTACATACATAAACTTAAACACAAAAACATCCACTTGTTCATCAAATTGCTTAAGAAATGGTCAATACAAAAGGTACCCGATCATAGACAAAAGGCTACAATTGATTCTCAACAACTAATCTTACGACCATTTAGATGTTTCCAACCAATCCAATTTGATAATCAAAAAGCGTTTCTATTACAACCACACCTTAGTTCCTTTGTATAATCAAGAATAATGGGTAAAAACAATCATCCATAGACAAAATGATTATGACTAGTTGAATAACACGAAGTTCTTTCGACCCCAACGATTATATCAATTAGCCAAACTTGATTAACAAATGTCACTATGAAACTTTAGCACAATTGGGTCTTAGAATCAACTTGAAATTGAATTAAAACATGTTAACACAACTACTAACTAATCATATGATAATCAACATCATTTAAGCAAGTGTATAAAGAAACTAGCTCCTCATAGCAAACATGAACATAAACTCATAACTTTGAACATTAGAAAACATGATTGAAAGTCTTACAATGCTTGGAATAAGATTACAAATGGTGTAGTAATGATTCCCAAAGGATTGAGGATGACTTCTTGATGGTTTGACCTCCAAATGATGACTTCTTGGACCTCCAAAGTTTCCTGGAACTTTATGAACGAATTTAGGCTTTGAGAGAGTAGTAGTGGTGGTAAGATAGGTGTTAGAGAAGATCTCTAAAGTTGTGGTGTATTTGGATGATGAAAACATACACAAATGAGTTCTATTTATACTACTCTCAAGCCCTTGGGGTTATAAATGCATTTCTTGGTCACCAAGGAGCTTAGAAGGGACTAGAATACATGAAGGAAGGACCTAGAATCGTTTGGAACAAGTTTGGAACCTTAGTGATGGAAAAATAGCTGAAACAGGACCTCCAACCGGATCCGGTTGGCCTCCAACCGTTCGGTTGGTCTATGTGACAATTCTCCAACCGGATCCGGTTACGGGTCTCGACCGACCGGTTGGAGCAAAAATCATAAAAAGTCATAAACACGAAAGTTGTAGATCTTTCTCTTAGCTTTCCGTGGCCGCGAACCGGGGGTCAAACGGAGTCCGTATGCAAAAGTTATGGCCAAAATGGTGAAGGTGTGTCGGGAACAACGAGTCTTCCAATATCTTTTCGTTTAAGCTTCTTCTCTTCATTTCTTTCTCGTTTTCCTTCTTGAACTTTATTCTTGAGTCTTTGGACCACTAACTTGATGACTTTATCATCTCGAATATACTCCGCAAGTCTTGCTTTGGTCGGGAATTCTTCATATATGGAGAAATCTTCGTATTTTACTTCTTTTTCTCCACTTTCCTGTACTTGGCTACAAATGAACTAGCAAACGCACTTTGATACGATTAAGCAACAAAAGCATATGATTATAACCAAATAACATACATAAAAACACGGATAACGCTACTAAAAACATGCACAATTTGAGTGTTATCACACTCTGAAACTGATTGTTGTTAAAGCAACTCATTCTACCACCATTTTTGGAAAACAACAAATATTTTTCTGAAGAATTTTAGACGGAAAAACATTTGTGTAGGAACAGCAGTCCTTCGACATACTTTCCTCAAAGTGTTTTAGGATAAGTGCACGATATTTGTGAAAAACGTTTAAGCGTAGCACTTTCCTTCCTTTTAAGAGCGGGTTGCTATCTGAAATGATAGCAAGCCATAGTTTTAAGCACGGGTTACAGTCTGAAGTAACTGCAAGCCATATTTTGAGACATGTTTTGGAAAGAATATTTACACCTCCTGCTCGAACTTCATCTAAAGTCCCGTGCCATCATTGAATGATATTTCTAAGACCGTATTTGTTATCGATACCAGAAGACATGTCTAGAGAAAACAATATTTTTGGTATTTTTGAAATTTTCTGATTTTTATGGGGTTTTTTTTTGAAGGTTTTAAATTTTTCTATTTTCTTTTTGTTGGTTTTATATTTTTGTATTTTGCTTTTTGAATAAATATATACAAGGATAGAATAGATATAGTTAAGAGGATGATGATACGAGTACCAAGATAAGAATATCGAGCAACCTCGTTGTAGAAGATAGGAGTCATCATCTCTTAAGCATTCACCACCAAAGCTTCCAAGACTCTTTAATCGAAAGAAATAGAACCATCTGAAAGTGAGACTTTGGCAGCTTCCCCCAAACCGAAAATCCTTTAGCTGAGCAGATTCGAAGCTCTATTTCAAGCTTGCCTTAGCCAGGTGCACAGAAAAGCACACCACTATCATAAATCCCGCTGCTCCATTTAAGAACGATAATCAAGGATCTCCATTCGGGGTTATATCATCAAGAGAAGAACAGCAACGTATCATCCCACTTTTAAATAATCTTCTCAAATTTCCTTTTCAACTGACGTCTGAAGCGATCCATTCCAAAAGGTGTCAAGAGAACAATTCCCCCCAAGTAGTTGAATTGATGCAGTCAGTCTCTTTGTATAATGCTCAAGAACTCTCCCGAATACACATCATGAGGGTAATGAAGAACAACTCCCCAATGTTCACATCTTTCGTCCCTGATGAAAGTGTATGAAGCTCAAGAACCCGAAGTACACCAATATCCAAGAACTCTCCCGAATACACATCATGCCCGGAAGGAAAACACCTCCCCAATGTTTGTGGAAAACAATGGCTTTCTTCCCTGATGATCGTGTATGAAGCTCAAGGACCCGAAGTACACACATTCCCCAAAGAGAGAACAACCGATAACATTGAAGAAGCAGGCCAAATCACTGATTATCTCTGCGGATGTCAACTCCGGAATAAGTGATTATATCTCTGAATCACTGATTAAGCCCTCAAGTGAAACAACTGAGCCCCCAATGTACACAACTCTCTCTCCTCTGATGATTGTGATAACATCGAGATCATCAAGTACTTGTGTACCTCTTTTATCTTCAGAAACTAACTCTTTCATCGCTTCCCCCACATAGTTGGAATAAGAATGCTAAACGCCTTGATGAGTAAAACCTTGAGTTTCTCTGCGGTCATGACATTTGTTTTCCCGGGATATCTTCAATCACTTAGAAGAATTAATTACATCAAGTTTACTCGCCATGAGTCAAACCTTGAGTTTCTCTGCGGTAATAACATTTGTCTTCCCGGGATATCTTCAATTACTTAGAAGTATTAAGTTCATCAAGTTTACTCGCGTTTAGATGCTTGTCTCCTTACCCCTTGCTGGTTTTTGACATTTCAGAATCAGCAACTCTTTGTAAGTCCGTATACTAGAAATATATTGAGAAGAACATCATTAGCTCAGATGTATCTGTGAGAATCAACTTGCTGAAGAACATGAGCAAGTCTAATTGGGGATTAAATTTGGCTTTACACTCTTCCCCAATTAGTGCTCTCCCCTAAACCGACAATCTTTATGATGAATGCTTGAATTGAGAAGAAGTCTTTAAATAATCAAATGCAACTCGTCTTTAGTCTTCTAACATGTAGCAGAAAAATGCAGAACTGACTGTAGACTCGACCTTCTTCAAGATTGTCCAGTTGGGGAATGGATAGTTAACATCTTCAACTCACCAACACACAAGAACATCACCAAAAAGCATCCCAATTAATTTACATCTTGCAAATCCCCTTAATTAAGATCCCTCCCAATCAAACAAGAACAGAAAGATGTTCATCAAGGAAATCAGCAATCAGCCCGCAGCGAACACACGAAATGGTAACACCAAGCAAACAATCACATCAAACAAGAACATAAGGTTGTTTGGAATCATCATGTTGATGTGCACGTGAAGCATTAACCGGAAGCACTTTGTCAATAAACTCATATCAGCTTGTGAAGATGTCAACCAACGGCTCTTAGAAGAGAAAAACTCCATGTGAAGATGACCGATAATAAGAAGCTCGATTCTTACATGAGTTTAGAGCCGTATGACCATTTAAATTCTCAAATATCAATCAGCAATGCAAAAAATTCACACTTCTTCTCCCCCTCAAGAATTGCATAAGGAGATGCCATTCTTGACTAAATAAGTGAAAATCATCCGAATGTTCTATTCACACTTCTCTCCCGCAAAATAAGCACATGATGTCGCCATCTTCATTATAATCGAGCAAGTGGAATGAGAAAACAATCAGTGGTAGCCCGGTTAACTTGATGACTGAAGCGCATGGAAAAAGTATGAAGCATGTTGATGAGAATGGTCATAATAAGAAGATTTCTCTTCTTCAGAAGATAAAGCGCACTGACACGTACACCTTTCTTTTCTTTAGCGAACGAGGCATAAACTGTTGTGTTCATACGTCATTAGAAGATTTCTCTTCTTCGGAAGATAATGCCCACTGAAACGTACACATTTCTTTTCTTTGGAGTACGAGGCCTGAACTAATGTGAACAGACGTCATAATCTCTCTCTTTTCAGCTCTCTTAGCAAAACATGTAATCATCCCCATTATCATTCAGTAGGCTCTTTGCCGTGACGGCTGATGGAGAAAACCCAATATGATGAATTTGACCCTGAAGTAAACTAACCCGAACTCGTGACTTAAACTTGCACATATGTAACAAAGAGCGGTGCCGAGAATTCATGCTCCATTGAATCTCTTAAGTACTCTATACTCTTCAACCAACCAACCATCAAGTAATAGACGTACATTACCTCTTGAAAATCCACAATTGAATGTGACACTGAGCACTACAATGTAACTCCTTAAAGTGATAGTTATTTTGTAGTGGTATGAGCCCAATTCCCCCAAGTGGTAAAAGAAAAGGTAAAAGACACCCAACAATAACTAGATTTCCAAGTCCTCGTTTTTGAAAATAAGCTTGAACAAGGATCATGAAGAATCTTCATCCAACCATCCCCGATACCTTCAGATACTAAGTACACTCGCCCGTGATAGTTCACTTCAACCTCAAATAAATAATACTGAATTAACGCCGTTGTCACATCTTCTAAACTGCTCAAATCTAGCCTTCTTTGACATTTAAATAAACTTTGATAATGGTTTCATCCCGACCATGGTTAAAAGCACATAACCCCGTAAAACCATGTAATAACCAAACTGCCATGAAGACAACCCAAACACACACCCAATTCATGAAGTACACCCCTTTATCCCTTCTTTGAAGCAGAAACCGTAGCACTAGCATCAAGTAAGATCCAGAATTACCCTTTCTCTTCTTCAAGATGGTTCCATCATCACGGGATTTTACAATTCTATAGTTTAAACCGAAAAATAGATTCTTTCGCGGGATTTTACAAAACCAAGAATAAACCGTAAGATAGATCCGGAAATGCACCTTACTATTATCAGGATGTTTCCATTGTTACGGGATTTTACAAGTCTATGATTTAAACCGAGAAATAGGTTCTTTCGCGGGATTTTACAAAATCAAGACAAAACCGTAAACAATTTCAGCTTGAATGTGTTATGACGACTTTGGTTTCAGTGAATATCTGTTTTAGGGGAATATGCAGCGGTTCATCAGCGGTTCATTATCCAACATCAGCAAAATCATCAATCATCCAATCAACACTTTGATAAACACATCATTCACGCATTCTGTCGGCTATTGTAGTGACCACATGGAGAAGTAAACCCGATATGCTAAACTTGATCATGAAGTAAATTCCCCAGATTTGTTACTTAAACATGTACTGATCCTTGTGAAGAAGAAACGGTGTACCCGATGTACAAAACCTCTTGACATTCTCAACTGAGTGAGACACCGAAGTGATAGCTATGTTATAGGTTAAGTGAGAAAGTAATCACAAACGCAACTAAATAGCCAAGTCTTTATCACCCTCTATAAATGCCCAAACAAGTCATCTTCGCGGAAGGGTAGAAAGAATGAAGATGAAATAAGTGAACGCGCCCAGAAAACCTCACTTCAAATCCAAATAAGAAATACCGTCCAAACAACCCCGTAGTCAACATTTTCCAATAAACACTTCAAGCCGTGACAAAATACCCTTCGTGAAAAATGCATAATCCAAAGTATCAAGTCGCATACCACAACAATCCCATCATCAAAAATCACAACTCACAGTCCATATCCAATAGTCATCATCAACCGATCCAAATAGTTTTATCATGACCCGGTTCAAACAGTATGCACAATTCAAGTGATATATTGCTCGGTTCATATTGAATTATAGGCCCAAATCACCACTAACTCCGTCAAACACGAATAAGAAGACTGAGTCCTCTTCGTAGACACATATGATGAATGTTGCAAATTATAGCCATGAAGCATAATCATGTGAGAATTTAGTAACCAACACCAAAAGTTATAATTTTGCTTGGACAGTACAACTTTTCGCATGACATGCAATCCCACTCGTTCCATATAATCTCATGATGCAAAGACAATCCTCTAGGCCCATAAAAACTTAACAATCCATAACATAATCCCATGGCCCTTTGAACTTGTTGCATACACGGTCCATCAAATATCTTTAAGGCCCAAGGAGATATCATTGTACACGGTCAAAAACAAAACCAGCGAAGCCCAAAGCAAAACCCTTAATCTCACTATCCGGTCACTACACAACCCAACCCCACGGATATAAAAAAACCCCTTCTCACTTAACTTTGCCCTAAACTTTCTCACACCAACCCTAATTTCTTTCATAAGTCGCCTCCATTTCCAATAACAGCTTCTCAAACTCAAATCTCTAATACATTACAGTCCGCCTCAATCTATGATCCTTTCCTAAAAAAACAGCTTCACATCAAAAGATATTGCCACAGGGATGGTATGAGTTTAAACGTACCACAGGGATGGTATTCGACAGCCATGAGTCGACTTCAAAGACATATTCCAGGTAGGTACTGAGCATGGTTATTCCTTTTAGTATTGATTTGGTTTATAACGAATTAAAGAAACGAGTATAACTATATTGTTATGACTTATTTCTTTGCTATTCGGATATTATCAAGAGGAGTAGACTCCTAAATTGATCTATGAAGCACAAGCTTGTATGTGTATAGATCCTTAAAGATCTATGTGTTTGTAGAACCACACAAAAAACGAGCAAAGCTGAGATTGTTGATTGGTTTTCATTATCGTTGTGGGATTATTTAAAAGAGATCTATGATGATGAAACCATTCGTGTAAATAGACCCTCGTGGTCATTGTATACAATTTTCACATGAAACATTCTGAGATCTATTTCTTTTCAGTTCGTATTGATTATTGAGTAGATGTGGTAAGAGATGGTGGATGAGTAGGATTGGGATTTGTTGAAGTTGGATTATTTATTGTTGGATCTGATGTTAGTCTTGGACCGATGAAGGTATAACCTGAGGTCGATGTTAATTTTTTGGTATGTTGTGGTAAATGGTTTGGTCTTGTGGTCTAGTCATTTAGCTTCTTCTTCATCCTTTCTGTCACAAGTCGGTCAAGGTCACAAGTCGCTAGCTTTTTATTTGACTCAATAGTCAAACAACGATAACACGCTACACTCTTTCAACATAACAAGTCGCTACTTATAAATATAAGTCGCTACCGTTTGTAGTCAAGTCGCTAGGTCATGTTGGTTTTTCAAGATAAATCGCTAGGATAACTTATTAACCAAGTCGCTACATATTTTCATTACAAGTCGCTACGACGACTCAGTCAACTCGCTAGCTTTTTAAGACCATACAAGTCGCTATTGACTTTCAATAAAGTCAACGAATAACCAAGTCGCTATATGATGGTCAAATCGCTACGACTTGTAAATACAAGTCGCTAGCAAGATTCAATGAATCTGGACAAATAGTGATAAGTCGCTACCATGAAATTTGACATTTTCCGATGAGTTTTCCGACCATATTCCGACCATATTCCGACCATATTCCGACCATATTCATGATAAACCCAGAAAATGCAGAAAATATGCTTCTTTGACCCATTTTGACTGTTAAAAAAACTGACCAAATGACCAACTTTAGACTACACTTTTGGTACAAAAAGCATAAAAGATATACTGACTTGGACATGGACATGAGAAGAGACAGGTTTTGTAGACATTGATGGACCAAAAGATAATACCAAAACATTTTAAAGAACTGTTTACCCATAAAACATATTCCGACCACATCATTATCAAAAGCAGTTTCATATAAGTATCAAATAAGTATCAAAACCACAAAAAAAATCATCAAGACACAACAACCTTGGCTCTGATACCAATTGTAGGATCGTTATTTTATTGTGTTGATGATTCGGGTGGTCTTGGATGATCAAAATACATGTTTGCCATAGTTAGAGAGTTAGTAGAGAGAGAGGGTGTTCTTGCTAGAGGTTTACACAAATTATGGAATATTGGATTGAATGAGAAGCACCACCCCTTCCAAGGATGGAAGGGGTATTTATACTTACAGACACAACGACCTCCTATCGGCCTGTGGATCAGTGATACAGTGGGTAAAGACCCGTCCTTCCTCCACGGTGTTACACTACGCTAAACTAAACTAATAACTAACTAATAAACTGATAAACAACGTAAATAACTACAAGTCTACGAGCTAACTTATGCTAGATAATATTTGGGGTGACCGACACTTCACTATGGAATTTTCTAATTCCTAACAGAACAACACCTTAGTTGACCTTGGTGCATTCCTAATTCCCTTAGTGGTCATGAATTTAATTCCTTAATTCAAATTCACCCTTTATAAATCAAACACTCTTGAAAGGTTAAGTCATCACTATTATCACATTCTTAAAAATCAGTAGTTAGAGACTTCTATTACATCCTCACCATGACCAAAGCACTTAGCAACAACTCTTCAACCAAAGGTTCATCCAAAAAGGAATGGTCATATGGTTCCTGAGATTTCATCCACCGAATCATCACCCGTAAGAGATAATAGTGCTAGAATCCCACCTCAACAAACCCAATCAACAATTGCCAGGAGAACCGCAAGAATTAGCATTAGACCTTTTGGGTTAGAAAAGGGTTCATTAAGCTCTAAACCAAACGCACCTAGCTCTAGTAAAACGCCTAAGTTTTCATTCCTAGAACATAGACAACATTCCTTCACCGAACCTATCTCTCATCTGAATATCTATTCATTAGAGCACTCAACACCGAGAACTTCCCACTCATCAACATTCTCATTAAATAGGGAACCACCTACAACACCAACTAGTCCACCATTGGAAACAAGGAACCACCAAGGACTTGATCATATGGAGGAATTTCCATTAACAGCACCTTCGTTCTTAGTAGAACCTCATCCTACATTGCTCAATGTAACCTCACCATCATTTTTAGAGCCTCCTCAAAACATCCAATCTCCTCTGGTTCCTAATCAAGACAATAATTGCTCTAATTGTCTAAACACCCAAGGACTTGTTCAAGAAGTACGAAATGAGTTGCATTTCATGTTTAATCATCTTCTTGAAAGATTGGACCAAATCAACAAGTCTACTCATCCTTAGACTCAAGCACATTGATGCTTCTTAAGTTTTTGCTCACTTATTAGTATTAGTAGAAAATATATTGCATGGCTAAATCATTCTCTTAGTTTTTTAGAGATTTGTAGATCATCTCTTATATTTTATTGAATGATAGTTTATATGACATATTGCTTTGAGTATATGTTTGTTTCTTGAATACATATCTCACTTTGATGTTAACATTATTTGTTACATCACCATTGGTGAATTCTGTTATCAGACAGCCGGATCCCTAAGTTTTGCCTTGACGGATCCCTCCAATGAGGGAACCGTGGGATCCGTGCAACATAAGACATGTTTTCTACTAACTTGAGTCTTATTTGCAGGAAATTATGCATTATATACTTGTTTTCTAACCTTTGTTTTGTAGATTTTAAAAATACACATGAAGACTTTGACACACTAAGCTAGGGGGAGCTTTGTGTCAAACAATACATTGCAAAACCATTTGCAATATAATCCTTATCTGGATTACATTTTATGACGTCCCTTTGCAAAGCTGCAATCATCAAGGGGGAGCATTATCGTCACAAAGATGAAACCATTTGCAAACATCATTGCAAAGCATTAGCTTAGTAGTTTTTCTTACTTGACGCCCTCACAAAGGGATGGACTCGTCAAGGGGGAGTTAAGACGAGAACTCTTTACCTCACTTGCTCTCTATATTTTTTTTCTTTTACATGTTTTTCTTAAAACATTGTGTTAGTTTCTTTTCGACGCTCTTTTTGTTTCGACAAAAAAGGGGAGAAGAGAGTAAAAACTCCAATTCGAACTTTTACGAATTTTTAGTTTTTCCTTAAAATAATTTTATGTTTTGTCATCAACAAAAAGGGGGAGATTGTTAACACAAATAAGCCGTAAAAACGTTTATTTATATTTTACGATCTTCTAATGTTTTGTCGATAACAAACGTAAAATCATTTTAACGAAACAAATAAAATACGTAAATGGTTTGAGCCAATAGTTTACTAACACACTTACGTTTTCACATAAAACACTAAAACAAGTATAAGTGATTTTATCATACATATGTACAACAACTAGTGTTTACATATTTGGGTAAATATATACATAACTAGTATGTATTATAATGGGTAATTTAAATGGGTAGAAACTTAAGTATTTGACCCATTGACCAAATACATTGAATGTAGTTGGGTACAACCCAAATTCCATGACCCATACCCATGGAGCATGACCCATAACCCATTGCATGACATCATGCTTAAGTCATATATAGATATTATCCATGACCCATGGACTAGATGCATTGCATCTTGTAGATACATTGTATCTACTTGGATACCCATGATCCATAACCCATGACCCATGACCCAAAACTCATGGGCAAAAGGGAGCGTCTCACGGATCCCCAGTAATACACTGGACGGATCCCTCAAGTGAGGGATTCGTGGGACAGTAGCTGTTTTTCCTCTATAAATAGTGAGCCATTTCTTCCTTTTGGGTTGCCACTCCCACACATACTTTCCCCAAGTATTGTAATCTTCTAACCACAGATCCTAAGGATCTTTCTATGTAGTTTGTCTTTTGTTTTTGTGTGATTCTCTAGGTTCCTCTTAAAGGCGAGATCACTACTTCTTGAATTTGAGCAAGCTCAAGTCCATGAGTTGCCATGTTTCGTCATCATTAAGACTACTGAGGTTCTCTTGTTGATACTTCTTTCTTCCTCCATAGTAGTGTTGTGTCCAAGGCATTAGTAAAGAATGCCAAAAGAGTCAAGACGAAAGCATTAGTGAAAGGTGCTTAACGTCCGTGTCAAAAGCATTAGTGAAGAATGCTAAAGGAGTCAAGACGAAGGCATTAGTGAAAGGTGCCAAGCGTCCGTGTCAAGGGCATTAGTGAAAGATGCCTAGAAGTCAAGTCAAGTGACATTAGTGAAGAATGTCAAGGTTGTATACTCGATGAGATGCATCGATATACAAATAGAGATAGGTTGTATCCATGGATATTGATATCCTTGATGGTGTTGTAATAAGGAGATTGATCTCCTTTGGGGTTAGGTGTTGTGTAGTGTTGGGTAGTAGTTCCTCCATTGTAATAGAACTTGGTACTTAGCCTAGTACCGGATAAAGGGTAGGCGACGTTGTGTTAAGGTGTGGTTCTACCTTGCGGAAGAACCTGGTGGTTAGCCTAGTACTGGAAAAAGAGTAGGCGACATTGTGAAGGCTTCTCCGCTATAAGGAGTTGGTGTCGTGTAGTGATTACGAACTCTCGAGTAGGTGACTCGGGGAGTGGAGTAGGGCATGGAAGGTGTCTTTGTAGCCGAACCACTATAAATACTCGTGTCGTGGTGATGTGCTTATTACTCTTTATCTTTCATTACACATTTACATATCTATCTATCAATGTCCAACATACACATCTAAATAGATTGACATAAGTCGATCTAAATATTTTAAAACGAAGTTTTAATTGGTAAAACTATTCAACCCCCCCCCTTCTAGTTTTCCACAGATTTCTTCCGACTATCCGGGGTAAAAGAAGGCTTCTCAATAGTTTTCCAAGCAGAATGCTTCCTCAAAACTTTCCAACACTCCTTCAAAGTAAACTCATGCTTGTGAATCACACGGTATTCTTTACAAGCTTTTTCATAGTCTTGTTCGTCATTCTCACCACTTCCATGATTCTTCTTGATATTATCCATAATTGCACAAAAGAAACCAACCCTCAAACGAATCCTACCCTTTTATTTGGTCGTGATGGAGTCGTAGGTTCTTTTTGAACCAGTTTCATGTTCAAAGTACGCTATCACCTCCTCCAAAACCCATTCTAGTTGATAGCGTTCCCTATAGCCGAATTTTCCGACACATGTATCCAAGCTTTACAAAGCGCGACCTCTTCCTCCTTTGTCCATGGTTCGGGCTTTTTGTTTGCAACATTCTTGCCCTTCTTCTTTGTAGCCCGTTTTGAACCCTTCTTTAATTTGGCGGATGACGTATCTTCGACATCGTCTTCAAGACGAATAGAACCGTGGTATGAACCGTACCCCGAACCTTGCCCCATCGAAGCATCTTGACTTGGGTATTGTTGAGACGTATAGTTTTGAGGAGGGTATTCCATAAAATCTTCAAAATCCATATCAAGATTAACACCATGATGCGGTGAAAACTATTGATTTGGTTGGAAAGATTGGGAGAAATCCATGCTAGGATGATATGACGACCCGCTTGGTGATTGGTTTTGATTGATATTAGGACGACCCAGTGTGAAATATGGACGATTGACGTAAAATGGGTTTTGATTTTGGTTGGGTTGTGGTAGTCGTGTTTGATATTCAAAACCGGGTGCACGAAAATGAATACCCCGATTTTGTGGTGGTGTTACACCGGTTAATTCAAACGGTGGATCTGGTGAGAAATTCAAATTCGGGGATATTTTGGGAAGTCGGGATCGTCGGTTTTTTTATGTGGGAGTCTTTTTTTGTGACATGATGAATATTGATGAGAAGTTGTTTGAATTAAGTTTGAAATTGTGTGTTTAAAAATGTGTTTGAGGTTGGTATTTATAATGTTGTAAAAGTGGTAAAGTTTTAATATATATATATATATATATATATATATATATATATATATATATATATATATATATATATATATATATATATATATATAGTGTGAGGTTATTTTCAGAACCAAATAAATTGCGAGAACTGCGAGAACCGATCTAAGCCATTGATAAATATAATCTACGAATGAAATTGAAGATGGCACAAATGTAATTAAAAGCAATTTCTTTGTGATATATTATAAGTTTTAAGGGGCAAAATTGGTATTCAACATTAGTAATAAATCAAAAATTAAAATCAATTGAAGCATATATCAATCAATCTATCCCTAATATATCTCGACCTAATTTATTCTTTAACCGCTAATCTCTCTCTTTCTCTGCAAATCTCATTCTCACGATCCTATGATGACGAAGGAAAAAGTCAAGACATCGATTCATTGTTAATGATCCATGATGATTGGAGAGATCTGTTCATACCAAGAATACACCTAGCCTACCTACTAGGAATATTTTAATTTGATGATTCAACGTTCAAATATGGTGGCTTTGAAAATCAGGTACAAAGTATCTTAATACTTTTTCTTGATTGGATTAAAAATAATGGAACTTTTAGATTATTGTTGGGTTTAAAAGTTCTTATGTTATTGGAACCAATCAGTTATAAAGTTACGAATGATGGAGATCAAGTACGAATATGGCTTCTATAATCAGATTCGAATTGCTTTTTTTTACTCTCGATCTGATTTCTTTTTTTGACTTTCGATCTAAATATATTTTGGCTTCGAATCTGTTTTTTTTTTTTTCTTTTATTCTTTTTTTTAACTTTCGATGGAAATCAATGACCTTCGATCTAAATATATTTTGGCTAGTGAATGCAAACGATTACCAAAGTAATATTTAAATTCATATATGCTTTTTATAATTGTACTAGATCTGTTCAATGGGGCCCCATTTTGGTCTTCAATTGTTTGAAGTTGTATATCTTACGGTAGTTATAAATGGTTTTTGTAGTAATTACTTTACTTTGCGGTTATTGTACCAATTAGTATAGTTTTGGTTCTCTAGTGAGTGTTATTTTCTTGTGAGGCCCTGCTCCAATTATTTAGATTTTTTGGTTCTCTAGCGAACGTTTTAGGTTTGGTATCATGAGTTTTTTTGGTTTGAGAATGGTGGAATAGGCAACGGTTCAAATCTTACTTTTTATTGCTCTTATCGTCTCAGTGTGCACATGTGTTTTTGAGTGTGCATATGTGTTTTTACAATTGTGAATTTGAAACCTTCTATGCATATGTGTTTTAACAGTTTCATGAACTTGTTTCTTTTGTTTAATTTCAGCTGTTATGAAAGGATTGTGTATATATGGTTTGATGGCTGTTGTGAACATCCTCGGATACATGTGCACAAGTACCATATGTGCTTGATAAAAAAGTAAACATGATAGTGCATATGTGTTATTGAGAGTGCATATGTGTTTTTACCGTTTTTAGTGAATTTGATGCCTTATGTACATATGTGTTTTTACAGTTCTAGTGAATTTGATGCCTTCTGTACATATGCGTTTTTACAGTTTCGGAGTTTAAATGCATTGAAAGTGCATATATGTTTTTAGGTATAATATAAGGATATTTTGTGTTTAGTTCTGATTTAAGGGTGCATTTTTATTTTGTGTATTAAGGTTGTACTAATTTCTCAAAGAAGTTAAGAATATGGTCTTAGGTGCACAAGTCGGAAATATATTACGCATATATGTTTTCACTAATTTTATGTCTGGAAAAGAGTAATTTAAAGGGTGTGCGTATGTGTTTAAAGGCTGTATAAAAAAAAAAAGAGGTATGCATTTATGCTGTAAATTGTGCATATGTATTTGCTACTTGCTTATGATTAAAAAAACATTTTTTTGTAGTTTCAGGTACCAAACATGTTTGATAAAGATGAGGAACATGATTGATATAAAGAGTGCACATGTGTTTATAACAAGTAAAATGAGCGAGACGATAAAAACATATGTGCACAAGGATTAAAAATACATCTGAAGATTTCATGGTTTCTTGAACTAGGCGAGGAATACATGTGCATGCCTAAAAGATGAACCAGCTGTTAAAGACATTGGATTATCTACATGTGCAAGCTTCATATATGTGTAACAAAATTGAATTCAAGTGTAAACTAATGATGTTTGTGATAAATTTTGAATATCATTTCACTAGAGTAATACAATTTGTAAATTTTGAAATTGCATAAATTTATTAAAGTTTTATTGTTTGTATTTATATTAATGTAATATTTCTTAAAAATACATGTGCAAATACAAAACACCTATGCATAAATGAAAAATACAATTGCCATATAATACAAAACACATGTGCACATAGTGTTTTTTTAAACAGGTATAATGCAAAAAAATAAATAAATAAATAAATAAATAAAAATAAAAATTCCTAGTATTCAGGGAACTAAAAAAAACGTTTTTTTTATAAAAAAAATCAAAAATAAGATAAAAAAGTATTTTTACCATTATACCCTTTTGAATTAAATAATAAAATTTAATATCCAAAAAAATCTGATTAGTTGATGCTGGTTCTCGCAGTTCTCGCAATTTATTTGGTTCTGACAATAACCTCACCCTATATATATATATATATATATATATATATATATATATATATATATATATATATATATATATATATATATATATATATATCTTGTGTGGCAATAAATAAATTTATCAAGTTCAATGTATTGGCTCAAGGTTTATGGTGTTCGAGTTTCAAGTGGACCGAGAGAGACACCCATAGGGTCTCGGTTTGCTCAACGCCATGACCAGGAACGTATTTCGTTTGTAGTCTCGGGTCGGGTAGTGTACCCACGTACGGATTGGGTAGGACGGACCTGGTTTAGGGTTGGGTCGAGGATCCAGAATGGTCACATGTTTGGTTGAGTTTTGATAATTGCTAAAGTTGGCATTGATTTGGGTGCGTAGGTTTTTATTTCGAATCTCGGTTCAACCAACACCACGAGGGTGCTTTGTTTGTCCTGGTTTAAGTCAAAGACCCCAAAGGGTTTTAAATTGTGCTCCTGCCTTTTGTCTATGTCAAATCTTTTCGAAACATAAATTTTTGTTACTAAGTTTTATGTGTCGCGTGGCTGTTGGGTCAGAGCCAACCAGCAGCCGTAATGCGAATCCAACAAAGTCATAGTGGTTGAGCCCTATTGTGGGATCGAGTGTATTCGGGTTCCTCATGATCTCGTCACTCGAGCTCGACATGGGAGCATGTGGGTACTCATCCTGGTGTCAAAACATTTCAACAGAAGTTACAAAAATATAACATCTATTAACAAAATCCTAAAGCTGGGCTTATGTGCGTGGCCACAGCCCACCAATAAATATAAGCATGTGATGGGTTAATCAGCCCACAGCCCAGTTCATTTATGTATTCGCTTGGGCCCAAGCCCAGTATCGAGTACTTTCGATAAGATTATACACGACTTATGAGACGACTTGCAATACGTCGTTAATATATTTGAAAACATAAATCACAAATCGAATAAAGAAATATAAACAATAAATTAAATTTGAAAAACCGATTTATTAGATGAAATGAGTTTTACACCTAAACTATAAGGTAATCTATTTGTACCACTTATTATACTCCTTAAATCAAATTATTGGAAACATAAACCTCTATTTTGTTATAACTCAAATGGGAGCTTTTATATTCAAAAATTTGTTGAAAACATAGAATTGGTAAACATTTACTTACAATTAATTAATCTCAATAAGAAATACTTTTATAAAATTTTGACGATAGTCACCTCGGACAAAAAGGTTATACATCCGGTCACGCCCAATATCCTACAAATATACTATATATCTTTCATAAAAAATTGAAATAATTATATCAACGCTTACAAGCATGGTTATTTCTTTTAAAATGTATACATTTGACATATGAAATGTATTCTAGAAACTTACAAATGTGTACAAGTTGAATTATACTTAAAACTTTTTCTTTTAGTAACAACATAAACATATATATAAATTATATATATCTATATGGTTATATGTATAGATACTTACTTTATTCATGATGTCCCCTTAGTCCGATAATGTCCAAATAAATGTACATACCTTTCGTACATCCCCATTCGGTTATCATCAAACCAAAGTTTCACTCTTCCTTGATATGCTCCTACGTATACCCTTCCAAGAGCCAATACTTATAAACATTTGGAAAACTGTTTTAAACTTAACCCATGCCACACATGCAACAACAACAATTAAAATTTATAAAGTTACTTAAACTTTATCGAGTCTTAAACATGAGTAAAGACTAAATTGCCGTACTAAATTAGGTTGCGTGTCGGAGCCGTGCACTACCAATAATTGATTTAATTCCCTTCGGACTACTAATTGCCAAGGTGAGTTTCATAGCCCCTACTTTAATCTATTTTATACTTGTTTTGGGGGAAGATACATGCTCATTTTACTTAAATGATTTTGTTTACTGAAATTGTGCATTTCCATGCATACTATGCTTTATGATTGATATGTTTAAAGATACATCACACATTGATATTTTATGGACCATACCATTATGCTTGACTTAGAATATTACACAACTTAGCCTAAGTCCTTAGATCCCACATTGCCCTTTTCATGAACCGTCAATTCCTGCTGGGAAGCGCGAATGTTATAAATAGATCTATTTGAGGTAACTCCCCTGTTCGGTTGGCCCCGCATGGGTCAAGGCGAAACATATAGCATGTCGGAACCGAGTGTATTGGGATAAACACTCGCCATGGGCTCCTTATATGTATGACTACATTTTGCATACAGAAACTATCGTAGCTTCGGTTGCATGAACTTAGTGCTAGCGTAATAGATTTAATATATTACATTATATTCGTTGTAATGTACATATACCCTACTTATGGTCCACTAATGAAATTCTTTTATATAAGGTAAACTTAAATTTTTATGACATTATGCAAGACGTAATGATCCTCAAAACCAAATGTAAATGGTATACTGAAGTGTCATTTAAATGAACCTATGAACTCACCAACCTCGTGTTGACACTTTTTAGCATGTATCTTCAGGTTTTGAGGTGATAGCTTATCTTTGGAGGCGCAAGGCAAAGGCATGGCATGGTCATAGACGATTCTGATTTATGTATTGGGACAACAATGTTATAATGGGCCATTTTTTCGCACAAATCAATAATATAAATGTAAGCTCCCGGAAAATTTCAATGTACTTAACGTTTTAATCAAGAATTAAACACGGTCTATTTCGTCATGAAATTTTCTAAACATCACCTTTGCATATCATTTGGCATATGCATGATCAACGCAGCTCGAGCGTTCATAAATATACCGTTGTGATCTAAATAAATTTCCCCACTATCTTGATAATTCTAAAATACGTAACAAATACGTAAATATTTGTAAAAATTACGAATTTAATTATAACAAAAATATATAAAATTCGTATTGGGCCTCGGAACTCATTGGACTTTTCACCACTCAAACCCGACACGTAAACGGACCTTAAAACCGGATCAAACCCACACCCGTGATTTCTTTGGGCCACGTTACCCAATTCGAGCCCAACTCATTTATTTCTTTGGGCCTTGTCTCACGTCCAATCCAACAAACAAACCCAACATATTTTTCTTTTGCTTGGGCCTCGCTGCCGAGCCCAACCCAACATGTTTTATTTTGGGTCTTGATCCCCATATATGTACAAGTAGAGTTAAAGACTCAAAAACGTTTTTGTGCTTCTTTCTGTTGGAACCGAGCGAGCAAACAAGAAGAATAAAGAAACCCAACTAAATCTCAACCAAACCAAACTTGAAACAATGTTGTCCCATGCTTTGCGTATAGTGGTTAAAAGAGGAGACAAATCCTTGCTTAGACTACCCTAAACCAATATAAAACTACCTAAGCTAAGCAAGACACCCTTTGACTAAACATTGACTCTATAAACCAATGGATATAATGTCCCAAGTGACTTGACTAAGCAAGCATGCTTAGGATACAAATCCCACGTCTAGAACTCCAACACAAACTAAGACCAAATACATTTTAACACATGACTAATGAAACTAAGACT
Organism: Chrysanthemum seticuspe; assembly: GCA_019973895.1. Lineage (NCBI taxonomy): Eukaryota > Viridiplantae > Streptophyta > Magnoliopsida > Asterales > Asteraceae > Chrysanthemum > Chrysanthemum seticuspe. The sequence continues at coordinate 119,654,285 of BPTQ01000003.1, forward strand.
AGGGAAGCTAGGAAATAAAATAATGCAAAGACCATGCTTGTGATTTCTTTAAGAACACACACACTCTTCACATGAACTCCTAAAACTTAAACACACCTCTCACTCAAAAGTCGTCCACTGTGGGAAGGAGAGCAAGGAAAAGGAAACGTCATAAGGTGAAGGAAAATAAGGATACGAGTAGCATTATAAGGAGAACACGGGGTCTCGAGTCCAAACCATCCTTTCGACATCATCCTCATTCACTCAACTCCTCGTTTCATCTCCACTCTATACGAGTGTTGTAAGTTATTCAAACCTTGATCGATTCATTTTACTATTGTCACTCTAGTACTTGTTGTCTCACACGTAAATAAATAAACGCACACTAGATACAACATCTTATGACTCGTACAACAATTTCTCAACACACTCACACTTCTTAGTTTATGCATGTACATTACACGTTAGAATAGTTGATTTCACCTATTAACTAGTTAAACCTTATGATTATACACATGTAAAAATGGAAGATGTTATGTTAGATCACACCAACACCTAAACACGACGTACATTCACTCAATAATTACACCCTAGAACGGTTAAACATGTCGAACAAGTCACAAATTGTGTAGCAAAACCTATAGGAACCCTCGTACACCTAAAAATTCATACGCCAAGACAAACGGGCCTAAAGCCCAATTACCGAGCCCAATAAGCCCATGATAGGTCCAAGTTGAGTCCAACCCGGCCCAATAAGCTAAAAATCAGTTAATAAGCACTAATTATGAGCTAGAAATAAGCTGGGAACATTTTTGCAAAGTTTCGTTTTATAAAAATAACTTTCGGATGTAATTTGCAAAACAATAGAGCTTAGGGTCAAAAATGGAAGTTTTTCAAATGTTAAAGGGAAGAAAATATATAAGATAAGTACAATACGAAAGTCTAAGGACTAGAAATATTAATTTTGAAAGTACAAGGGCAATATATACGTGTGCATGTACGCATGGAAACTCCAAGGGCCGAATATGTAAATTACCTAAACTAGAGATTATAAACTTTGGGTTAGAAATGACAAGTTTGGAAAACCAAGGTTTAAAGCGTATAAAAGGAACCTAGAGGGCTGTTTTCAAAAAATCAGTTTTACCAAGGGACTAAAGATGTCATTTCTGAAAGTTTTGATATAAAATACATTTTGGGTACAAAGTGTCATTTTCTAATAGTATAAGGACTAAACTCGTACTTTTTGTAACTTGAGGGTAAAAGTGTAAATTCGGGAAAAGTTTAGAAAAACTTATAAACCCATAATAACTTCGTAAAGACGAGTATCTTGATCATATGAGTCATTTATTTTCGGATAACGATAAAAGCATTACGTAAATATATATATATATATTTATAAGATTATAATTATATATATATGTCAAATCCGATAAAACACACGGGGAATTTATTCAAACACGTTAAAATACTCAACAAATCTATTAAGATCACAACGGGGGAAAACATTTCACTTATGCGTAAGTGACGATCACTAGTTAAGACAATGTAGCAAGTAAATTAACTTAAAACGTTAATCACGATCGCACACTATTGGATTGGACAATCCAATGATCTATTGAATAAGAATATTCAATGCTCTATTATTTTGGTCGCGAACCAAAATGCTCATTACTGAGACTCGCCATCTCATCATTTTAGGTTTCGAGTTGGAACCTCCGCTACATTGTGCTTGATCTATTTTTGTGCGTGTGCATTATCATCAAGGTGAGTTCATAGCCTCGCTTTTACGTTATTTTTATAAACCCCGCGAGGGAGATACATGCTCTAAACTAGAACACAAGGGTTTTCATAAATGCTTGATCTTCTTGATTATTGGTACTGCCTAAGTTGTTAGCCATAAGTCCCCTGATCATGAACCATTAGTCACCGCGAGTGAACGTAGATATCGTGAATAGTAATATGGGGAATAACGAACCCCGTTTCGGTTATAGAGAAATAACTGGGGCGCACCATATCGAATATCTTTAGGTAATTGGCTATTACCTCCTTTGGGGCATTCTTACGTACACTGGTAATTCGGTGTATGCAGTTGAGTCTTGGTTTCATGAGCTTAGCGCATAATAATCTGTGATATTTTTCTTATGATATTGTTAGTTTACAATGATCATGATCCTATACTTGTTTTCAACTTATTTTAAACCTATGGACTTCACTCAACATTTTTGTTGACCTTTTTAAGCATGTTATCTCAGGAAATCAGTGAAGAGTATGACCAAGGTGCGGAACGGGGCATGGCAAGGCTTATCTGGTGGTGTAAAACATAAAAGTTATCATTTCTTTCAAACTCATGATATTTCTTTTGGGGAAAAACACTTGATCTATTTGCAATATTTTGTAACAAACAATGAGTTTTCGATGAATGATAACTATTTTAATAAAACGTCTCTTTTGAGTCGTTTTCTATAATTATTGACTATGATCTCCCTTCAAGTAACACCCGAATTAGTCTTCCGCTGTCATTAAGATTTTCGGGGGTGTTACAGATTGGCATCAGAGCCAAGGTTATAGAGAACCAAAGAGTTTTTCAAAATCATTTGGACTATAACCGCACTTTTAAAACGGGACTATTTTACACCACTGCCTTACGCCCTTCCGTGACCGCTCTATGCATTAGGATTGATGCATCACTAGATCATAAGTAAATTGCATTCATTTTAGTTAGGCATGGAGATTTGCTTAGCTAACTGAAATAATTATATTATTTGGCATTTACTTACATAAATTTATGGGTTGTTACAGTACCATGTCTGCATCCCACCCAGTTGTTCTGTCCTCAGACACTGAGATGGATGATACCATGTCCTCTACGACTGTCACTATGCCAGCTCATCCCAGTCCTGTCATACCAGCTACTGTTTCGGACGAAACTGAACCTTTTGAGGAAGGTGAAGTTGCCCGAACTCCTACTGCTCCAGCTATGACTGCTCATCCTCAAGAGTACAATGCTTTTGCTTCCATGACCCTAGATCAGTACTATGAGTCGCAGCAATGGCTACCTGCTTCAGATGTTGCTGTGGATGATGAATCATCCAAGTCATCAGAGAACACTGACTCTGCTTCATCAGATTCTTCTGGATCATCTGCCCAAGCTATCCGTCGTCGTCGACGTAGGATTCGTGTTCTTAAGCCTAATGAGCCTGAGCCGTTTGGAGTACCTTATAGACTGCATCCTAATGGTAAGACCTTCAAACGCACTGCTAGGAAGCGTGTGCGACCCATCACTATGACTCATGTGATGCCACCAGCTCAGTCATCACCAACTCAGTCACCACCTGCTCAGTCATCACCAGTTTCATCTGCTGTTCCACCTACTACTACTTCACCACCACTGCCACTTACTGTGTTCTACCATCAGACTACTACTGTTCCTGTTTCATCACCACCTACAGCATCACCTCCTTTGGACACTTTTAGTGAGCCAATTTTACCGCTCTGCATCAAGTGCTATCCACCATCACTATCTGATCCTGAAAAGCCTACTCAAGTGGATAATGAGGCCGGACCAAGGAAGAAATCCGGTGCTAGGAGATGGTCATTCTTGATACCTTTACTTCGACGTTGGAGAGAAGAGGAGGGAGCACCTAGTTCCTTTGAGCTTGGAGAAAGCTCGACTACTACACCAGCTCCAGTTCTACCTGTTACCGGTGAACCGGTACACCACACTATTCCTCTGTTGGCTACGAGACTTATCAGGCACGAAGATCAGTTGAATGAGCTCATGGCACATTATGATGAGATTCCACTAGTGAGGATAGAGAGCTTGGAGGAAGAAGTCGAGAACCTCGTGGTAGGTCGCTACTCCATTGAGATTGTGTTTGATATGATGAGTACTCAGATTGTGGAGGCAAGAGAGGCCGTTAACCAATTGACTCGGAGATTGGAGACTACTATTCGAGATGCTAGTACTTTGAGAGAGACTGCTCTAGGTCGAGAGAGAGTCCTGCATCACGAGCTTGCATCCGCTCATGCTCACACTGCTATTCTGGAGGAAATGATTGATGACCTCGAGGCGAGAGATCGAGCCCGTGAGCAACAGATCCGAGACTTGACAGCCATGGTTGAGGAGATTCGTCGTCGTCAGGATGACGCATCGGGAGATGCGTAGATCCTAGTCATCTTTATCTTAGTATGTATCATAAAGCCGCCATATGAGGCATTAAGGCTTGTATCTTTTTGGTTTGTAACCTTGGAACAAGAATTGTTGGGATATGAAAGTGCTGAAGACATCAAAGTACTGAAGATATGAAAGTACTGTAAGCTGCAAAGTACTGGAAGAAGTCAAAGAGTCAAAGTACTGCTAAAGATAAAGTCAAAGTACTGCAAGGTGAAGTCAAAGTACTGCTAGGACAGAAGAACTGTTATATTAGTTTATGGAAAGTATTGTATTCCATGTTTAGATTACTTGTCGTACAAGGTTATCAATTGTAAACCGACTAGGATATCCTTGAGCCTATAAAAGGACTCCTAGATTGGCATTAGAGGTACGATTTCAGAAAAAGAGTTTTAGAGTTTACGAATTAAGAGTTTAGAGAAAAGTTCGAATATCTTAGAGTTGTATTAGAGTATCTGCATAATAAGCAGATTTAGAGTTTGTTAATAAAGTTTTCTTCTTAGCTTTGTTAAGTAAATTCCGCGTACTTAATAAAGATTGCTCAGTGTTTCTTTGTTAATAACTTAGGATTTATCCGAGGTTATTAAACCTTAACAAGCTAGTTTAGTTTGATTAAAGTATATCGATCCAACAAGTGGTATCAGAGCTTGTGTGGAAACTCTGACTAGGAAGAAACCCTACAATTTTCAAGATGTCGACTGAAGCTGTTCCACAACCCTCAATCACCTCACTCAGAATTCCAATTATCAAGAAGGGAGAATATGATCTCTGGTGCATGAAGATGAGGCAGTATATTGCCATTACAGACCATGCTCTGTGGAATGTAATTGTGAATGGGAATGAAGTTCCTCAAGAACCCATTCAAGTTGCTGGACAACCTTTAGCACCAAAGGCAGTTTTACCACAAGCAACTCTAAGGAATCAAGAGAAGGCTCTTAACATACTCCTGTCAGCCATTCCAGATGGCCATCTTCTCAAATTCCATGATGCTAAAGATGCTAAGCAGCTCTGGGCTGCTCTCAAGACCAGATTTGGAGGGAATGAAGCCTCTAAGAAGATGCACAGAAACTTGCTAAAACAGCAGTTTGAAACATTCACAGTTGGAGAAAGAGAGAGTCTTGATGCTGCATATGATAGGTTTCAGAATCTCCTCAACATGTTGGAATTATACAAGGCAGAAGTATCAGTTGAGGATGCTAATTTGAAGTTTCTAAGGAGTTTGCCATCTTCATGGCATGTGATTGCTACTATGATCAGAGGACAACAAGGACTGGATGTTATGGACTTTGATGATCTTTATCATCAATTGAAGGTGTATAAACATGAGATGAGTGGTCAACCAAATACTAAATCTCACAGTATTGCTTTTCTATCATCTGAAAAGAAGAGCAGTACTTCCAAAAGTACTGCTTCTCCTCAAAGTACTGTTTCTCAAAGTACTGCTGTCTACAATCCCCCATCATATGCTCAGCAGGCCCCACCATCTACTACTTTAAACTCAGATGAAGTTGTGTGCTCCTTCTTTGCACAACAAGCAAGCTTACCTGTCACTTATGAAGAGGATCTAGCACAGATTGAAGAAGATGCACTTGAAGAAATTGATATCAGGTGGCAAGTTGCTTTGATCACTGCAAGGATCAAAAAGTACATGAAGAAGATAGGCAAAAATATTGATTTCAAACCAAAACAAGGAATAACTTTTGACAAATCTAAAATTGAGTGCTTCAATTGTCAAAAGACTGGTCACTTTGCAAGGGAGTGCAGGTTTGCTAAGTATCAAGCAAACAGAGCATCTGAGAAGCCTAAACTTGAGCTCAAGGAAATTCCAATAACTGAAACAAAGGCATTGGTTGCTCAAGAGAACGTCGTTTGAATCGATTGTTTAGTAGAGAAAGGAATCAATTACAGAGTTAAAGTCGTTAAAATGTCAAATCAAAGGTAAGTGATTCAAAATTGACCATTAGGACAACAAGTATGAAAAGTCGGGTTCGGTAAAGTAATAAAAGTACTCAATACTAAAATCGAAGATATCTGAGATTTCACTAAACCATTGGACGATGGAGTCTGGATCGGGATTATGTTAATAGAGAAAGTTAGTGTATTGACAATTCGTTAAAAACTATCTTGAGTATTGTCAAACTCGTATGGAGTCTCTATCCTCTGACTCAACCACTTCATCGGTGGTATCGTTCTTCTTGTCCTAGTAGAAGTGAAAGAAACGAGGTTAGTTTAGGAGGTTTCGGTAGTAGTCTAAGGTTTCGTCGTACAAGTCTAAGAAGTAGTTTTCGTCACGAGGTCAGGTTACGAAGGTGTCACAGAAGTTGACGTAGAAGGTGACGATGGTATGTCATTCAGTGACCAAGTAGTAGTTTGAGAAGTGAGGTCAGGTGAAGACTATTGAAGAGAACTCGTTGGTTACGGAAACAAAGTCAATAACCTTAAAGGAACTCGAGTTCAAATCCGAAGAGTCTACGAGACAAACGAACTATGAATCGTTTGGACGTGAGGGAACGTTTCACTGGTCAGAAAACTGTTAACTTCGTGAGTTAAAATCTAAACAGTTTTCAATAAGGAACAAAACCAAACTTTAGTTATAAAAACGGATAGAAGAAGTACATGAAAAACTAGGAACGTCACTAGTTTCGTTGAACGGTGGACTATAGTTAAAGAAGTTCACGTAGAAGAAGTTAGACACGATCTAGGAGAAGTATTCACTGTCCATTCGAACGAACAACACGTTTCTTCCTCGTGTGTTGAAGTAGACTCAAATTTCATCATCTACCACCCCGGACGACTCGTATACTACCCCCTAACATCTGTCGTCATGAAACTCTTTGTCATGAAACTCCTCTTCGTCATGAAAACCTTCATGACGAGAAGAAAAGTCTACTATCTTTTCGTTATGACACTCTAAATCATAAACCAACTGGTGAGTAGAGTACAAATATGTGGAAGTTAACTACTATTTCTAGTAGTTTCAGGTATTGTAGGTCAGGAACAACAGGAGACTAGTATCATCGTTAGTGTACGGTACTTCTACCGTTTGAGGAATCTTTGAAGTTTAATCGTAGGAGTTGACTATGAAGACGGAACATATTAAGGTTGTACAACTCCTCTAAGACTTTGGATAGTATACGTCGTAGTTCTGAGAGAGAAAGAGGTTGACACTTACAAAGTTTGACGACAAAATCGTTCAAAGACACGTAGAAGAATCTCCGAAGTAAGGGAGGTTTAGACCAGAACTCTCGTCGGGTCTCGACGAATCGTAGAAATCGTAGTACCTTAAACTCTTCTACCGGTAGACCTTACCGACTGTCCTCATACAATTCTCG
>BPTQ01000003.1:119681087-119708270 GCA_019973895.1 Chrysanthemum seticuspe
TTCAAAAGACAAAGGGTAAATTTTTAATGTACCCAAGGTTTTTACAAATGATTTTAGACACCACTACCCAAGCCCAATCTTTTTATCCTATAACTTCTTTAACTGCTAAATTGTTTGCAACAATGAGAACCCACTTTCAGGGGGAACATCATCCCTTGCTAGCAGCCATGTTGCCACAAGGTAATGAGGCTGCTGATGAGGAGATTGTGGCTCATAATCCTCCTTCCTCACCTGTTGCTTCTGATGGTAATCCATTAGTCAACATTGATGAGGGCCCCTCTTCAACTGTTGAAGCAACTCATGTTGCTCAAGACCAACCACCTTGTCCTAGTCCAACACCCACACTTGTTACACATGATGAATCAGATCTTAATAGACTACCCACACCAAGTCCTGTTAGGGATCCTCTCATTGAAGATCTTCCTCACTCTGAGCATGACCATGATTCTACTGAAAGGTCCAATGAAGCTCCCCTTACCACAGAGCAATGTGCTGGTGGAGCTGAGGACCCTATTACACTCTCATCTGTCTATGCTCTTGTCAACAGGTATGCTACTGAGGTTACAAGTCTGAAAAAGGAGCTTGCAGAGACCAAGTCTTCTCTTGGAAGTAAGATTGAAGATCTGCAGAATCAAGTCAAGGACTTAGAGGACAAACTCAAAGGGAGCTCCAAAAGGAAGCTTGTGGTTTCTTCTGATGAAGAACAAGAAGTACCTCATTTTGAGTCTCTGGAGATATTGGCTGATGTTTCTCTCAATGATCCTTCATCAGTAGCTGCTACTTTCTCAAGGAAGAAGGAACCTGTCCTTTACAAAAGAAGAAGGAGATCCTTTTCACATAAGGTTTCTTCTGAAGCTTCAAAGGAACCTGGGGTTGATAAGGATGCATCTGCTGAGGTGCAAATGGAGGATGTATCTTCAGATCCTAATCAATCTGCATCAGTTCAAGAACCAACAGACCTTTCACCTTCAGCAGATCTGTCTGACACTGCTGCTATGACCACTCCAGTTGATAATCTGCCTCAACATGTGGACTTAGAGACAACTACAGAGGTTCCTGTTGTTGATTTAACCAAAGAGGAGTGTGCCAAGAAGCTTGATGATAAAGGGAAAAATATAATAACTGAAGATGAGCTTGGTCCAGACCTGGTAAGTGAGGAGGAAAGACGAGGTCAAGCAAGTAGATTGGCTGAGTTTGAGAAGTCAAAGGAAAGTGAAGTATTGGCTCATCAACTTGGAACAGAGGACTTCTCATCTTTGACTCCTGAAAGAAGAAGAGAACTGGATGCAATGAGGGTACAGATGCCTGCTGAACACTGGGATATTCTAACTCAGCAAGTCATTTCAAGACCTTCTCTTGCTCAAACTATACTAGGTGGAGATTTCCTCAGTGACAATTATGTGGAGCGAATGATGGCTCAGGGAAGACAAAGGAAGCAAGAAGCCATAGCTCAAAAGAGGGCCATCAAAGCTCAGAAGGCCAAAGACAAACCTCCTTCTAAAGCTGAAGTGAGAATGGTGGTGAAGAACCAATGCTCAATGTACAACTCTGGCTTAACAATGAAACAAGTCAAGGCTTTTCCTGATCATGTCCTGTATCGCAAATATAATCAGATCATGAAGGACAAATCATCATCTTCAGCACATTCCACACACTTGAGAAGGATTACAGAGAATGAAGCTGCTCCAGAAGCCAAAAGACTCAAGTCTGATGATGCTCCAGTCAAGGAATCATCACCAGTCTTTCCTACTGAAGCATCTGCTGAAGTTGCTTCTTATACTGACAAGGGTCAATCTGCTGAAGCATCTTCCAATACTCCTGAAGCATCTGATATATCAGCTCCCACTTCATCAGTGGCAATCATTAGCACACAGGAAGCTTCTAAAGGTAAGGAAGCTGATCTTGCAGAAATAAAAACAGAAAGGGCGAGAAAAATGCTTCACAGAATGAATGCACTACGTAAAGGTGTTTCAACTAGCTCTCCCTACCCCTCTTCAAGTCTTACCACACAAGTTCAAGCTAAAAATGCTCCATCTGGGGACACTCATAAGACTGGCGGGAGGAAGAAAAGAATGGCCAAAAGATCTCTTGTGGATCTTGAAGCTGATGACTCAACTTTCATTGTAGAAGGGTCTGCTGCTGATTTTCCTGATGGAAACTCAGATGAGGTGGTAGATTGGAAATTGAAGGATGATGAGATGAATGTCATTCATCGAAGGGACTCCACTTCAATGGAATTCACCTTTCTAAAGGAAATTCTTCACCTGGTAGACAGGGCAGACTTACTTTCTCTATTCACTCGTGTTACCACCTATTACTGCAACAAGGAACCACAAGGTTCTGGAATGTTTTTACCAGGAGATCTTCAAGCCCTGTTGAACTCTCACATTCCCAATAGCAAAGCACATTCCATTTGGGAGAACTCACATCGGTGGAAGCTTGAATCCTGGAGATTCTATCCTCTCCCTCGTGTGCATGTGCTTGAGACCAAGGGTGGAATCACTGTCTACATGTTTTCTGAAAGAAAGTATCCTTTGCCCAAAAGACTAATGGAAAAGATGCTGAGTCAGAAATTGGAAATTCCTCCAGATCCAGTGGGCAATGAAAGACAGTCTGCTTTAACATTGGTGGGATTCATCAAGACTCAACTTCAACAACTGCAATAGGCCTCATCCTCCTCCATATCAGGACACTTGGTACCCTCTGAATTACTTTGTTTGTTGCCTTTTTGTTTATGTATACCTATCCTTGTTTTGTGTTATTTTTTTCTTAGTTAAAAAAAAAAAAAAAAAAAAAAAAAAAAAAAAAAAAAAAAAAACTAACTTTTATGCAGGTTTGTATGTTGTCCAATTCTGATGGTCTTTAACTCACCTGATGTACCTTGTGTATGTCAAAGAGTTAGCTAGTCCAAAGGGTACAGCTTTGGTAAAGACACAACAAATCTGTTGATAGCTGTAATGGTTTGCTCAAAATCATAGGGTCTGCAACCACCCATGCTTAACTGCTGAGGGTTGTATGGTCATCAATTCACCATGGTCTATTCCTTTTTGGAATCCAAGAATTGGCTAGCCCACATGTATATGGCATGTGGTAAAGGCAACTGAATCCATATTTGGTTCTCAATTCACCAATTCTAAGAATTGACTAGTCCTGAGCAAACGGCTACAGGTAAAGACAAGACAAATCCGTTTATATGGTTGATGGTTTGCCAATAAATCAGATGGTTATCAATGTACCATAGTTTTCGAACTCAAACATGTGACTACTCCAGTAGTAATGGCTATTGGTAAAGAGACATCAAATCCATTAATTTCAATGATTCACCTCTCACAGGAGTTAACACACCTGGAAGTGATGAGAATAGTATTGAACTTATATGTTTTGATGTACATGGTGTCATATGTTGCTGCAAAGATCTGGTGTACCACAGTTCAGTCATCATAGAGATGTTCTTCTTCTGAATCTTTGCTGCTGATCCTCAAAAACCTGGACTTTCATAGCTCAGAAGTGTTCAAGATATGGAGAGGATCTTGTTTGGAAATTTTTCGTCAAATGGTACAATCCTCAACAGCATTATCGATCTATCAAGAAAACTGGAACTTAACCTAGTCAAATTCCAGTTTAGGGGAGGATTGTTGGGAATTAAGGTAAACTACTGATTCTGCCGAAGCATCTGCCGAATGGATTCTGCCGAAGAAGAAAGGATTCTGCTGAAGTACCACTTCAGCAGAAGTGTTAAAGCAGATATCGTGTTGCTGCTGAAGATGTGAATCCACGTAGGAGAGATAAGCTCAGAATAGAGTAAAAGTCAGCGCCGTATGTATAGGTTGGCGCCGTATTATGTAGAGCTTACTCAGAATAAACAATATGATTAACAAAACAATATGATTAGTTGCATGCTTGTCTAAAATGCATGCTTAGTCTATGTTAGTATTAGGAAGCGTAAATTGTCAACGCTCATTAGGGTTTCTTGCCTATATAAGAAACCAAGTTAGTTTGTAATAGATAAGCTTTTCTCAAGTCTTTCAAGTCTTAAAAACTATCCGAAACATAGAGTTTCTATAATCAAAAGATCCATAGAGGATCAAAGAGTTCTTAGTTAATATAACTTGTATTTACTTTCCGCTTCAAAATACGAGTTGTAGAGATCTTCCATTAGTTTGCTTGTGATTACATTGGCAACACTAACGATCTCCGAGTGCTTAAGATCTATCAAGGTCTTTGTGTTCAACAATAACTTTGATACTTTCGGGGAACATTGGGGACAATGTTCAGTTTAAGTGTAGGGAGGGAAACGAAAATGGGAACTTTGAAACTATGCTTATCCTTGATTATTTGCTTTGTCCAATTGTATTTGTGTAATAAACCATGAGAAAATGTCGGTTAGGGTAATTTTGGCACCAAATTTAAAATTTTTCATGATATATAGGAGTGGGCCATTAGTCTTAACAAAAGCGTCTCACGGATAGGAAGTTGTATGACTAGCACAAAAACCCTTTACCACCTAAATTCCACCCAAAATGTGAGGATCGCCCTTAGATTAGTAGGAATTAAAAGCATTCACCTTTAATGCTTAGAGTGTGAACCGGTAGTATATTAGATTCTAGAACTTGTTTTGTGATGCATCCCGAGACCGCTACTAAGACTACACGTGTGTAGTTAGGAATAACTAAATGATAAGAGGCATTAGGATAACCCTTGTTTGATACCCGTAATATAATTACTTCTTCCACATCGGTTGAGTAATTCCCCCATACCCTTTGCGTTGTACTCATCTTTAGTACACGATACCCCTAGTAAACCCCTCAGAGCCTATCCTTTTCGCGGTTCTCGTGATGTTTCGGTTTTTCCGGAATATCAATGAAGAGCATTGTTTACACCCCACCCCCAAATATACACCCAAATCGCCTTAGCCTACCCTGTATGCACTCACTTTTAGTGCATTATTGTTACCACCCTAAACCCTTAGTTCAATTATCTAGTTGCTTGCATGAGTTGCTAAGTCGAGTCATATCCTTTGTACACAGTTTTGGGACGATTGGAACTCATGGGAAAAAGTTAAAGTTTATAAAATGATTGAAAGGGAACGTTAATTTCCCTAATTTGCGTAATAACATACCCCAAGTGTTTTGATCTTTTCAATTCGGGTCAAATTAGTGTTAGGGTAATAAAAACTCAAGTGTAGGGATGTACCTATAAATCCCTATCATTTTGATGTTACCGTAGAGGATGGTAGAGTAAAAGTGTATGGAAAAAAAATCGAAAAAATATAGAAAAAAAAGAGAAAAGAAAAAAATAATAAAGTGAAAAAAAAAAAAAAAAAAAAAAAAAAAAAAAAAAAAAAAAAAAAAACCATACGGGCTACCATCCTACATCTATCCTTTAAATTTATGTTTTTGTATTTCAGTTAGCTAGAGTCTAGAGTGTCGAGTCTTGGCTTAGCAACGTCATTCTTCGTATGCTTGTAACATAAGAGATTTTTGACTTGCCACCACTAAATGGCCTACCCCACCAAACCCTTTGTTTCCCTACCGTAAGCCTAACGTGACAACCCTTTAAAGACCTCTTTGATAGTCTTTCCTAGGTGCTTACGCCAAAGAGATGGAGGTTTGATCTATTCTCAAGCCTATGGTAATCTATGTACTAGGACCGGTTAATGAGTGTTTATCTTCCATTTCCAACTTGTTATATTTCATATACACCCGAGAGAGATGTGAGTATCCAAACACCCCATGTGAGGTGCTAGTATGTAATTTCCGTGCTTGTTATGACTTTTGCGGGGCTTATATGTGTTGTGGACTGTTTTAAACCAATACTTCATGACCCTTAACTTATAAATTAATTGGCTAAAAGCACATTTGCTTGAGGACAAGCAAATACCAAGTGTAGGGATATTTGATAAGGTTTTAAAATGTACCTTTTTGAGGGGTCGTTTAAGCCCTTATTTGATCACTTTTGTATCCGTTATTACTTAATATCGTTCCTTTTCACTTTTTAGGTCTCTTGAAGGCAAATTGCTGTAATGGCACTTATTTGGACGAAAAGGCGCGAATATATGAAGAAAATGGCCAAAGTCAAGAATCGATACGCTGAAGCTGCTGAAAACACAAGGTGACTGCGTCACTGCTTAACTGCGACGCCGTCGGAGGATTTTGTGACGGGACAGAAGCCAAAACTCTTATTTTCAAGTGACGACGTCAAGTTATAAAAGAGTAGGCCGTCGCAACTCAGACGGCCTAGATTCAATCCAGACGGCGTCAGAAGCTGAAGAGGACGGCGTCACAAGCACAAGGTGACGCCGTCGCAAGTCTAACGTGGCCAAGACGAAACCCTAATGACAGCGATCCGACGGCGTCACAAAACATAAGGTGACGCCGTCGCATATGTAATATTATATATAGAATCCGAATTTTTCAGTATTGGTGTGTAGTCTTTTGGAGTAAAAACCTAAACCGAACCAAGGCTGTCTTGTACAGTATTTTAGGGTTCCAAACCCTATATTACATCAAGATAAGTGTTTTACTTCATTAATACAATTATGTCTTTGATTATTTGTGTGTATGCTTGCATGTTCTCCATGTCCGGCTAATTTACTTGTGTGTTTGCTAAGGGAATATGAAACTTAATTATTGAATATTGATTAGTTGTCTCTTATCTTAGTTGTTAATGATCTAGTAATGCGATAGGTCATTCGTTGTGTACTTAATGCTTGATTAATCTTTGTGAACCTTAGGTTATAGCACCTTGAGCGGTTGTAAGCTAAACTATCCAAAGAGGCCTTAGAGTAAGAGTTGATGATCCCTAGTGGTATTTGTAACACTCCCAATTTCGTGATACGCAGCGGAATTCAAATTGGGTGTTACTTCATGACACAACAGTCATAACAATAGAAAACGTACTCTAATGGAGTCGTTTCAAAAGATTTATCATTCTATTTGTATAAATATCAGAGTTTACAAAAATGAGGTCCCATATGGTTCCAAGTTTACAAAATACATTAAATTGGTTTTCGAATGATAATAAAATTTATAGCCTTCTTGAGTATCCGTGCTCCTCCGTGCCAGCCTCGTACAATATGGACCTGAAATTCATGCTTAAAATTGTCAACACAAAGGTTGAGTGAATTCATAGAGTTTGTTTGATGGTTGAACACATTATGTTTGTAGTGTGAGTTATAAATTCACACCAATGGTTTGAAAACCAAAACAGTTATTATTAGACTAAGCATCATGCAATCAAGGCGTTAACGTGTTCCAAAATTAATTGGAGAAAATGTCGGTGCGTGCCCTATCAGGTAAAATTGCCGTTTTTACCAATGTTACTCAAATATAGTGCGTTTGTTTGCCTTTAATGGGGCCAACACAAACGGGATTCGTCAATCCCAATAGATCTATTCACAATATTCGCGCCCACTCTCACATAGTGATTAATGATTCATGATTAAAGGACTTAAGTTTGGCAAATGCGGTAACTTAGTGCTAATAACAATCAGATAAGTATACAATTTGAAAGCAATGTGTTTGGTTTCAAATAAAGCATGTATCTCCCCCAAGGGTTTGTAAAAAAATTAAGTAATAGAAAGTGGGGCTATGAACTTACCTTAGAGCAAATGATATCAAATGTATAATGAGAATGATGGATATGCCATGAGAACTTCTACGAGCAACCTAAAATAGAATGTTGCGACTTAGGTTTGGAATAATGTTTAGGAAAACATAAACCATCCTATATACGTCTCTATGTTGATCATGATGTAGTACATGGTTTTTGTGTATGTTGTTTATAGAAATGGTCTAGTTGTGAAAACATGTTTAGTTTATAGATATCGTGTACTACCATTCAGGCCATCATAATTCAGAGGTCATGCAGTAAACGTTCGAGGAGCTAGGACACTTTAAATCGTAAATCCAGCAACTCGTCGATACGTTTTACTGAAATGAAACCCCTCACATGAAGCTCCCTAATTTTGTAGCACTTAGTAGATACAACATATGTTTTGAGTGAAGATTGTTATAACATAAAGTTTATCATGTTTTTAATAAGTATCTAGTTTTTACAAGTTCTCGTCGTTTTCATAAATATGGTCACCTTAATTAACGGTCTTGGGTAAACAAGCCTTGAGGCTTTAGCCATGGCCTTGCCGTGACTTTGGTCTTGACTTCCATGGTTTTGAGACTTAGCTTTGACCTTAGCCATAGCCTTGGTCTTGGCTTATGGCCATTAGGCCTCTTGGTTTGCTTTTAGTTGTGACAAAAGTATAGTTATGAGACTATATTTATGGCAGTTTCTGTTTTTGAAAGATTATAGCCTATTTATGCGTTTTCAACATCCTAGCTTCTTTAGTATTGAAGGAAAACGTCGTTCCGGACAACTTTCGTGTTTTAACTTTTTGATGATTCGGACCAGAAGTAGCACTTTTAAAACGGCAGAACTCTTAACAGCTTATATATGGTAGTTTTGGCGTTTAGGTTTCGCTAACTTCTTTTGCTTATAACTTTTGACTCGTTTGTCCGTTTTGGGTGATTCAAATTGCTATGTTTACCTTTTTATCTTGTCTACCATATTATGTAAGTTAGAAAGTCCATATGTTACTGATTTTAATGGTCTCCATGTGTAGAATATGACTAGTTTACTAGTTTGTTACTTTTATGATAATATGTAAATTAAAACATGTGATTGAGTATATGTACATCATGAATTAACATAGTAACTATATATATAGCATGAAATAGTTAATATTATGAATAATTAAGATGAGATGATGGTGGTGATAAGTTGCTTACAACTTTTGGCTTTCAATAAGAAAGGAGTAACTTAGTAAGGATAGGACTTTGATTGATCGCGTAAGACTTCGGATTGAGCTAGCTTTCCACACCTTGGCACCCTTGCAAACTTGAAGAGTTGGTGATGAAGTACTAAGTGACTTGAGTAGATCTAAACTCAAGAAGATCACTTAAACTTGCTAGAGATTTGATGTAGTAGCTTGATCTTTGGAACTTCCTTGCATAAACTTGGAGTTTATAGATCAAATGATGGAAGATGTGAAGGATTTATGATATGAACGACCAAGAACAGTTTGTGAAGATGTTTAGGATGTATTTTACTTCCTATTTATAGGAGGGTAAGTTTGGTTAACCATATATTGGGTTAAATATTAACCATGGTTAGGTTAGGACACTTGTAATGATCTAAAAGAAGCATGGTTAGGATTTTGCCACCAAAATAATGACTCCCCCCTCCTTAGGTCGGCCAAGTGAAGATAAGATGACTTAGGTGGTTAGTTTTGGTATTATCTTGGTTACGGAGTGAGTTTTGGTTCCGTTAAATGTCAACCGAAGCCATAAAACGTAAAACACGGTATCGTAAAAATACGAAACTTGTAGGAATGATGAAACTCATCATTATACTCCATCTTAAAATATAAAATGGGTGATAAGTCTCTTTGGGTGCAAAAACACTGCTTAAAGCTGGAAATACGGGTCAAAAACGCGTAATACGCAGTTTTTCAGAAGAGAACGAAATTTCAGGGAAACGAACGTGAATTTATTTAGAGTAGACTAAAATTAGTCTAAAAGTGATATGAGATGTTAAAATGTGGTTTTCGTCATACGCGGGATAACTTTACAGTTATTCGTGAAGTTTAAAAGTTACGCGATTTAAGCAAAAATGTAGAGCGTACAAGGTTAATTCCTTTATGGTCAAAGGAGGAGGAAATATGTTTGACTTTTCCAAAAAAAAAATGTAAAAGTTTCAAAAACATATTAGAAACACAGTGCAGGAATCGTTAAATCTGGATGTAAGTAGAATTGTTTAAAACGTAAGTTTAGTTTTGATCTGCGCTGGGATTGTTTGGTAATATTAAAAATAATAAATCTAAAAAATTCTCAAATTAATCATGAGTGATCTAAAAATTTATCTGATGCGAGGAAAATTATCAGAGTTGATTTTCGTTATGCGCGTGATGTTTAAACGGTGGACCGTCTAAAACAAAACTTTAAAACGATGTTTACTTAATAACTTTTGCTAAAATGATCTAACAATGGTCGAACTCTCAGGTTATTACTAAAATAATTTATCTTACGAGAATGTGGATTAAAAATTTTACGAGATCAATAGTGAATGTGAATAGTAAAAGTGAATAGTAAATTCTCGAAAATGAAAAGTAACCTAAAAATGCGGGTGGTTATAGTCTCACCCCCTTAATGGGAATTCCGTCCCGGAATTCAGGGTGTGTTACCCGATGTTGAATTGTCTAGGGAAATGTGGATGTATGTGCCGAATTCTAATCTTTGTGTTCTCAAGTTTTTGGTCATAGAATGTATTATGTACCATGTGGCTTAAGTTGATAACCTAAAGGGTTTTGTTAAAATCTTATAGAGTCCAATATACCTATTGTTTGGCTTTTCCCGATTCTCAAAATGAATCATATCTCATCGTATCGAGGCTTTCAATAAAACCTTAATTTCTAACATGGAGTTTTTGGTGATAGTGTGCGGCATGGAGCCTAATTTATATTTGTATAGTTTCCTTAATTGTTTCGTGGGTGATCCCTAAACACCTTAGTTCAGCAAATGGTTAACTAACACTTTCGTCTATATAGTGCCTCAAAATGGAATAGTTTTGTTGTTGTTAGGGTAACTGTTGTTAATCAAAGGTGTAAGGTATTGTTGATGTAAAATGGTTTGTAATGATGTTGTAGGAAAGTCTTGCTAGTGGCAAGTGGTTATCCAAACAATTTCCAAAGTTGATCCTGTCTTAGGTGGTTTCGAGATGAAGGTTATATCGTATAGTGTTTATGTCTACTAGTGTTTCAAAGAAACGTGATACTGTGAAGTTTTACACACTGAATTTCAATGGGGTTCAGATAATGATGTGATATGTTGACAATTAGAAGAGTGTAGCGTACGCTTACCATTATTCTTAGGTAGAGATGTCAAGTTTATTTTAAAATCAAAAGTGAATGACGGAATGATATCCTTGAAATCTAATCAGGCTAGTACTTCTAAGGAATGATGAGAAGATTTGATGACTATCCAAAGATAGTAGTTAGGATTATTTCATAAATGAAAACTTTCAAAAATAAAATTAGGTAGTATAAATAAGATGTTAATATTTTGCTGAGTGGTAAGACACTATCGTGTCTCTAGATCTTTTTAATGAATTCTGGTGGTTTATCGAGTTTAAGTAGGAAATTAACCTGAATATAACCATTGTATAATTGTTCTGAGTGTTTGAAAAATTTAAGTCGAACATAGTTAATCAGACCATGTTCCAATATCCCAAGGTTAAATATAGGTGATTAGGCTATATTTAGCCGAGGTTCGATAAATTTTCCAAATACCTAAATTAGGTATACTTGTGATATGTTCATAGCTTTTGAGAAATTGTCCACTAAGCAAAGGCTATATCAAACCATTCAGTTGCAAGTCCTGGCCATAAAAGACTTGTAACCTATGTTTTCACATTCCATTGCATAGAAGATAGTATGGGTAGATACGTGTGAAAAGGAAATCTTAAGTAATTCTAAAATAGTCCATACATGGCTAGTATTACGGACCTTTAACCATGAAGGTTTCAGAAGAGAATTTTGATGAATGTAGGGAACGTTGCTGAACTTCAGCTTTTGTAGATGATGAGTCACTTTGTCCTTTAGAAATCCCATTTCTTGTATTTCCATTAGGGAAATTGATAGACTGTAACGGGTTTCATGTAAAACAATATCATATAATGTTTATAAGATAATTTTTAGAGACTATTGTATAACTTACAATATCAGAGGAGTAGTTGAGACCATTGTGCAACTCACAATGTTTAGGAAATAATAGAGACCATTGTGCAACTCACAATGTCTAAGAAATGATGGAGAGATCATTGTGTAACCCACAATGTCTGAGAAATAGTTGAGACCATTGTGTAACCCACCATGTCTTGAGAAATAAATGAGACCACTGTAGGATTTACAGTGTCTGAGAATGTAATAGAGACCACTGTAGGATTACAGTGTCTGAGAATGTAATAGAGACCACTGTAGGATTACAGTGTCTGAGAATATAATAGAGACCACTGTAGGATTACAGTGTCTGAGAATATAATAGAGACCACTGTAGGATTTACAGTGTCTAAGAAAAATGAATGAGAACATTGTATCTCACAATGTATGGGAAGTAGGAAAGACCATTGTAGTCAGTTATAGTGTCTTGGATAAAGTTTCGAAATCCTAAAATGCACAAGTAGATACATGATTGGGAGATTTAAGAAAATATGATTGTGCCGTAATGCCTTAGAATAGGCATATGCAGATATGTTTAGTCTATTGTTTAGCTAAAATGATTGAAAATATGTCAAGTGTATATATCAATATATGTAGGATATTAGTTTTCACATACACATCATAACACAATCATACATAGGCGTATAGGAGATGAGTTTTAGAGAGAGAAAGTTAGAGGTTTAGGGAACTTTAGTGAGAGAAAGAAAAATCTTATTATGAACTCCAACTCTCTACCTTGGGAGGTAGAGAGTATTTATAGTCTTACATAAAACGCCACACAACTGGCTGTGGATCAGGCATACAGTGGGTAAAGACCCGTCCGTCCTCCACGGTGTTACTTAACTAAATACTACTTAACTTAAAAGAACTACGACTACGAGCTTTCTAACGGATACATATACTTGAGGTGACCGACTCTTTAATACCTGGAATTTCTAATTCCTAACAATCTCCCCCTAAGGGAGGTCACCTCAATCATGTAACAAAATTACATTGAATACAAATAGATATTACATTAATAATTGTTCTTGCATTCTTGATGTAGTCCTTTGCTCCTAAGCTCGTAGTCATTAATTCTTCACATTGCATGTTTGGTTACTCCAAGTGGAGGTCTTTTACTGATCCACGTGATAATAAATTTGAGCCAGCTTTTGAGATCATCAGCTATCAAAAATCTCTGAGACATCCTTTGTGGTGTTGGTATTATGTGATGTTGTGACTTTAGGACCGACATGCTCACATTCTGGATCATGATATCTTCTCATCAGAGTAGCGGAAGCTTTAGTTGATTCATGATATTGGCAGCAGCGTAGCAGAAGCATGGAGTGAAAATATCAGAGTCATTGATGCACTAATCATGATTTCTTTTAAGATGAATGTGTTAAGTGAGCATGCGGCTATGGATTGACCGCTTCATTCTGATCAGCTGCAAACGTCGGGTGTACCTGTACAACAGTTAGCAATAAATAGAACGAAAGTGTCTTTGATCACTTTTGTTGAATTGAGGTACACGGCCCACGGTTCCCCGTTGATCAGTACATGTACTGCCTGTGATCTGGTATAATTCCGAAGAATTTCCTTGACAGGGTTTCGCAGCTGCTCTAGCTGTTCTCAAACCGGAACATCTCAAAGAAGACAACACGGAGTGAGTGAACCAGCGAATTTAAGTCCACTGATTGATGAAAAGAGATTTGAAAAACAATCGTGTATTGCTCAATAGAAATTGTTTTTGCAATACAACGAAGGTTTTATTGAAAATCAATTATCAATCATAAAAACACCTTTTGGTTTGAAAAATGAGTACACGGTCGATGTGCTAAAGAAAAGAGTTATTAAGCACAAAGACCGGTTTTTCAAAGGTATCCGTCAATCCATAACCTGAACCAGGATTGATTCAAAAGATTGAATCGCCCCATTGTTTCTGTTCAGTTGTCACATGGTTGATCTATATAATAGATCTCACATGCCACCTACCAGGAGCTTGTTTGATGTTGGCTCCAGAAGGCTTTCCATCTTCATTGTGAATATGTAAACACGTCACTCAGATGTTCTGGCAATACCACAAGGATAATGCGTAGGACTCAAGATATAATCTCTCTTTTCACATTGTGTGAAACAGAGAGTCTTCATTGAAAGTGTCCTAAATGAGATTTATTGATGATCTCGTGGCTCTAGACTCAATTTTGTGCATATTTGGTTCATGTTCCGGAGACTAGGGGGAGGGTCTCCTTCTTCAATATCAACAATCTCTAAGAGAAAGTTGATAGATAATGTCGGTTCCCCGTGAGAATGAAACAAGTCCTTTTAAGAGGAACTTGAGTGGTTTGGAAAGTTGAAGTGCAGTGCGTCACTAGGTCCATGACGTCTTGTCTTCAATACCGATGATACCATCAGTAGCATATGAATTGAACCCGGTTTCTGCCCTAAGGTTGAACAAATGGAGGGCTATTTGTTTTCACCCTTTTCTCATTCAATTCTTTTTAATTCTTCAACCCCTTCAGTGCTTACCGAGACTTCATTGCAAGAACCTTGTTGGGTTTGTTCCAGTACTTGCTCTGCCTCAGTCCGCACTCTTCCCATATCTCACTTTTCTCCTTTTATCATCATACCTAAGGACTTCTACACTAACTAGTGGATTATCCCTGGGTAGATCCCTCCGGTTCTGGCGGATCATGGGAACCAATACCTAACCTTATCATCCTTATATCACCGTACATAAAGTAAAGTTGGTCGGTCTATTTGGTATTGTTCATCTGCCATTGGAACCAATTGAAAACCATTTGAAAATCAATCCAGATACTTGTGATACATTATCAAAACATTTTGTACCTGAATTGTTTTTGATATTTTTAGAATAAGTGCTCCCCTTCAACATGTGCATCAAATGTTTGAAATCGTTTTGCACACGGAGGCAAGAGGAAGAAATTACTTCTTTGATTACCATTTTCTAAAAGATATCACCATCACTTCCTTGATCAAATCAAGTAGATAAAGCATTTCCGGGAAGGATGAGGTTTCCATAAATTTGCTCCCCCTCAATATGTGCCTCGAGGTTTGGAAAGAGTTTTGCACATACTAGAGGGAACCTGCACATTGAGATAAATGATCACGTTTCAAATCATAGGTTTAAGATAGATGCTCCCCCTCAACATGTGCATTGAAAATTTGAAATCGTTTGTCACATGTGGGAAGGACAGCATGTACATCCTTATAAAACCATTTACCGAATTGTCAGTTTAAATCCAATTTAAATCACACATTCTCCCCCGATCACAATTATTAAATCATTTGATATTTGTGATCTCTTATAGATTTAAATTGATTTTGAAAGCTTTTAAGGAGAATTGTGACTTGATTATGAAAGCGTTTTAACTGATAAGGATCGGATTTTAAGACTTTAAACTTCATTGATAAAACATGCATGTACATCTTTTGAAAACAATTTAATGCCAAATAACTTTTTAATTTAATTGAAATCATTCTCCCCCTCAATCAATGACATAGGTTGTTGATTGAGAGATAGAGATTATGACAAATAAGTCCTGATGATTATCAAAAATAGAGACCGAGTTATTTTTCAAAGCAGTTAGTTTTCAGCAGATAAATGTTTATAGAATCAGAGCATTGAATTTATGGAAAAACATGATAAAGTATGGCTCTGTTCTTTCTTTGAAAAGCGGGTTACTGCCTGAAATGAAAGTAAGCCATTGTTTCTCTTTCTACCATTTTTTTTTTTAACATTCGAACAACATCTAAAGTCCCGTGTCATTCTTTGAATGACAGCACAAAGACCGTAGATATTATCGAACCGAGAAAAACATGACAAAATGACAATATTTTTTAAGGTTTTTCGAATTTTTCAAATTTTTATGGATTTTGAAAGTTTTATATTTTTCTATTTGATTTTTGAGGGTTTTATAATTTTGTATTTTGATTTTCGAATAGATATATACAAGAGATAGATGAAGATAGACCTTTACTCCTCGTCTTCCTCCTGAAGACGTTTGAGTGTTTCTGATTGAAGGCTTTTCAAGCCAAGACGTGGAAGAATAAACTCAAAACGTTCTCTTGGAAGAGCTTTGGTGAAGATGTCTGCTAACTGATATTCAGACCTCACAAAATAGAGTTCCACCACACCTTTTTCCACTTGTTCCCTGATGAAATGATGTCGAATGTCGATATGCTTTGCTCTTGAGTGTTGAACATTGTTTTATGAGAGAGCAATAGCACTTTTATTATCACAGTACAGAGGGATTTTGTTGAATTCAAAGCCATAGTCAGATAATTGAGATCTCATCCATAAGATTTGAGCACAACAGGATGACATGGCTATGTATTCAGCCTCTGTAGAGGAAATAGAAGTACTCATTTGCTTCTTTGAAGACCAGCTCACAAGCTTATCACCCAAAAACTGAGCACCTCCCAATGTACTACGACGAGTATCTTGACACCCTGCATGATCAGCATCTGCATAGGCTGTTAGTGACATGCCGGTGTCCTTCGGGTACCAAAGACCCATATTGATGGTTCCTTGGAGATACCGAAAGACCCGTTTAACTGCTTCAAGGTGATTTTTAGTAGGCTTAGCCTGGTATCTAGCACACATGCAAACAGCGAACAAGATGTCTGGTCTACTAGCAGTGAGGTACATCAGGGATCCAATCATACTACGATATTTCGTTTGGTCAATCATGATCCCTGAGTGGTCCTCATCTAGTTTGGTTCGATAATTCATGGGGGTGTCAATAGGGTCACTTGAATCAAATCCAAATTTCTTTAAGATCTCTGTTGCATATTTAGATTGATTTATGAAAATGCCTCCGGGACTTTGTGAAATTTGTAATCCCAAGAAAAATGACATTTGTCCCATCATTCACATTTGAAATTTTGAACTCATTTCATTTGAAAAACGATCACATTCCATTGGGTCTGTCGAGGCAAAAATAATATCATCAACATAAATTTGAACATGAATTAAATGTTTGCCTGACTTCCTGGTGAACAATGTAGGATCAACTGCTCCTTTGCTAAATCCGGTAGATAGAAGAAACTTTGACAGTGTATCATACCATGCCCTTGGAGCTTGCTTTAAACCGTAAAGAGCCTTCTTCAAACGATAAACGTGAGTAGGATGCTCTTGATTCACAAATCCTTCAGGTTGGCTAACGTAGACGACTTCTTTAAGATCTCAGTTCAGAAATGCCGTCTTCACATCCATCTGATAGACTACCATGTTCTTACTAGCAGCATTAGCCAGAAAGATTCTGATTGCCTCGATTCGAGCAACTGGAGCAAAAGATTCTTCAAAGTCAATACCCTCCTCTTGACGGTATCCTTTAGCAACTAATCGAGCCTTGTTCTTCAACACATCACCATGCTCATCAAGTTTCACTTTGAAGATCCATTTAAGAGCAATAATCGTAGCACAGTCAGGAGCAGGTACTAACTCCCATACATCAAGTCGATCAAACTCATGAATTTCATCTTGCATGGCATTGAACCAGCTATCTTCATTCATGGCGGTTTTAACATCTTTTGGTTCGATCTTAGATAGTACGGAGTTGAAGAAGAACCATAAGGCATCGGTTGCAAGTTGTTTCCGTGTTGATACAGGATGAGAGGGATTTCCAATGATGTTTCTAGTGGATGATCGTGAGTCCATTTTCTAAGGTGTTCATGTGGCAGTTGTTGAGGGACTGAGGTAGCAGAGTCGATGTCTCCTGAAGAAGATGGTTCTGATGATGATTCAGGAGCAAATATGTTTTCAAATGGAGCATCTTCAGGAGTAGCAAAGGGATTAACTTCATCATTGATGCCAGAAACAGTTCCATGATGTACATTTGAAGAATGATGATTTGTTGATGAGACGGAAGGATCAGCAGTAGGCGCTTCTTGACTTAAAGATATTGAGACTGAGGGATTGACTTCATTCACAGGAATATGAGCAGCCTCTGTTGTAGGGATCAACACCTCATTAGTACTTGGATCATAAAGTTCATCAAACATAGGATCAAACAATTTCTTTAAATCATCTTCAGATGGAGGTACATATGGAGTTTCTTGAGAGGAGTTTGGAACAAGGGATGAACCAATGGGACTGTTTTGAAGTGCGGGTCCTGAACTGGAGTGTCCAGGAGCCATTTGACCGGTCAGCTCATCAAAAGTAACGTGAATTGTTTCCATGATATTTCGGGTTCTTTTGTTGTAGATTCAGTATCCCTTTTTGTTTGGTGCATATCCTACAAATACTCCAATGTCAGCTTTAGCCCTAAGTTTTCCTAAGTCTTGACCCTCATTAGTTGGATAACACAATGCACCAAACACACGAAGGAAAGAGAGATTAGGTTTTCTGTTGTGGACAAGTTCATATGGAGTTTTTCCATGAACAGTGTGAATCAGGGAACGATTTTGTGTGTAGCATGCAGTGGCAATTGCTTCAGCCCAGAGAAACATTGGAACCTTTGAGTAAATCAGCATTGTTCTAGCGGCTTCAACAAGAGTTCGATTTCGTCTTTCAACTACACCGTTCTGTTGAGGAGTTCGTGGAACACTTCTTTGATGGCTGATTCCAACGCTTTCATAGAATTCACTAAGTTGTTTGTTGACAAACTCAGTTCCATTGTCTGTTCTGATAATTCTGACGGTTTTGTTAAGTAGAACCTGCAGCTGTTTGATGAGTTTGATGATGATATCAGGAGTTTCATCCTTTGTCCTTAAGAACTTGACCCAGGTGAATCTAGAGTAATCATCAACCACAACTAACACATATTTCTTTCCAAAGATATTATGCACCCTCATTGGTCCACATAAATCCATATGAATCATATGAAGAACTTCTATGACAGAGTTAGTAGGTTTGGGTTTATGGGCATACTTCTTGCTTTTTCCCAATTGACATGCTGAACAAAGATGATCCTTTTAGTACTTGAGTCTAAGTAAACCTACAACTAAGTCCTTTCTGGTGAGATCATTGATGGTGCCGAAGTTCAGGTGATTGAGACGACGATGCCATAACCATGACTTTGTTTTAGAAGCCTTTAAAAGCAAGCAAATTGGAGAAGACTTCATCATATCTTCGATGGAGATGGTGTATAGATTTGAACCACGCGAACCTCTTAAAAGTTCCTTACCATCAAGTTCTCTAACGAAGCAGGTATGTTTTCTGAAGGCTACTTCTAGATCCGAATCGCAGAATTGACCAACAGAGAACAAGTTGTGACCAAGACCTTCTACATAGTAAACTCTGGAGATAACACTTTTGCCAACAACATAGTATCCATAACCCATAATAGCACCGAAATGATCATTCCCGAATCTAACAGTCCCGATGAATTTGCTCACGAAGTTCATGAGCCGTGACCGGTCGCCAGTCATATGCTTGGAACAGCCTGAGTCCAGGTACCACATAACGATTTGAACGATCTGCAGTTGAACACAGACAAGAATGGATAACTGGATAATTGGGATCCCCATGCAAGAATGGGTTCCATTTGGTTAGTAATAATGGTTGGAACACCCACATCAGAAATAGAAGCATTCATATCAGAAAATGAGGCAATGGAATCATTGTGAATAGATGCAGTACTAGTGTCTGTATTAGCCCTGTTCACAGTGTGCTCACTTCTTAAGGGAATAGTTCTACCAGTAGGCATCCATTTTCTAGTGGGCATTATCTGATTAGTCTTATGACCAACAGGTATCCAATAATAGCCTATTCTACTGAATGTTCTTCCTGTGGGTTTCCACTGTTTTCTAACTTTCCTTCGTTTTTGCCTTTTAGCCTTCTTAGCATGAATTTTAGCATTAACAATATTAACTGGACAATTAACATCATTAGGCAGAACATTAACACCACATTCATGATTAGAAACAGAATTCAAGCAGACATCAATACAAGGTTTGCAAATAGTATCAGAATTCGAATTAATTACAGTATACCTATGGCTAATACTAGAATCAACACGATTCGTTTTATTCGGTTCAAACTTAAAGTTCCTAGATTGTTCTTCTACTCTTTTCCAGTGCACACTCTTAGCTTGCGAGGTCCTATCATTCCTTGTATTGTCTTGAGACTTTGACCTGCTCCCTTTAATGTCACTGATTACTCCTGTAGAGGGAATGGGAACATTAGTTGGTTTTACTACTCTTTGCATCACATGTTTAGATGTGCTGGGATCTGAACTACATGCAGGCACACTAAGGTTCACTTTCTTAAAACTAGAAGTATTGAGATTTGTACTCCTAGAAGGCACACTTGAGTTCTCTTTCTTAGCATTGACAGATCTGGAATCTGAACTACTTAAAGGCACACTACGGTTCACATTCAAAACATTGGGAATCGAATGAATATCATACTTGGCATTAGGCATCGAGCATGGAATCAAAGGATTAACTCTCTCACCTAATGACTCTGGGCATATTGTGATCAAGCATTCTAAGATTTCTTGAGATCGTTTGGCATATAAGCACGCATGTCCAATTGCATTATCATGAGGTTTCTCTAACTTATCCTCTTCAACAATCTCACGCAGACATTCTAGGCAATCCTTAAGGGATGAGAAGTATGTTTGAACAGCAAGTTTGTTGTTCCTGAGATGAGGAGGGACATATTTCACAGACAAAGCATATTTATTACAAGAGTGAACCTTTGATACACCATTCTCCCCATTGGTCATAGGCATTTTCCCTTTTACCTGACTCTTCAGATTCTCAATTTCCTTTTGCAATGAAGCTATTTGTTCGTTATTTTTGTTACGAGTGACCTTTATTGATTCAAATAACTCATTGAAATGATGTTTAACCTTTTCATTTTCTTCTAGAAAACTTTCATTTTCTTTTTGTAATGCATTTACTAGGTTTTGAAGATGAAACGTTTGAGAATACTGAGAGTCTAAAGGAGGAGGCATTTGGGAGCCTGTCATATTGTTTGTTTGACCCTTTAATTGAGAGATTTGGGCTTTTAACTTTCTGATCGTGTTGCAATGAGCTTGAATCTGTTCATCACGTTTGTTAATTTGAAAAACTGCATCAAACTCTGGAGCATCTGAGGATGTCTTGATATTTGAAGTTTTGACATTTTCTTTAAGATGTTGATATTTTAGTTGTAAATTAAAATGCTCAACTTCTAGTTTAGAAAAATGTTTAACCAAATTGTCGTGATCATCCAGTTTAATTTTCTCGTTTAGTTTAGAATTAGTTTTTTCAAGCTCAATGACACGATCATGGGAGACTTTCAGGGCAACAGATAGTTCATGAAATTGGGAAGCATTAATAGAGCAATTTGAAGCAGTGAAAAACATATCTTGAGCAACACATTCAGTAATAAGAGTCTCATTTAATGTATGCAAGTTCTTCCTCTCAATCGCATTATATTTTAGTGCACGCTCATAGTCACTAACTTCAACAATCATTGCATCAAATTCTTTTTCCATTCCCTTAATATCAGTTTCTATCCCCTTTTTAAGACTCTCAAAGTGATCTTTTAGAAGTTTAAAGAAAGGCATGACCTCAGTTAAATAACATTCTTTCATTTGCTCAAAACCCCTTTCTCCTTCAGTTATACCAGTGGGTGTGATCCTTTTCTTGCAAGTTTTCTCAAAATCAACAAATAGTTGAAATATAACATATTGGCTAATTAAGGTTTTGCTTTTAGTGGCAATTGTTCTAGGAACAAGATGCATTGGTGTATTAGGAGGATACACAGTCGCTCTAGGCATTTTCCAAAGGGGAGGGTTTGTTTCAACAATATTTTCAGCTTTCTGCTTATCTAAATCCATTTTCCAGAAAACTTGTTCGAGAGTCAACAATGTCTGAGGCTTAAACTTTTTCAAGGAAATCCAGTTTTCCTTCTTGTAGTCATGGGGAGTGATAATTATTTTTTTCTCTTTGCATTTAGGATCATTTAGTTTCTTATTCATCTTCTCCCTAGTGATTTCATCTAATTTCTTATCATCCTTAGTGCACTCAACGCAACTAGGTTTTTGTCTAGGTTTAAGAATCTCATTGCCATCATAGATCACACTTTGAGCTGCTTTTGCTATCTTTCCGTACTCAGGGTTGGGTTTATCTATAATGGGAACACTATGCTTATCGCTTAGAACTCTATGCTTAGTGATCATGTGAGCAGTCTGAATGGTGTTTCCTTGTATGTACAACTTGTTTTCAAGTTTGTTTTTCAAAGTTTTTCAGATTAGAAAAATCTCTCAAGAGTTTTGATTCCTTTGCATTAAATTCTTGCTTAAGCATTTTCACATTTTCTTGAAGTTCTTGTTTTTGCTTAGCATTTTTAGAAAGCTTTTCTTGCAAGGAATTTAATTCTTGTTTTAATACTTCTTCTCTAAAATTACTTTTTCTAATGATTGTACGCACTTGGTCATCCATTTCCTGCTCACAAGTGGTCAACTCAAATTTTGCACGTTGTTCATAAATAGCAACACGTTCTTTATAGGCATTTAGTTCAGAAATTACAGAATCATCAGAGGCACATGCAGTGTATTCATCAAAAACATAGTCATTGTTGACTGCAGAAGATGCATCACTTGGTACAACTTCACTTTCACTTTGTTTCTCATTGATGAGTGTCTAAATACTCATCATTTTTGTACCAATTAAACTGCAAAAACATATGAAAACACTCAGAAATGCATCAAAATGATAAAAATATCACAAATAAGTGTTTTATGTGTTTTAAATGCAAAAATATCAAAATCTGGTGAAAAACGTATCAAGTTTGCATAATTGGCAGTTTTAGTCCCCCAAGTTTCAAAAGTTGTCAAAAACAGTCCCTGGTAAATCAAAATAAAGAAAAATATCATTTCAAGTCCCTAGGGATTCATGAGTTGTCAAAATTGGTCCTTAAAATCAAAAATTACAACTTTGGTCACTAAACTTTGAAAATTGTCAAAAATAGTCCTTGGAAATTTGAAAATGTCAAAACTAGTCCTTGTACTATTGGAACTTGTCAGTTTTGGTCCTTGTGACAACTTTGTGAAATTGGCAGAATTGGTCCCTCTAGTTTGGCAAAATTACAAAATGGCCCTTGTGTTATATATTAAACCAAGCCTTGTCAAAAACATTATGACCCCCTGCCATTTATACCAAATTGACCCCCTGTCATTATCAGTTTTGGACCCCTGGTCAACCACAGTCAAACCCAAACACCTTTTCCCTCCCACCTGTCCACTGTGCTTCTTCCTCACTGGACCAAGCCCTCTCCCATCACCTTATCTCCTTATCCCTCCCCCCTCATCATCATATCCACTAACCTTTCACACCACAATTAATGCCACCCCCCCTACTTGCAAATTCAGTAGCCCACAGGTCAAACAGACTTTCCCGCCAAAATGATCCAATGGCCAATATGAGCTCAACTCATCCAATGGCTAAAAATAATGTTGGGATTTGCTCAGAGGACACGTGGAAGTCATTTGGTGTATAAAAGAGAGGAAGAGAAGCAAAGACAGAGGTAGTACTTAGTTTTTCATATTTATGTATGTCGTTTTTCATGTTTAAGTTTTAATTAAGCTCTAAAGTTGTAATCTCCTGTCTTTAAGAACTAAACCTAAGTTGTTTTGTCATTGTAAGCTATTTTCAAGCATCAATTCAGAATTATATTAAAGTTTCATGATTTTGAGTTTACTGTTGAAAAATCCAGTTCCATGTACTTAAATTCAGGCTTCAAATAGCTTAGTTTTAAATTCAAATAAGCTCATTGAAGCTTCTTATAGCTTTTAGTGAGCTTATCATTCAGTTTCAAGCAACATTGGTTGTTGGTCAACAAAAGTCAACTGAGAAGGCAAGATGGGCATGGAAATGGTATTTGGTAATTGCAGAGCTTGGAATGGGTTGGAAATGGATAGAATGGTGGTATTAGGTTTGGTTTAAGCTGCAAAACAAGTTGGGACACTTGTGAGCTTGTTATCTCATTTTCATTTTTAATGCAGTTTTTATATTGTGCTTATATTGGTATCTGTGGTCAATAATAGTTTAGACATGTTTATTTAGTAGTAATTAGGGTCACTAAATCTAGTTTAAATGGTTGAATGAGTTAAATCAGTAATTAGCTTAGTTTAAATCTTCAAAACAGTTTCTAAAAGAGTGTTTGGGTCAGTTGGTATAATAAAGCTTAAGCTTTGGTTTTTGCTTGAAACATGTTTACTTAGTCTCAAATAGGACCAGTTGAGTCATTTTAGTCATAATATTGCCTCTGCAATCTCTAAAAGTCAAAATCACAATGATCCTGTCTTAATCTCTTAACTGTTGAGAATTTGTGATATCAAAATCTTGTTTTGTGTTTATAATTCATTAGGATATCTTGCAGTAGTCTCATTTCATCATTTAACATCAATCTCAGTCCATAAATTGTAATCAAAGTTCACAAAAGTCAAACTTTCATAACTGCTCAAAAGTCAAAACAGGTAAAAAACCAGTTTTCAACCAACCCAAGATGATTTTTCATTGATTCATCTCTGGGCCAAATCAAGTCAAACTTTGGGATTAATAACTTCAACTGGTCTAGTTTCTTATTAGGATTTTTGTAGATTTTTAATAATTTTTCTTAAGCTCCAAATAAGCTTGTCAAACATGGCTTATCTGCCCTGTTCATAACTCAGTGAATACTGAGTTTTCTCAGTATCTTGCAGAGCTTATCAAAATCTCATAAGAGCTTGTCCAGGTCTCAATTTTGGTTTACAAGTAGTCAACCAGGTCAACTTCAAGTTTCAATATCTGCTTTTCAGTTCCGGCTTATTTGAGTGCTTATTTTCCAGCTACAAAGTAGCCCATCAAAACTGTTTAAGCACTTGAGTTTTCAAAAGATCAAATCATAGCAGTTTGTGTCTTAGAGGTTTAGGTCAGTTGTATTTAGTTTCATTTGAGTAGTAATAGCTTATTATAGCTTATGTATCAGTTTGGTGCTCATTGGTAGCCTTTGGCTTAAGCCAAGTGCTTATTTATAAGCAGTTTCCATTGCAGTTCCATATTCATACACATAAGCTATTGTTTTTATAATTTTCCTAGAATTAGAATATTATTTTAGAGTTTCCCTGAATTTTCATATTTTTCCATAACTGTTTGCTATTTTTCTTCATTAAAAACAGTTTTTAAGCATTTTTAATTAGCTTTTAATACAATTAATTCAGAAAAGTTTCAAAAAAATAAGTTTTCAATTTTCCTAGGTTAAGATAAATATAAAAAGTCAAAAAATTATTTTTCCAGATTTTTCATAGTTTAATTTGTAATTTTTAGCAATTTAATTAGTTTTAAATAGTTTTTAATTCATAAAAAATAGAAAAATAATCAGAAAAATATAAAATTAGTTTTGAAAATTCTATTTAGTTATTTTAGATTTTTCTAAGTCATAATTTCATTTTTCTAGCTTTATTTCATATTTTCTTGTATTTTAGGTTATTATTAAATAGTTAAAAATAGTTTTTAATTAATAATAATTAGATAAATAGTCATAAAAATAATTTTCTTTTTCTAAAAATTTTCTCTTATCATTAGGTTTGTAAAAATATCATTTTTATATTTTTAGGATTATTATTGCTTCAGTTTCACATTTTCTTGTGTACGTCACGTAGTTTTAAGTTAAGTTTTATAAAAGAAAAATCAAAAACATTATATTTTAAATATAGTGATAGCGTTTATTTAATATAGTTTATCTTTTTAATTTCCTTTAATTTGCATTTAAGCCCCTGTAATTTATAAAACTTTTCTTTAGGTATAAATATTCCAAAATCCTTACTGATCACTATCCTTAGTGATTATTCGACATCTGTCTGTGTTAAACACCAATTCATCCTCCGTGGGACTTAACGACCCGGGAATCCACTGTATTCTCCTGATCTTAATTGCATTTGCTTCCAGACTGTTTTAAGTTTGTTACGGTTGACCATTCACAAGTGGTCAGCTTGTGTGACTAAACTTGACTGTTCGGGAGCCAATCAAATTTTGGCGCCGCTGCCGGGGAGGCTGTAAGCGTGTCCTAAGCATTTTCTGACCCGTACTTGCACATATACCACCTTTTGTAAACATTTTTTTTTTTTTTTTTTTTTTTTTTTTGTAAAGTTATAACAAAATCAAAAAGTTCATTAACACTTTTCCTAAAGTGTTAACAACACCAAAAATAAATAAAACAACAAAACAATCGTAACGTTTTCTAGCTTGTGTTTCTTTTAAGGTGATTCTTAAAGAAATACGATTTGGTTAAACGAGACGATACCAAAAATATTGTCCAAAAGTTTTTAAACCATCAGCACAAATCTATACCTACGTCTTTTCAGTGGTACTTAATATATACATAAAAATCAACCACCGCAAATCAAGGCAGTACACCTACCAACTGGGGGTGTGACCATAATAATTTCTCGAACAACAGATTTAAAACTTGCCTTTGTGTCCTTGTGATTTGGTGTACCTTTTTCAAAGAAGCCATTTCATTTGTGATTATTGGTTAAGTTCACTTGTCGTTTTGCCTCGCATTTGTTTTGAAAACTGATTTTTATACTTAGTGCATGCGCACTCGTTCTTCCAGTTCTACAAGTCCACTTTCTGAGCTTGCAAATATTCCTCGTAGACGTAGAGGACGTTCTGCTCCTTCAACCGTGACTGAGGAACGTCTACCACCACCACCCCCTGCCGTAATGGCAGAAGACAAGACGATGAATGAGCTTCTCCTAGCACCCATCGAGGGTTACGGAGATGCTATTGTTGTCCCAGCCATTGTGGCTGATACTTTTGAGCTCAAAACCGGGTTGCTTAATCTGGTAACCCAAAGCCAATTCTATGGTTTTGAGCGGGATGATCCTCATGCACACATTCGATGGTTTAACAAGATTGCATCTACCATCAAATACAAGAATGTCCCACATGAAGCAATTAAGCTTCTTCTGTTCCCATTTTCTCTAGAGGGACAAGCCCGGAATTGGCTTGAGAAACAACCCCCTCGTTCCATTGAGACATGGGAAGATCTAGTCACAAAGTTTGTTAACGAATTCTATCCTCCATCCCGAACTACAAGTCTTAAGAATGAGATAATGAAATTCTCTCAAAGATTTGATGAATCATTCGGGGAGGCATGGGATCGTTACAAAGAATTGCTCCGTAAGTGTCCGCATCATGGTTTTACCGAGTTAATGCAAATGGATACTTTCTACAATGGTCTGAACCAGACTAATCAAGACTCTTTAAATGCCTCCGCGGGAGGTAATTTCTTGAGCAAGACCACAAAAGAAGCCTTGCAAATCATTGAAAACAAGTCCCAGGTCCGTCCTTTCCGCACAAAGACATATCAAACTCAGTCTAATGCTGGACCTTCTACTTCATCTCCCGTGAGTACATCTAGCACCGATGCTAAGATTGACAAACTCACGGATATTGTTCAGGCTTTGGTTCTTGCTAACCAAAAGAAAGTC
>BPTQ01000003.1:119737845-119873712 GCA_019973895.1 Chrysanthemum seticuspe
TAAAAATCTTTTTCTTTTAATAAAAATTTTGATAAATAGATTAATAATAATTAATTTTTGATTAAAATGAATAAATTATTATCGGATTTTATGTTCTTTTATACTTTATTTCGATCTTTTTATTTTAATACTGAATCTTTTTAGATTTTATTGATATTTCTTAAAAGTTTTGATAAAAATATAAAAAGACTAATAAAAAGATAAAAAATACTTAATTTTTGATAAATTTTGATGAATTTAATGATTTTTAATGTTTAAATTGATACTTTTTAGACCTTTTTATTAAAAAATTGAAAAATATAAATTTTTACATTTTTCTTAGATTCAGCATATTATTTTAGACTTTTCCTGAATTTTTCATATTTTTCTAGGTCAGTTTGCTATTTTTCTTAATTAAAAACAGTTTTTAGGCCATTTTAATTAGCTTTTAATACAATTAATTCGGAAAAAGTTCAAAAAAATAATTTTTCATTTTTCTTAGGTTAAGATAAATATAAAAAGTTAAAAAATTATTTTTCCAGATTTTTCATAGTTAAATTTGTAATTTTTAGTAATTTAAGTAGTTTTAAATAGTTTTTAATTCATAAAAAATAGAAAAATAATCAGAAAAATATAAAAATAGTTTTGAAAATTCTTTATAGTTATTTTAGATTTTTCTAAGTCATAATTTTATTTTTCTAGCTTTATTTCATATTTTCTTGTATTTTAGGCTATTATTAAATAAGTAAAATTAGTTTTTAATTAATAATAATTAGATAAATAGTTTTAAAAATAATTTTCTTTTTCTAAAAATTTTCTCTTATCATTAGGTTTGTAAAAATGTCATTTTCATATTTTTAGGATTAATATTGTTCAAGTTTCACATTTTCTTGTGTACGTCACGTAGTTTTTAATTTAAGTTTTATAAAAGAAAAATCAAAAACATCAT
The DNA here is from genome assembly GCA_019973895.1 of Chrysanthemum seticuspe. NCBI lineage: Eukaryota > Viridiplantae > Streptophyta > Magnoliopsida > Asterales > Asteraceae > Chrysanthemum > Chrysanthemum seticuspe. The sequence continues at coordinate 119,738,774 of BPTQ01000003.1, forward strand.
TTTGCAAATAGTGATAGCGTTTATTTAATATTTTTTATCTTTTTAATTTCCTTTAATTTGCATTTAAGCCCCTGTAATTTATAAACTCTTTCTTTAGTTATAATCAATCATATCTCTTTTCCGTTCAAATCCTCTCGATCACTATTCGTTTGATTATTCTCGCACAGCTCGTTGGGACTTAACGACCTGGGGAAACACTATACTCTCCTGGACTTCATTGCATTTGTTTCCGGACTGTTTGAAGTTTGTTACGGTTAGCCATTCACAAGTGGCTAGCTTGTGTGACTAAACTTGACGGTTCGGGACCCATCAAATTTTGGCGCCGCTGCCGGGGAGCAGTGCTAATAGTCTTACGTTTAGCAGATTAGTGATTTGAATATTCACTCCTTGTTCATACCATCTATATATGTTTATATTTTCTTATAAAAATCCAAAAACCCAAAAACATTTTAAAATCAGTTTTCAACAAACACAAAAAAAAACCCAAAAAGATTTTTCTTTCTTATTTTTACAAAATGTTTATCCAAAAACCCAAAAATATTCATCTTTACCCTCTTACCCTTTTTGATTCTTTATTCCTTTACCCTCTATCCATTTGATTCTAACTTCTTCTCATGGAATCTCTCGACTACGACGAATTCTGGGACGAAGTTGAAAAACTTCAGACTTTATCGCAAATGTCAAGAATTCGTGTTATTCGTGATGATCCATTAATTCTGCGTAGGGAAATGGAACGAGAAACCGGGGTGACAAAGGACCAGATACTTCCCTCTAATAATGGAAGTGCTAAAAACGTCCAACCTACGGTTATCCAAAGATCTAACCCCTCGATTGCTCCTAAGCCGTCTAAAATTGATCCTAAACTTTCACGATTTACGGTTAAAAGCAAACATGCAGAATTTAGACCGGTGACTAGCAAGAATGACTTGCCTAATCTTCACGTTTCTCAAGAACCAGAACCGGAGACCATAACGGAAGTGGTGGAAATTGCTAGCTCTCAGAGCACACCACTTGTCCCACCTCCGGATTTTTCAAAATGTTCTTCGAGACTTGATAGTCATTCGGATCACCATGTTGGTTTTGTTGATTCTTTGAATAAACCTATTCCTTCTCATAACTCTCAAATGAAATCGTTTATTCCTTGTGTCGGTTGTGGTGAGCCTCTTTTTGGTTCACCCTGTCGTTGGTGTACGTGTGTACAATGTGGTAATGATATTCGTAACCGGAGTTGTTTGTTTTGTGGTTCGAGGAATTCATTTGATTATGATTCTAATCAGAACTCATTTAACGACCCCTCAAACTTTTCCAACTACCCACCACAGCCCGACTTATCTTCATATAATCAACATAACTGTTGTGAATTTTGTGGAGGTCCTCACCAAGGATTTGAGTGTCAATCCGGAAACACGTTCGTCTATGAACAGTTTTCCCGTGATGCTCAGAACTTTGGTTATGACCAATATCAACATAATTCACTAGTCCAGACTCAACAATTTTACTATTGTGAGTACTGTGGAGGTCCCCACTTCAGTTCTGATTGTCAAATAGGGAATCCATTTCCTTGTAACAATCATGACTCTCACAGGTTTGACAATTGCCAACCTCCACAGCACCATACGGTTCAAACTCCGCCTGAGCCGTTGTCTCAAGAAATTTCCCAAGATCTTGAAACCGCAATGAAAACACTTAATGATATGATTCAAAACTTTAAGAATCAAGTGAGTGGTGAAAAGACCATGGGAGAATTGCTAGCCGAAGAACGAGAAGAACGAGAGGCCCGCAAATCTAGGGAAGAATTATTAGTCCTAGAGCAAGCAGCTCTAAGGCGTTCCCAATTTCTTAAGGCAGCTATGTATGATGATGACGAGGAGAGTATTTCTTTTAAGGATATTATTTCTCAACTCCCTCAGTCAGTTGATATCCCAGCAGTTGAGATTCCATCTCAAACAACTGCTATCACACCCGAAGCTCCCACTCACTCTCTGAACATGGGGGACGAGCATCCTGACACTGTTCCTGAAAAGGAATCGGACGAATTCATAAAGTCTAGTGTTGAGAACCTTGTCCCAATCCCAAGAGAGTCACAGGGAACTTCTGATCATATGTGTGATATCCTTTCCCCTCTTGAGTGTTCAAAAGATCATTTTGAAACTTTCTCCGATGTTAGCGACGATTGTACTTCTCATGGAAACATCGAGTATGTTGAGGCATCACTCCCACAGTCTGATGCTGATCATCATCTTGAGGAGTTCACCGATGAACTCACTCACATCAATCCACTTTCATCAGAAAGTAATGATAGTCTTTTTGATTTCAAAGCCGATCTAGGAGAGACTGAAAGTCTCCTTGATAATGATCGTTCACTCACTTCTCACCCTAACAGTCCAATAGAGAATAGTAATCACTTTGTTCCTCAAGCATTCAAAACAACTCTCACCAATCCTCTATTTGAATTCGAATATGAATTCACCTTAATTTCTGAGAATCCACTCTTTGATACTCAGATTGAGGATAGTGATGAGTCTACAGTGGAACAAGAATTCACAGATTTACATCTTGTGATTGATTCTCTTCACGAGGAGTTCGCCGGTGAACTCACTCATATCATATCTCCGCCGGAGTATGATAATTTCTACTTTGATCTAGACACACCCATAATATGTCTTGATCAAGCAAGCTTAACTGATGAGATTCATGAAACTATGAATTCTCCTATTGAGGATGAAGAGTTAGTCATGATTTTTATCATGATTTTCTTTCTTTTCTTCATATATTCTGTCACTTCTCCTGTTCTTCACTCCTTCGAGAATGAAGACATTATCTTTGATCCCGGCATTTTCATTTATCATTTGTGAGCCGGTTCTATGTATATCTCATCGGTGTGGAACTTTCACATGCTTCAAATGTTTGTCCAAACATCTTGAATGAAAGTCCGATGGAGATTGTCTCTTCCACTTACTTCCCCATGAACAAATTAATTCGGGGTCGAGTCAAGCTAGCGACTCGGTAATCAAAAACAGTAGTTAAACATGGGTTTTCACCCGTGTGTACCACCCTAGTGTGGGGGAGATGCCCCACATGTTGTATATAGATCTTAAAAATGAATGAAAATTGTAAATATTAAAAAAGAGAATAATTGTTGTGTTTCTACACTTAGCTAGTAATATTATCTTTTTACGTTCTAAGTTTCGGCATAACAGCCGGTACTTTGAATATTGAGGACAATATTCATTTCTAAGTGTGGGGGGGAAATTCTGGCGAATTTGGTCATAAATGTACCCGTTTAGTCCCTTTTTCCCCCCAAATGGCCAAATTTTAAAATTTTTTTTAGTGGAACACAACAAATGGTAATCAGTCCACCATGTCTAACCCACATAAGGACTGGCTAATCCAGGAGCAAACGGCTCTTGGTAAAGATATCTCAAATCCGTTGACGGCTTGCAATTTGCCCAAAATTGTATGGTATTCAGCTCGCCATATCCTTAAAAGTGAAGAGTTGGCTAGCCCGCAAGTTTATGGCTTGTGGTAAAGGCAGTGGAAAAACCATAATTGGTAATCAGCTCACCAAAGATAATATTGATAATTTATCTAAGAGTTGGCTAGTCCAGAAGCAAACGGCTTCTGGTAAAGACAAATCAAAACCGTTGAAAGCTGGTGATTTGCTCAAAATCATTTGGTTATCAGTGTACCAAGGTTCTTACTTGAACTGAAACATTTGGCTACTCCAGAAGTAATGGATTTTGGTAAAGAGATGAAATCCATTAATTTTTATCAAAACATTGCTAGGGACTAGCAATATCTTAGTGTGGGGGATTGATGAGTGTCTAAATACTCATCATTTTTGTACCAATTAAACTGCAAAAACATCTGAAAACACTCAGAAATGCATCAAAATGATAAAAATATCACAAATAAGTGTTTTATGTGTTTTAAATGCAAAAATATCAAAATCTGGTGAAAAACGTATCAAGTTTGTATAATTGGCAGTTTTAGTCCCCTAAGTTTCAAAAGTTGTCAAAAACAGTCCCTGGTAAATCAAAATAAAGAAAAATATCATTTCAGGTCCCTAGGGATTCATGAGTTGTCAAAATTGGTCCTTAAAATCAAAAATTACAACTTTGGTCCCTAAACTTTGAAAATTGTCAAAAATAGTCCTTGGAAATTTGAAAATGTCAAAACTAGTCCTTGTACTATTGGAACTTGTCAGTTTTGGTCCTTGTGACAACTTTGTGAAATTGGCAGAATTGGTCCCTCTAGTTTGACAGAATTACAAAATGGCCCTTGTGTTATATATTAAACCAAGCCTTGTCAAAAACATTATGACCCCCTGCCATTTATACCAAATTGACCCCCTGTCATTATCAGTTTTGGACCCCTGGTCAACCACAGTCAAACCCAAACACCTTTTCCCTCCCACCTGTCCACTGTGCTTCTTCCCCACTGGACCAAGCCCTCTCCCATCACCTTATCTCATTATCCCTCCCCCCTCATCATCATATCCACCAACCTTTCACACCACAATTAATGCCACCCCCCCTACTTGCAAATTCAGTAGCCCACAGGTCAAACAGACTTTCCCGCCAAAATGATCCAATGGCCAATATGAGCTCAACTCATCCAATGGCTAAAAATAATGTAGGGATTTCCTCAGAGGACACGTGGAAGTCATTTGGTGTATAAAAGAGAGGAAGAGAAGCAAAGACAGAGGCAGTACTTAGTTTTTAAAATTTATGTATGTCGTTTTTCATGTTTAAGTTTTAATTAAGCTCTAAAGTTGTAATCTCCTGTCTTTAAGAACTAAACCTAAGTTGTTTTGTCATTGTAAGCTATTTTCAAGCATCAATTCAGAGTTATATTAAAGTTTCATGATTTTGAGTTTACTGTTGAAAAATTCAGTTCCATGTACTTAAATTCAGGCTTCAAATAGCTTAGTTTTAAATTCAAATAAGCTCATTGAAGCTTCTTATAGCTTTTAGTGAGCTTATCATTCAGTTTCAAGCAACATTGGTTATTGGTCAACAAAAGTCAACTGAGAAGGCAAGATGGGCATGGAAATGGTATTTGGTAATTGCAGAGCTTGGAATGGGTTGGAAATGGATAGAATAGTGGTATTGGGTTTGGTTTAAGCTGCAAAACAAGCTGGGACACTTGTGAGCTTGTTATCTCATTTTCATTTTTAATGCAGTTTTTATATTGTGCTTATATTGGTATCTGTGGTCAATAATAGTTTAGACATGTTTATTTAGTAGTAATTAGGGTCACTAAATCTAGTTTAAATGGTTGAATGAGTTAAATCAGTAATTATCTTAGTTTAAATCTTCAAAACAGTTTCTAAAAGAGTGTTTGGGTCAGTTGGTATAATAAAGCTTAAGCTTTGGTTTTTGCTTGAAACCTGTCTACTTAGTCTCAAATAGGACCAGTTGAGTCATTTTAGTCATAATATTGCCTCTGCAATCTCTAAAAGTCAAAATCACAATGATCCTGTCTTAATCTCTTAACTGTTGAGAATTTGTGATATCAAAATCTTGTTTTGTATTTATAATTCATTAGGATATCTTGCAGTAGTCTCATTTCATCATTTAACATCAATCTCAGTCCATAAATTGTAATCAAATTTCACAAAAGTCAAACTTTCATAACTGCTCAAAAGTCAAAACAGGTAAAAAACCAGTTTTCAACCAACCCAAGATGATTTTTCATTGATTCATCTCTGGGCCAAATCAAGTCAAACTTTGGGATTAATAACTTCAACTGGTCTAGTTTCTTATTAGGATTTTTGTAGATTTTTAATAATTTTTCTTAAGCTCCAAATAAGCTTGTCAAACAGGGCTTATCTGCCCTGTTCATAACTCAGTGAATACTGAGTTTTCTCAGTATCTTGCAGAGCTTATCAAAAGCTCATAAGAGCTTGTCCAGGTCTCAATTTTGGTTTACAAGTAGTCAACCAGGTCAACTTCAAGTTTCAATATCTGCTTTTCTGTTCCAGCTTATTTGAGTGCTTATTTTCCAGCTACAAAGTAGCCCATCAAAACTGTTTAAGCACTTGAGTTTTCAAAAGATCAAATCATAGCAGTTTGTGTCTTAGAGGTTTAGGTCAGTTGTATTTAGTTTCATTTGAGTAGTAATAGCTTATTATAGCTTCTGTATCAGTTTGGTGCTCATTGGTAGCCTTTGGCTTAAGGAAAGTGCTTATTTATAAGCAGTTTCCATTGCAGTTCCATATTCATACACATAAGCTACTATTTTTATCATTTTCCTAGAATTAGAATATTATTTTAGAGTTTTCCTAAATTTTTCATATTTTTCCATAACTGTTTGCTATTTTTCTTCATTAAAAACAGTTTTTAAGCATTTTTAATTAGCTTTTAATACAATTAATTCAGAAAAGTTTCAAAAAAATAAGTTTTCAATTTTCCTAGGTTAAGATAAATATAAAAAGTCAAAAAATTATTTTTCCAGATTTTTCATAGTTTAATTTGTAATTTTTAGCAATTTAATTAGTTTTAAATAGTTTTTAATTCATAAAAAATAGAAAAATAATCAGAAAAATATAAAATTAGTTTTGAAAATTCTATTTAGTTATTTTAGATTTTACTAAGTCATAATTTCATTTTTCTAGCTTTATTTCATATTTTCTTGTATTTTAGGCTATTATTAAATAGTTAAAAATAGTTTTTAATTAATAATAATTAGATAAATAGTCATAAAAATAATTTTCTGTTTCTAAAAATTTTCTCTTATCATTAGGTTTGTAAAAATATCATTTTTATATTTTTAGGATTATTATTGCTTCAGTTTCACATTTTCTTGTGTACGTCACGTAGTTTTAAGTTAAGTTTTATAAAAGAAAAATCAAAAACATTATATTTTAAATATAGTGATAGCGTTTATTTAATATAGTTTATCTTTTTAATTTCCTTTAATTTGCATTTAAGCCCCTGTAATTTACAAAACTTTTCTTTAGGTATAAATATTCCAAAATCCTTACTGATCACTATCCTTAGTGATTATTCGACATCTGTCTGTGTTAAACACCAATTCATCCTCCGTGGGACTTAACGACCCGGGAATCCACTGTATTCTCCTGATCTTAATTGCATTTGCTTCCAGACTGTTTTAAGTTTGTTACGGTTGACCATTCACAAGTGGTCAGCTTGTGTGACTAAACTTGACTGTTCGGGAGCCAATCACTCATATTGATCATATGGGACAATATTGATATTACCCATATTTTCAACATTTGATTCAAAAGTTTCAGTTGATTGTACTTTGTCATGCATCTGTTGCACATCAGCGTCATCGTATAGTTTTAATACCTCTGAGATGAGTTTGTCTTTGGATGAGCCAACTTGTGGTGAAGAAGAGACCTTGGGAGAGACCATTGGAGAAATGCTAGCCATAAAAATTGTGTGTGCAGTAGGTCCATCATCCACATCAGAGTCGTATGCATCACAATCAGCGACTTGAAAGGCATTCTGATGATTGTGACCTATCTCCTGAATAGGCTGCTCATCCACATCTGCATCATAGGTCTTGGCATTGCCCTCAGCTAGAAACAGCAATTCCTCTTCATCCAAAGCAGCACCATTATCCTGAGCTTGTACAAGCAGCATCTTATCTCTGAAGTAATCAGCATTCTGTGGACGCTTTGGAAATGTGCAGTTCCTTGCAATGTGTCCCTCACCACCACAGTTATAACATTTGATCGACTTAGCTTGACCTTGATTACCATTCCTTCCTCGATTTTGATTACCAACATAACCTCTACCAGCTCCACCTCTTCCCTGATCATACTGTCTTTCCTGAACTGGTTGCACCACGATCCTCCCATCTTTAACAGTAGCTTGATTGTGTGGGTTAGATGTTGTTCTGAGGTTGTTGTTGGTTTGTGGGAGAGAATTCATGTTTTGACTAATCAGAAGAGCTAGTTGGTTAATGATGTTACCCACGTGTGCATCAGCATCAGCTTGTTTGAACATAGGATCAGGAATGAGTTTGTGATTACCATTACCTATGGGTATGACTTGTGAGGCTTTGGTTGTGATTCCGATGTTTGTGTAGAAGGCAGTTGAGTCATTAGATGAGCTAGTCTCTCCCTGGTTGGTTTTGAACTGATTAAGAATCATCTTTTCAAACATGGCATGTCTCTCATTCTGAAGAAGGAAGGCATAGAGTTGTTCATAATTTGTATTCTTCAATCCTTTAGTGAGCTTCACAGAAGTAACAAACTTGTGCCATTCGGGATTCATGTTGTTCACAAATTTTGAGTTCAGCTGAATGTTAGGCATAGTCATTCTGATGTTCCTCATATCATTCACTAACTTATGAAATCTCACATAGTACTCATAGACACTCTCATCTGGTTTCATCTTGAAGTGTTCAAATTCGTCATAGAGTTGTGATTCTCTGTCTTCCATAGTTAATTCAGAACCTGAGAGAAGCATCTTGACATTATCCCATACTGCCTTTGCTTCGGTGTTGTGATTGATCAGCTTGTAGATGTCTTTAGGAAGACCTTGAAGAACAATGCTAGAAGCCCTGATATCTGCATCGAATCTCTTTTTCTCCTTATCATCAATCTCATCATACATTTTAGGTCTGTCCATTCCGTAAATAGGAGTTCCATCTTCATTAGTATCAAGTATATCTCTAGTAGTTTCAACTCGGTAGGGTCCTTCATCGATTGATTTGAGAATGTTAACCCCATTTTCTTTACCAAGACAGTACAATCTGATTCGTTGAGCCCAAGAATCGTAGTCAGTTCTGTCAAGCATGGGTGGACGAGTATCTGAACCAGCTGCTTGGACATCCTCGGCAACAGTGGAGATGATGGTGGAAACGTTGGTAGACATGTTAACAGATTATACGGGATTTTATAACTCTATGATTAAACCGGAAAATAGATTCTTTCACGGGATTTTACTAAATCAAGAGAAAACAGTAAAAAATCACCCAAGTCGCTAGAAGATAATGCACCAAGTCGCTAACACCTAATTCGCTATAACACCAAGTCGCTGAAGTCCCAAGTCGCTAAACAAATGCAAGTCGCTAAGTAGTAACTCGCTAAGCCTCAAGTCGCTAGCAAAATTTTGGCAGCAATTCGCTAGACAAGTCGCTAAAGAGCAACTCGCTACAGACCAAGTCGCTAACACCAAGTCGCTACCCGTAGTGGAGAGTCCACTACTTGTACTGTTAGTCGCTAGGCCTAAGTCGCTAGCTCCAAAACTGTAACTCGCTACAAAATTGCAAAGCAAGTCGCTACTAAGAAACACCTCCGTAGGTCAAGTCGCTAGCATGAAAAACAACATAAACATCACTTTTCAATCCAAAAACAACCCCACCAAGATGATTCAAGCTTACCAAATGAAAACCTAAACACTTGTGATGATTCTAAACATAAAAGTACTAACAAACTCCAAGCTTTAACACAAGAAATCAACCAAATGATGCACAAACCCCTAAACTTTTTCAAACTCAAAAACCACCTAAAAACCACTAGAAATCCAAAGATGTGCAAGATATGATCTAACCATGGCTCTTGATACCAATTGTAGGATATTAGTTTTCACATACACATCATAACACAATCATACATAGGCGTATAGGAGATGAGTTTTAGAGAGAGAAAGTTAGAGGTTTAGGGAACTTTAGTGAGAGAAAGAAAAATCTTATTATGAGCTCCAACTCTCTACCTTGGGAGGTAGAGAGTATTTATAGTCTTACATAAAACGCCACACAACAGGCTGTGGATCAGGCATACAGTGGGTAAAGACCCGTCCGTCCTCCACGGTGTTACTTAACTAAATACTACTTAACTTAAAAGAACTACGACTACGAGCTTTCTAACGGATACATATACTTGAGGTGACCGACTCTTTAATACATGGAATTTCTAATTCCTAACAATATACTAGTATGTTTGTATAGCTTAAAATGCCTAAAAGTCACATAATCGTCTGGAGCATGGAAGGCACGGAGAACGGAAGGCTATAAAATGTTTTTGTTTGAAAAAGTAGTTATAGTTTAAGTCTCGATTAGACCCGTTTCTCTATAACTGTGGCTCTGATACCAATCTGTAACACCCCCAATTTCATGATACGCAGCGGAATTCAAATTGTGTGTTACTTCATGGCACAACAGTCATAACAATAGAAAACGTACTCTAATGGAGTCGTTTCAAAAGATTTATCATTCGATTTGTATAAATATCAGAGTTTACAAAAATGAGGTCCCATATGGTTCCAAGTTTACAAAATACATTAAATTGGTTTTCGAATGATAATAAAATTTATAGCCTTCTTGAGTATCCGTGCTCCTCCGTGCCAGCCTCGTACAATATGGACCTGAAATACATGCTTAAAATTGTCAACACAAAGGTTGAGTGAATTCATAGAGTTTGTTTGATGGTTGAACACATTATGTTTGTAGTGTGAGTTATAAATTCACACCAATGGTTTGAAAACCAAAACAGTTATTATTAGACTAAGCATCATGCAATCAAGGCGTTAACGTGTTCCAAAATTAATTGGAGAAAATGTCGGTGCGTGCCCTATCAGGTAAAATTGCCGTTTTTACCAATGTTACTCAAATATAGTGCGTTTGTTTGCCTTTAATGGGGCCAACACAAACGGGATTCGTCAATCTCAATAGATCTATTCACAATATTCGCGCCCACTCTCACATAGTGATTAATGATTCATGATTAAGGGACTTAAGTTTGGCAAATGCGGTAACTTAGTGCTAATAACAATCAGATAAGTATACAGTTTGAAAGCAATGTGTATGGTTTAAAATAAAGCATGTATCTCCCCCAAGGGTTTGTAAAACAATTAAGTAATAGAAAGTGTGGCTATGAACTCACCTTAGAGCAAGTGATATCAAATGTATAATGATAATGATGGATATGCCATGAGAACTTCTACGAGCAACCTAAAATAGAATGTTGCGACTTAGGTTTGGAATAATGTTTAGGAAAACATACACCATCCTATATACGTCTCTATGTTGATCATGATGTAGTACATGGTTTTTGTGTATGTTGTTTATAGAAATGGTCTAGTTGTGAAAACATGTTTAGTTTATAGATATCGTGTACTACCGTTCGGGCTATCATAATTCAGAGGTCATGCAGTAAACGTTCGAGGAGCTAGGACACTTTAAATCGTAAATCCAGCAACTCGTCGATACGTTTTACTCAAATGAAACCCTCACATGAAGCTCCCTACTTTTGTAGCACTTAGTAGATACAACATATGTTTTGAGTGAAGATTGTTATAACATAAAGTTTATCATGTTTTTAATAAGTATCTAGTTTTTACAAGTTCTCGTCGTTTTCATAAATATGATCACCTTAATTAACGGTCTTGGGTAAACAAGCCTTGAGGCTTTAGCCATGGCCTTGCCGTGACTTTGGTCTTGACTACCATGGTTTTGAGACTTAGCTTTGACCTTAGCCGTAGCCTTGGTCTTGGCTTATGGTCATTAGGCCTCTTGGTTTGCTTTTAGTTGTGACAAAAGTATAGTTATGAGACTATATTTACGGCAGTTTCTGTTTTTGAAAGATTATAGCCTATTTATGCGTTTTCAACGTCCGAGCTTCTTTGTTATTGAAGGAAAACATCGTTCCGGACAACTTTCGTGTTTTAACTTTTTGATGATTCGGACCAGAAGTAGCACTTTTAAAACGGCAGAACTCTTAACAGCTTATATATGGTAGTTTTGGCGTTTAGGTTTCGCTAACTTCTTTTGCTTATAACTTTTGACTCGTTTGTCCGTTTTGGGTGATTCAAATTGCTATGTTTACCTTTTTATCTTGTCTACCATATTATATAAGTTAGAAAGTCCATATGTTACTAATTTTAATGGTCTCCATGTGTAGAATATGACTAGTTTACTAGTTTGTTACTTTTATGATAATATGTAAATTAAAACATGTGATTGAGTATATGTACATCATGAATCAACATAGTAACTATATATATAGCATGAAATAGTTAAGATTATGAATAATTAAGATGAGATGATGGTGGTGATAAGTTGCTTACAACTTTTGGCTTTCAATAAGAAAAGAGTAACTTAGTAAGGATAGGACTTTGATTGATCGCGTAAGACTTCGGATTGAGCTAGCTTTCCACACCTTGGCACCCTTGCAAACTTGAAGAGTTGGTGATGAAGTACTAAGTGACTTGAGTAGATCTAAACTCAAGAATATCACTTAAACTTGCTAGAGATTTGATGTAGTAGCTTGATCTTTGGAACTTCCTTGCATAAACTTGGAGTTTATAGATCAACTGATGGAAGATGTGAAGGATTTATGATATGAACGACCAAGAACAGTTTGCGAAGATGTTTAGGATGTATTTTACTTCCTATTTATAGGAGGGTAAGTTTGGTTAACCATATATTGGGTTAAATATTAACCATGGTTAGGTTAGGACACTTGTAATGATCTAAAGGAAGCATGGTTAGGATTTTGCCACCAGAATGATGACTCCCCCCCCCCCTTAGGTTGGCCAAGTGAAGATAAGATGACTTAGGTGGTTAGTTTTGGTATTATCTTGGTTACGGAGTGAGTTTTGGTTCCGTTAAATGTCAACCGAAGCCATAAAACGTAAAACCCGGTATCGTAAAAATACGAAACTTGTAGGAATGATGAGACTCATCATTATACTCCATATAAAAATATAAAATGGGTGATAAGTCTCTTTGGGTGCAAAAACACTGCTTAAAGCTGGAAATACGGGTCAAAAACGCGTAATACGCAGTTTTTCAGAAAAGAACGAAATTTCAGGGAAACGACCGTGAATTTATTTAGAGTAGACTAAAATTAGTCTAAAAGTGATATGAGATGTTAAAATGTGGTTTACGTCATACGCGGGATAACTTTACAGTTATTCGTGAAGTTTAAATGTTACGCGATTTAAGCAAAAATGTAGAACGTACAAGGTTAATTCCTTTATGGTCAAAGGAGGAGGAAATATGTTTGACTTTTCCAAAAAAAATGTAAAAGTTTCAAAAACATATTAGAAACACAGTGCAGGAATCGTTAAGTCTGGATGTAAGTAGAATTGTTTAAAACGTAAGTTTAGTTTTGATCTGCGCTGGGCTTATTTGGTAATATTAAAAATAATAAATCTAAAAAATTCTCAAATTAATCATGAGTGATCTAAAAATTTATCTGATGCGAGGAAAATTATCAGAGTTGATTTTCGTTATGCGCGTGATGTTTAAACGGTGGACCGTCTAAAACAAAACTTTAAAACGATGTTTACTTAATAACTTTTGCTAAAATGATCTAACGATGGTCGAACTCTCAGGTTATTACTAAAATAATTTATCTTACGAGAATGTGGATTAAAAATTTTACGAGATCAATAGTGAATGTGAATAATAAAAGTGAATAGTAAATTCTCGAAAATGAAAAGTAACCTAAAAATGCGGGTGGTTACAGTATTTTGTAGACAAGACCCTTTGGTAACTTCAAAGAGTTAGGGATAAACGCATACCCTACAACTTTAGACACACAACGCAATTAAGAATAAGGACGTGACAATTCAACCACCAATAGGAGATAATTAAGGAGTAGTAAAACCTAAGTAAACACATCTTTAAACTATCATACAAGCACACAATAATTAGACATAGACTACATACACCTTAGATTAGATAATTAGATAAGTAGAGTAATCGGTAGAAATACCAAAACCCCCAAATCCAAACCCCGAGATTCGTACTTTTCCATTTCCTAAATAACATAAAAAAAAGATAAAAAATAATCTTCCTCAACCTCAACCTTAGCGTAGTAACTTCTCACTAGCATTCCTATTCCCCTAGAGAACGATATCAATACCCGTGGATTACCCTAATACTACACTACAACGATTAGGTTCACTGCCTAGGGTGTTATAAAACTTGCTCGAAGAAAAGGAAGTTCCTTTGACCCCGAACGACGCGTGTAGCGTTATCAGATCTGTTGTTTTTTTAACATGAAACGCACATCATAGATTATATGCTAAGGAAACAGTATAAAGTCTACGATTCTCACTATGATATGCCCTTCATTTTTTACATTGAAGGCCATGCTTTACATTTTGGTCGTCGTGAGTTTTGTCTAATGACCGGTCTGCGGTTTGGATCTGTAAGCTTTGGGTTGTATACATCTGGTTGTCTAAATTTTCGTAACAGGGTATTTCCTGACAAGCAAGGGTATATTCTAACCAACTTAGATGTTATTGGTGTTATCGAGGATGAAGAGCGGTTTCGACAGATATCTGATGAAGATGTTGTACGTCTTTGTCTTTTGTTAGCCTTAGAGGTGATCTTTATGGGTCGTTTGTTGACATGCGAGGTGGATGATACACTGATGAGGTTAGTTGATAATCTAGATGATTGGAATGCTTTTCCATTGGGTGAGCATATTTGGACTCATTTATACGACCAACTTCATAATGTATTTGATAAGCACGCGGATGACCACCTTTTAAGATTGAAGAAAGATCCAAAGCATTGTCCAACATACACACTGTCTGGATTTGTGTTTGGATTTCAGGTATCCGTTTTCCAACTTAACATTTTTACTGATTTGTATATAAGTTTATGTTTTATTTTCATTTTTTATTTTTTTATTCTCATAGGTGTGGATCCTTGAGTCGTTTGAAAAATCTCATGGTTGGTGGATTAAACATCCAAATGTGATACCAAGAGCACTTGCCTGGTCTAGGAAGTCCATCTTTAAAAGAAGTGATCGTTCCAACCTTTTTTCAAACGTAAGCCACTTAAACTTTGTTGTTATTTATTTATTGGTTATAGGTAAAAAAAAAAGTAAAGCTACACACAAAATTAGATGTTCCATTTCAACCTATCTAAGCACACAATATCTTATCAGACTCAGATTCTTCATCAAATGCTTTTTGTCTGTCTGCCTTTCTTTTCATTCTACCTTGAGGCTTGCCTTTGATGGCCAAATGAATTTCATAATCAGCAATATTCTCAATCTTTCTCAGCTGTGGATGAACAATTGGATTAGTTGATTTTGTACACTGCAAATTAAGGCTATATGATCCTCTCTACTTTTAAACTTCAATGTTGGCTCTGAAATCCCTTTACCCTTTCCAATATCAGGTTCAGTAACTACACCTTTCTGCATAGTTTCACCAATCTGTAGACTCTTATCAATCGGTTTGGGTGCAGGGATAGGGTCAGATTGCTTTATGTTGACCAATTGTATGGCAACCTGATTCCCAGGCTTATTTTGGTTTTGTTTCTGGTGTTATTGTGGTGCTTATAATTGTAGCAGATGTTGCCTCTGGGCTTGAAATGTCTGAATTGGCAATGGTTATAATAATACCAGCAGTTGTTGCAGCAGTGGTTACTTCAATACTATCAGCGGATGCAGCAACACTGGCACTGATTGCCTGCACCACTTCCTTATCCTTTTTCTTCAAGTGCAGCCTTTAAAGAATCATCCAGTACTGCTTCTTTACCTTCCATGCGTCGCCTGAATTTGTACTCTCACTCCTCCCCTGTTTGGATGCATCATCTAAACTTTTAATCATATTGCAGGTTGCCTTTTTTCCCAGTTTCTTCACTTTCCTGAATGCATGGAACCTTGGCCTTTTTAGTCTCTCCAAAACACTTACCCTGTGCTTTGAACATCCTGATTATTTCAGCACGAGTTGTTGTCGAATTTTTAAGACCAGTGATCTTTGACTCCATACTTGTGAATATATCCGTCAATTTGAGATTGAGTTTCATATTATCCTCACCCACCTTGACCTGTGTAACCTGGTCCTGCAAGTGGATCATTGGAATTGTCATCATGTAGAAAGCCATTAGTCGTCAAATCATGTTGGTGTTCCAAACTACCCTCATCTATTAGCGATGTGTCTAACATTGCATCAGACCTAGCCTGAACATCCATGTCCCCCAAAATTAGCCAGTTGTCTAGGGATTCCTCCACCTGTGTTGAATTGCAAAGAACTATTCACTTACGTTTCCACTGCCCTGCCTCAGCAGTGATTTGGGGAATAAATATGTTATCACCAAAAAGTTACAAAACAGCTCTTATATTTTCCACAATCATCAGAAACTAACTAGCAGTGATTGGCCAGAACTAGCAGTATTTTCAAGCTAGCTAGCAGTGGAAATATTATTTGCAGTGATTGCCCAGAACTAGCAGTTTATGACTTTAATTACGAATCCCTTATAAAATGTTGTCGTATGTATCTCAAAAGTAATTAACTAAACCATATATATATTTTTTTTTTAACCATTACTGAACTTTAGGATTCAACTACAATTACTGATCTGAGACCTACTATACATGAGTTCCAATGTGCATGGTGGATAGATAGCCAAGATTTTTTCAATGACTACGTTCCCAGACCGCCGGTCAGGACCCAGTACAGCCTTGTTGATACCTACTTTTCGAGGCTGGAAAATTCACGGCAACGTGCGAAAATTGGTTTGAAAGTAAATTCAAAACAATGCAAGAGTGGAAGTAGTTCCAGAACAAAAAGCCTTAAGGATCATGTAATTTCCGGTCTGAATCGCTATGTTTTTAAACTTGAGTGTATTATTCAGGTTCTCTTTATATTCATTATAATATAAGAATAGTAGATTCACTTTTTTTTTAACATCACCTGCCGGAATTTCCTAACACTTAGACCTTCACAGGTTCTTGCACATGACAGAACTGGTGGTCTTCGGGTATTCCTTTCAACTAATCTATTGTTATTTCTCGCTGCCATTGTTTATTTTTTGAAATTTCATGCATATTTTTTAACAGGACAAACTTGATTTTGAGTCACATTTTCCAAACACAAGAACTGCCTTTTCCGATTCACTTAACAGCATTTATCTCAAACTGATCGACTTGCCGGAATCTGACGTGGACGTTGCTCAGGTTAATATTTGTTCTTTGCATTTAGTTGTACAAATGTCATCAGCGCTAGTCTGTTCCTCCTTTTAGAGGAATTGAGATTCGCGTTGGCAGAGGAAGAAAGGTTACAGTTCGAAGAAGAGAAGCTGAATGCTGAGGCCAACATCTTAAGGCTGGAAGAGGCTAATAGGTTGCGGTTGGAAGAAGCTGAGATGTTGAAGTTGGAGGAGGAGAAGAATAAAAAACGACGCGCGTTTATGAATTCGTCACATTTTCAAAAGGCTTTAAGTCGGTTACCACCCGACAAGAGGATTCTCATAGAACCTATTTCGCCACAAAACAATCAGGAGGTTAAACGGCGTAAAATAAAAAAACACGGTCCTAACATGAACGACCCAACTATTGCTGAGGAGCTTAACAGAGTGAAACCTTTGGTAGAGGTATTGTGATAGTTTTTACGAACTTGTCAATATACTTGCTTATCAATAATGCTCTGTCAAACTAATACATTGAACCTGTTTTCTAGGATCTAAGTAGATGGTTTCATTCTGTCGAAACTCTTTGTCTGTCTGATGAGATTGGAGAATTCCTCTGTGATCCTGATAGACACCGGTGTAAATTTCCATGGTCAGATGATTATACTGTAGACCGTAATTTCTGGCTTCGCTTAGTTTGCTTAGACCCTGCTAGAAAAGGTTGGCTAACTGAGGAGGTTAGTTTATATACGCATTCTTATTCAGATTTTCTTTTTTACCCTGTATTTGATTTTCACATTTTCTTAAATTGGTATTTTATTTGCTGCAAATGCGTAGCATATAGACCTATGGGTTGACTACATGTGGCACGTACGACCTCATAATGCTAACTGGGCGATGGTTAGTAGTTACTTTTTTCAGATTCTTCTTCAAAATGGCATGCCCGTGTTTTATGCAGATGGGACGAGGTATCCCATGCCCTGGAATGATGTTGAACAGGTAATACATTTAATTTTCATTTCCTCCTATTTTTATCATTTACGGTCACTCAATAATCAGGTAATTCATGATAGCAACTTTAAAAACGGCATCTTTTAAAGTATGAACAAACTTGATATTTGTCGCTCATCTTTTAAAGTATGAATAATCAGGTAGTTCATGAACAAACTTGATAGCAAATCATAAACTTTCCTTTACATATTAACAAACTTGATACTCACAAACTTTATCCACAGCTTTTGATCTATCAGCAGTTCTTCCATTGCCACTAGCCGTGGTTTCTTTTAAAAGATGCTATTTGATGCATACTTTGAATAATTCTTCCAACAGAACCAAAAAACCAAACAATCCTCCCCTAAATTTGATATTTACAATCCAAATCATCAAGTTTCTTATTAGGCACAAAATACCTTCTTTTTGGACGGTGCTTCCAAAGTGGTATAATCTGTATGCTCCATCTCAGAATCTGAATACCTTCTTTTTGTATGCCAGTGATATTAGACTCCATTGTAGTACATTTATCCAACCATTCCTTTATAAGTTTCATGGTATCATCATGATAAACTAACTAGCAGTGTTTTCGTAACACTAGCAGTTTCTCCATGCAAGCTAGCAGTTGGAACAGTTTTGCACTCCAATCTTCCAACCAAGTTATTATAATTTTTTTTACACAATGTTATTATTATTATTTTTTTTGTTATTTAATTATTTATTTATTTAATGTTTCAATTCATTGTTTTTTTGTTCGTTTTTTGTTGTTCGTTTTTCTTTTCTTTCTTTTTTTTTTATTTTGTATATTTTTTTTTATTAAATTTTTTTTGTGACACTAAAAGGTCCAACAGCAAAGGCCAAAAAAATCCTATTGCTCATAAACATAGTAGTTATAACTTATAAGTGTAACCCAACCACAAAAACATGATATCCACTAGCAGGACTTAACAAAAAGAACAAGCAGTTGATTCATACACACTAGCCGTAGTAAGATTTCCAATAGCATTACTACCTTTGTTACAAAGTTTTGAAAAAACATCTTGAGACTTGAGACCAAGTATGCATTAAATTTACAATCCAAAACTAGTTGATTTAAAGCCTTGAATGACTAGTCGAGGCTTCAACGTAGTTCTAGAACGTGCAGCAGCTTCATACTCACCTTCAGTGGTGGAATTCGCCATAATTGTTTGCGTCTTACACTACCATGAGATAAGTCTGCTTTCCAAAAACTGAGCCCCTCCATTTGTAATCGTTCGATCCCAACAGTATATTGATTACCCTAGCAGCAGTTATGGTAACACAAGCCGTAGTTAACAGTTGGAGCAACATATCAGTAAGTACATAAGCAGATGAATTTCCTAAAAGCAGTAGTTTCTATACAACCCAAGACCGTGCATGAAAACGTTTTCCATTGTCTAAAACGTCCATTACTAAGTAACATATTGCTTACCAGCCGTCAGCCATGTCAACAGCACATACAAACACGACAATTGTATTCTTGTATTTACCTTTGACCACATAAATAAAAAGTCACTTTTATTAATTTCAGACGTTGACCAACTATATCCTAATACACAGCCAACTTTCTTTTAGGTTTTTATTCCTCTCAACGAGACTGTTAAACACTGGTGTCTTGCCCAATTTAACATACCTACAGGAGTGGTAACATTCTATGATAGCGGCGACACGCGTGACTATGAGTCACGTGTATGGTATGTCCGTGTTAGGGAGTGCTTACAGGTATCTTCTTATTACTTGTTTGTTATACTTTGTGACCATACACCATGCTTCTTATAACCAACATATATAATACAATTACGAACAACAATTACATAAATAAACTTATACAGTAATTTGTTATACTTTGTGACCAGACACGAATAAACCATGCTTGTGAGTAGTTGCCCATTATTTGTGTGTACATTAACTAGAACCAACCAAAAATAAAGTACATAAATCTGCTTGCTTTCGTATTTTAACAATTTATTTTCCTGATTTTAATTTACATTGTGTCCCGCACATATAATACGATATAGGAAATATATACTTAGCTAGCAAGCTTGATTACTTTAAATTTACAACTGCACATAAGGTTCATGATTTAATAGGGACACATATGATTTAGTTGCCCATCGTATGTATGTGGTTGCCCAAAAACAATTCACTTGTTGGACACAACTTTCTTTGTGCCTTTTTTGTGCAATATTTAAAGTTGAAAAACTAATGGACTAGTTCCCTTCAAGTACATGCCACTAGCTACCACCATCATTTCATTACGTCATTTCCTCATTAATAAAGTTTGTCCTACTTATGTGCATCCCCGATTTGGGTTTTTTACAAAATATCCATTCAATATTGAAATAGCACAGCTAAGTGCACACTTAGTCAGACTTTATGATATAAAAGTCTGAGTTATATTATGGTAGTGTATTATTACATAAAATATAAACGATATGTACATATAATAATAGCATATATGTGTTAGTTCATGTAACCAAAAAGTAATCAATATAAACCTGTTTAATGGCGTCTATTTACAAAACATACTAAATTAATAATTTTTCTAACCCAAGGGACGTAAAATTTTGTTGCATTTGGAACTAAACAAAATTCAAACTGGTTTAGTTGCCCCCAAACTGAAACTAGTTGCCCAAAATGGTTATCTTGTGGCCAGGAATCGGTTGAGTACAAGAGAAGCTTCATTAATTAAACTTGGCCTAATGTGCAACAGTAATTACTTGGCATGACTCAACTATTCACCACTAGACTATCCACCCACATTAATTCAGATAGACTTCAATTCAAAATAAACTCCATGTCACCCCACCCCCGCTCTTTCCCCCCACCCCATTTGGGTTATATAAACGGACAACATATATCCCAATATCATACAACTTTTGTCAGGGGACACACACTAGCCACAGAACAATTTACTACAAAAGAAATGGATAACGTACTTAAAGACATGGTTAACAACGTGTTTGTGCGTGACAATGAACGTGACTTCAAGTTCTTAAGTGACATGCATGCAAAGGTGATCGACCTAACTCGTCGTTGCACTGTGAGGGCCGAGCAAATCAAGCAGTTGGAGTGCGTGGTTGGGTCCAGGCTTGCCAATGCTGTTTTGGAAATCCTGCGTGCAATTCAGGACGAGGAGCTTGAGAAAAACAGGACGCTGATGAAGCTAATGAGTGAGACTCAGCTCCAAGTTCTCAAAAAAATCTCCTTTCTGGCAAAGCTGCGCAAAAATTATTAATCCTCTACTCCTACCTTGTTATGTGGTCTCTCTGACGTTCTGTGATTGTCATATTTTGTGTTTTGGTATCTTCATGAATGTCGTTGCTACGTTGATGTATTTTGTTATCCTTTAATGTATTGAAATGAAATCTATTATGAATAAAAATATTTCGAAGCACATGTCAAATGTTCGAACGTTGTTTATGAATCACCAATAAAAAACATGTAATACTTTTGAACGCATATATAATCTACAACATGAAACTAGATATCATATTTAATCCGGCTTGAACAAACACCT
Organism: Chrysanthemum seticuspe; assembly: GCA_019973895.1. NCBI lineage: Eukaryota > Viridiplantae > Streptophyta > Magnoliopsida > Asterales > Asteraceae > Chrysanthemum > Chrysanthemum seticuspe. Next base: position 119,760,156 of record BPTQ01000003.1, read on the forward strand.
ATATTTCATCAATAATTTGGTGACAAACGTGGTTATTTCGATTATATAATACTTACATTTTTCTGACAAGCCTCTAACAAGATCACCCGTCTATTTATTTTAACAGTTTATGTTATTCTACAGGTCAAACTACCAGTTGTTCTAGAGCAAGCAAACGTTTTTGATAAGACTGGAATACATCCGAATGACTATAAGATTTCATTTAGGTTAGCCGAAAACGTTCCTAAGCAAGGTGGGATTTTTGGTGATTGTGGTGTGTGGGTTTGTATATTTTTATATCGACTGGCACATGGTCTGTCGTTGCACGTTGATGAACCCACTGACGTGGCGCTAGCATATCGCGAGAAGATGATTCAGTTTTTTTATAAACATAGATTTTATCGTTTGTACTAACAGTTTTAAACTTATCTCCAACAGCACTTTCATTGTTTTATCATGCACCATCTATTGATATATTCACTATAACATGCATACATAAACCAATAATCATACTGTACCTTGCATGCAGCAACCTTGTGTACGTGTAACATTCATTCAAAAAACAATGGGAGACACGACGTAAAAGTATGTACACATTTACATCTAAATTTGTTGTACAGTACAGATAATCTTTCTTTTTAAAACTCTACAACTCCAGTTCATTTATTCTTCATTTGGACGTCCATTTAATCATGACATTTGGCCGTCCATTCCAAGAAAAATTAAAAAAGGGCCACACATAGGTTTGTCAATTGATTTATTCCCATATCATTACACAAACACACTACACATAAAAACTTATAACAAATTAACCAAAAATTTCCCTATTATTATTTCCATATTAAAATAAACGGATCATACTTTTCATACTATTAATAAGTACATTATTAATAGTAAAATAATAATACAACCTTTCCTAATATATATCAAATCTTCATATAGATCACATTTGTACACAAGTGATAATGCCAATCTCCCAACCCTCTATTTCATCAAAAATTTCTGCTAAGCCTCCAGTTGCCTTATTTGATTTCAAGGCAAGGTATGCCTGCCATTACCTTTCGTGATTGTCACTTGCACTTAATAGGTTTTTGTCCATACATGCTAATCTCATTTGTATACATTTTTTACCTTTATTACAGGAGTACTACACGCTATGTATCTGAGAATCTTGTAGTTGAGATTCACTACGATGGTGAGTTCATTCGGTTGCCCAAATTAACTTACGCGTATGGGCGCACCCTTGTGCAAACGTTCAGTAAGTCCACAAGGATGAACTTTAATCAAATGCTTGACTTTTTGGCCAACAAGTTAGAGTGTGAGATACGGGGCTTTGTATTTATGTAGGCCACTATTTGCTCTTTCAACCGGTTTGACAGTTGTTGAATGCGATAATAACATTAAAAGGATGTTTCAAGTTGCCGAGGAATGTGGGTTGATTGGCTTGTACATTGCACATGCACCTGATAACTTAGCATGTTTCTATTATGATAACCTAATTGTGCATCTTCTTAATGAGCCAACGCGTGACAGGATAGTAATACATGATAAACTTGTGGAGCTTGCTACTTCTAATTCTGCCTCTGATATTGCTGCATGGGAGGAGGAAGAAAGGCGGTCACCTCCCCTAAGAAGTCCTCCGTTCCAAACTAGAAGTCAAGGAATTGAATGTCAAGGAAATAATCTATTCATGGATTTTTTGGGTAGCGAAATTGTTGATGCTGACATTGGGTTCAGTGACGATGAATGGTACTATGGGGTATTTCTTGTGTCTGTATTTATGGATGTTGGGCCTTCTTCTTCTTCCGTTAATGACAGTTCTGGTCATAAGGCCTCTAGAAAACCTTATGCAAGGAGGCACTGCTTTCAAACACCAAGATCGGGCTTACGGAAGTTCAAGATGTTGAGGCATTTAAAGGCTCTAACAAGAGACCGCCGTCGAGGAGGTGCGGGATTAAAAGCAACTTGGTTTTTAAGGAACGGTAGGTTGGAGTGTAGGTATTTTTATGCAACATGCTCATGCTGCCGATAACGTTTAGAAACTAGGGTGTTAACATAACTTAAAACTCAAAATAGTTTGTCTAGTTTAGCCTTTTTTGTAAGGCGACGTTATGTAATTGTTAAACATTTTTTTGTTTGTGCTTCTTATGATTACCAAAAAAAATGTTCAACAATTACATAAAATTAACATGCGATGTTTTTGTGTAACCATCTGCTTTGGGGTTATCGTAGTATGCACCTGTTTTTTGATCTACGTTCGGTGTCCGTTTACATAATACTGTCTATGAATGCTTTATAGTATGATGTATATCATGGCAACCTTGATGGGGCATCTATGTTTTAGGATAGCAACCCAATAGGGCAACTTCATTTTATTTTTTATTTTTTTTAGATAACTAAACAAAGTAGAAACTTATCATATAGGGCAAGTTCATTTTATTGGGGGACTGTAGAAATTTTTTTTTCCTTTCAATAGTCAGCTTTTTTTGGTGGTTGTACACGTGTTCAAATATGTTTTGGGCACGTGCATGGTAACTATCTCTTCCTGATTTAGTGCTTTATCCAGCCTTGTTAGTATTTACCCACTTTCACCTCAAGAAATAAATAAATAAATAAATAGAAAACACTATAAAAATTGTATTTGACATTTTTGCAGCTTCTGTGAATACAAATAAGCCGTAAAAACGTTTATTTATATTTTACGATCTTCTGATGTTTTGTCGATAACAAAAGTAAGATCATTTTAACGAAACAAATAAAATACGTAAACGGTTTGAACTAATAGTTTTCTAACACACTTACGCTTTCACATAAAACACTAAAACTAGTATAAGTGATTTTATGCTTAAGATATACATATGTACAACAACTAGTGTGTACATATTGAGTTAACACATACTTAATCTAAGTATACTAAAATGGGTAAAAACAAGTATATACTAAATAGATAAAAACTAGCAAATGGTTTTGACCCATAACCCATAGTTTTATATATACCACTTAACCAAGTTCAATGTATCCTTAAGGTACATTGTATCTAGAAAGAAAACCATGGATCAACCCATAACCCATGACCCATGACCCATAACCAAAAATACCCATGGGTAAAGAGGAGCGTTCCGCGGATCCCTAGCTTTGTGTTAGCCGGATCCCAAGTGGAAGGGATCCGTGGGATCCGGGGGAACAGTAGGATTTTTCCTCTGTAAATAGTGAGCCATTTCTTCATTATTGCTCACCCCTTTCTAACACACTTTCTCCCCTGAGTTAAATCTCACTAACCTTAGATCCAAGAGATCTATGTTTATAGTCTTGTTTTTGTGTGATCTTTTAGGTTCCTCTTAAAGGCAAGATCACCACCTTTGAAGTCAAGCAAGCTCAAGTCCATGAGTTGCCAAGCTTATTCATCATCAAGGCTACTAAAGTCCTCTTGTTGATGATCTCTTTCTTTCTTCAAAGAATTGTAGTGTTGAAGACATTAGTGAAAGATGTCTCAATTGTCAAGACGAAGATATTAGTGAAGGGTATCTATCGTCTATAGGATAAGCACTTGTGGTAGGTGCTTAGAAGTCAAGACAAGAAGCATTAGTGAAAGGTGCTTAGAATTCAAGACTTGAAGCATTAGTGAGAGGTGCTTCGAAGTAAAGTGTTACATATTGGATTTCATAAACACATAACAAACAATAATATGGTCGAATTATTTAGAGGTTTTAGAGAGAGAAAGTGGGAGCCTTTCTAGAGAGAGAAAGTGAAAGAAAACATAGAAGGTTAGATTAAGATGAATGAAAGGTCCAACCCTCTACCTTGGGAGGTAGAGGGTATAAATAGTTACAAACATAACGACCTCCTATCGGCCTGTGGATCAGGTATACAGTGGGTAAAGACCCGTCCTTCCTCCACGGTGTTGCACTAAGCTATACTACGCTACAAACTAATAAATAAACTACTAAATAACGTAAATAACGATATGTCTACGAGCTAACTTATGCTAGATAATATTAGGGGTGACCGACTCTTCACTATGGAATTTTCTAATTCCTAACATAAAGACACAAGACATTAGTGAAAGGTGTCTTGTAGATCTAGTCAAAGGCATTAGTGAAAGGTGCCTTAGATGTATATTCGATATGGTGTGTTTCGATGTACTAGATAGACTAGCATTAGATCCAAGGATATAGATATCCTTGATGATGTTGTAAAGGAGTAGATCTCCTTTGGGATTAGTCGTTGGTGTAGTGTGGTAGTAGTTCCTCCATTGAAATGGAACTAGGTGCTTAGCCTAGTACCTAATAAAGGGTAGGCGACGTTGTGAAGGTGTAGTTCACCTAAGGTGTGAAAGAACTCGGTGGTTAGCCTAGCACCGTATAAAGGGTAGGCGACGTCGTGTAGGTGTGGTTCGCCTTGGTGTGAAAGAACTCGGTATTTAGCTTTGTACCGGAAAAAGGTTAAACGACGTTGTGAAGGCTTCTCCTCCATAAGGAGATTGGTGTAGTGTTTACGAACTCTCGAGTAGGTGACTCGGGGAGTGGAGTAGGGCAAGGAAGGTGTCCTTGTAGCCGAACCACTATAAATACTCGCGTTGTGGTTTTGTGCTTCTTACTCTTTATCTTTTCATTACATATCTTAATATGCTTGTTTATCAACATCCAACACACACAACCAAATAGATTGACATAAGTCGATCTAAATATTTTAAAAGGAAGTTTTAATTGGTAAAACTATTCAACCCCCCCCTTCTAGTTTTCCACAATTGGCATCAGAGCTTCGTTACCAAGTCTCTTGAAGTATATTGTACTTTAAAAACTTGATACGATCCATAGTTAATTGAAAACTACAAAGAAGGTTTTTCATAAAAACAAACACCATGTTTTTCAAAAACTATATGTTTGGATGTTGATTTGATAACAACATTTTGTTTATATATCTTTTCATTTAATTGCACTAATCTTCTTTATGATGTTGATTAGTCAAAGCTCATACCCACCAAGCTTTAGGAGACGCTTGGTAACAAGAATACCTTCCTTAAGAAGGTATCTTAAACGCAAAGGAGCGGGAATCGTCTAAGTGACATTTGTCATTTGTAAAGACATTCCTAAGTGCATTCGAGGTATGACTTTCCACTTATATCTAAATGATATTAGTCTAGTTAATAAGTGTTATTTGTTAGGCATTTATTTGAGTAGATTTTTGTGTTTACACATGATTTACATGAAGCTTCGTTAGGAAGCCTTTTTCCCTCATACGTGTTATATTTCTCGTCTATACTTATAGTATATATAGCTTATGTTTTATTTCTTTTAATCCTATAATAAAACAAAAACACGAATTTCAAAAAATTCCTCCTTCCCTATTAATAATCCCACTCGACGCCCACTTTACTCAATCCTCACTTTTTCAAATTTTCCAATTTCAAAAAATTCCCTCTCAATTAAAAACTTCATCTTCCTCCTCATTCCATCTCATCCGAAACCAAGAAGATCCGTCATCAACATGGTTTACATCGCACTCGTGCTCATCGCCCTAACACTCATTGCACTTGTGTTCCCTATGATGAAGTTCACATACGGAGACATTTACATTGTGTTGTTAATCTATATTGGGGTTATATACCCAATCCTTTGTATCATCCTAAGTATTGAAATGCAATATTATTAATAATCTAGTTTATCTATGTTATTTTTATCATAATATGTTTATCATTTCTTTTGATTTATATGTTTTATATTCTTTCGTGATACATTAGAAGTCATGTATGCATGCTAAAAGAAAATGTAGGATAAAACATATCTCGTGGTATAAAAACTGTAAAACCTTTTATCAAATCTGTGTCTGTTACTACAGATCCACGGATCCCGAAAGATATACTAGCCGGATCCCTTTTTGTAAAGGAACCGTGGGATCCGTCCTACTGGAAAACAGTTTTCATGCAAGATTAAAAACCACTATCTTTCTAAAAGTAATAATCCACTAGAATTTCAAAACCATGAGTTAGTTAAGTATTAAATACCATTGTTAATAAAATCTAGTAAAAACGTTAGATAATCATTAAGTGACTACAAGCATCACTTTCTTTTAACCCATCATCTCTATAGGTTTCGCTATGTCGCATGTATATGAGTTTGATTTTTCATTCTCTAGCATTTATACTCCGAACATCTCTCTTGAGCCCAACACCCCTGGCAATCATGTCCGTGGGTTCAATAATCTCGAAACCCGTCGCTTCCATGAAGGACGTATTGTAGACACCTCTCTACAATTCGAAGAAGGTATCAATACCTCCTTCCGAACCATAGGATTGGAATGTCTTTTCGAAATTAACGAGAAAATATGTCCAAGGTTTGTATTGGAATTCTTTCGTCAAGTCGAACTCGTTCGTAACGAGGATCGTTCTTTATCTCTTTGGTTTTATATCAAAAACCAAAAGTTCACTTTAACCCTTGGGTATTTTGCTCACATCCTCCAAATTCCAAATCATGGACAATGTGCCTTCACCGAATATTGGTCTCTTGATTCTCTCTTCAACTTTCGTGAAGAAAACAGTCCATATTGCTCTCACATACCTTCCCCAGAAGACTTGATTCGCATAATATGCAAACCTCATCACTCCAATCCCAACATTATCCATACACAGGATATTCGAGAAGAGTACAAGCCTCTTGCTCTCATCCTACGTGAAAATGTTTGGAGTCTTAGGGGAAATCGAGAAATCCTTCCCGCTTGTTGTGCTCACATGTTGTACTGTTTGCTAACACAACAACCATACAATCTCGCCTACTTCTTCGCAAGGAGAATTGCAAATCTTCAAAGCTCCAAGAACAAACTCATTCCATATGGAATGTTCTTGACGCACCTTTACCATAATGTTATGCACTACCATCCTCAATTTCAAAGTCCGTTGTACGTACTTGTGAAAAAAATGATGGAACCGCTGAACATTTCCCTCATGAAGACGTTCTTCATTCCTGAATCCGCCAACACACACCAACCATTTGATGATCCATCTAGCGAAAACACTCAAGGAACTTAGTAGTATTTCAAATAGGATCAATCCTTTTCTATTTCGTGCTTTATCAATGTAATCCTATTTTCTTCATATAAAACATTTTACATTTGATATCTTAAGTATTAGAATTCGTTTTAGACTATCCTTGAGATATAATGCATTGTCAAGATCATTGCATACCTTTAGTAAAGGTTCTGCTGAGCAGATGGACGGATCCCAAATGTTGTACTAAACGGATCCCTACATCTAGGGAACCGTGGGATCCGGCAAAACAGAAAATGCAATTGCAAGCATTGTATGTCAAACACATCCTTTAGAACACCTCACACTAAGCTAAACATAGTGTCTTAAGATAGATTAAGACTTTATCAAGATAGGTTGACCTTTCCTACTCATTCCAACTCACATAGATCACACTCTAAGACTTTGTTAGATCTACCATTTCAATCCATCACTCATTCGCTCTCAAAACTCACACTTCATTTTTTTACTTGATCCCTCACATCTAGGTTAGAAATCCTTCGATTATGACAAAATTGATCATTAATCAACCTCACCTCAAAATTGATCAAAGTTGATCAAATCCTAGTTTTTCCCATCTCAAAACCATTAGGATATTTTCCAAAACACAATCCTAAGTCACCACCTGATCTCTAGGATCATTTAGCTTCAATTAACACTCTCATCTTTAGTGTCATCCTTGCTCACTCATTGGTACTCATGAAAGTTCCAAATCCTTCCATAAAAGACAATCATTAGCTACATCACTCACCACCTTCAAGTACTTAAGCACCCCTTCATTTAAGACACTTAGGAAGACTGAAACACTCAAGATATTATAGGTCTTAGATTTTAGAAACATCATTTCCACTTTTTCATAGCTGCTGATAGCCGGATCCCTAGGATTAGCCTATACGGATCCCTCTGAGAAAGGAACCGTGGGATCCGGATGACAGTATAGGTCAAATCTTGCTAAAACAATCATTTCAACTCATCTTCCTAACTCAAACACTCCATCTCATCTTAAATGAGTTCCTAGATCAGTCCATCCTCTGAAGTTGACTCTTGTGCATGTCAATCATCACATTCCAATGAATCCTAGTGGCTTAAGGCTTAAATGCACCTTCCAAATTTCTTGGTTTATAAACCACCTTGTTAGGACCTCCATTGTCATCACTCTCATCCTAACTTTCAGCTTTTGCAACCTCTTGAAATCATCCCATCATGAGGAAAACCCCAAGTAGCAACTTATCCACCAAAGAACCACCCAGGAAAAAGGCCCGTGTTATACACGAAATCTCTTCAACCGAATCATCTCCGGTCAAGCCAACAAATGATAGGATCCTCCCTCTTCCAATCAAACCAATTCCTAAAAGGATAGTACCCACAAAACTACCAATGCAAACACCACCATACCTCCTAGGCCAAACAATATCATCTCCACTAAACCATCACCATTGGTTCCTAGAGCTATCTCATTTACATCCCCACAATCATCACCACACCTCTACAATTTAGAGGACTTGCCACCTAGGCCATCTCATCCGCTTCCGCCGACAACATTCTCCTCATTAGGAGGAATAATGATTCAAAATCAAGGTGTTGAGTCAACACTTGCTCCGGCTTCCTTTTCGCCGTCTCCATCATATAATCCTATTTGGATTATGAGAAATCATCAAAGTCAACCACCCGACCATATGGAAGTTGACACTTCCTTACCACCACCATCATTCTTGGTCGAGGCATTCTCAAATACACCTCCACCAATCCCTCCATCGTTTGAAGCTCCGCAAGCCGCCTCACTTGATCCTTCGCATCAAGCCATTTTATTTCCTCCACCACCACTACCTAGCCATGACAAAGATTGCTATCATTGTCAACATGTTGAAAGTTTGATACATGAAGTACGAGAAGACCAACGTTTCATGTTCTATCATCTCCTCGAACGTTTCGACGAGATCAAACCTAAACAAAACTTGAGCTAGAAGATTTTAGTGGTGTCCTAGCATCAAGCGTTAGATAACCTAGAAATTCCTAGTCATGTATTGTCTATTTTCTTATTTTTAGAGTCATGTATATCATAACTCTTGTTTTATTAAATAGAATTACATGCTACTTGTTATTTTTCTGAGAATATGTATTCATATCTCATTTATGTGATAGCATTACTTGTTATATCACCTTTGCTGATTTTAGTCATCAGCCAGACGGATCCCTTAGTATTGCCTAGACGGATCCCTACTAGGAGGAAACCGTGGGATCCGTGAAGTCAGAATGTTTTTTTTTTTTTTTTAACTTAAATCACATTTGCAGGAAATTGTGAATTATACTTGTTTTCTAACCCTTGTTTTGCAGTTATTCAATTAACACATAAAGTATTTGACATCCTAAAGCTAGGGGAGCTTGGTGTCAAAACAATACGTTGCAAAATTACTTGCAACATTTGATTTAAATTTCATGACTTCCCGTTGCAAATATTGCAATCATCTAGGGGGAGCACACCCGTCACATAGACGTAATCTTTTGCATAAGTTAGTTGCAAATGAACTAGATTAGAATTAGTTTCTTGACGCCCTTACTTAGGGATGGACTCGTCAAGGGGGAGTAACGACGAGATCCTTTCCTGTTACTTGCTCTCAATTTTTTTTCTTTCACATGTTTTTCTTAAAAACGATGTGTTGCTTTCTCTCAAACACTTTTTGTTTCGACAAAAAGGGGGAGAAGAAAGTAAAAACTACAAATTCAAACTTTTACGAATTTTAGCTTTTCCTTAAAATAATCTTATGTTTTGTCATCAACAAAAAGGGGGAGATTGTTAATACAAATAAGCCGTAAAAACGTTTATTTATATTTTACGATCTTCTGATGTTTTGTCGATAACAAAAGTAAGATCATTTTAACGAAACAAATAAAATACGTAAACGGTTTGAACTAATAGTTTTCTAACACACTTACGCTTTCACATAAAACACTAAAACTAGTATAAGTGATTTTATGCTTAAGATATACATATGTACAACAACTAGTGTGTACATATTGAGTTAACACATACTTAATCTAAGTATACTAAAATGGGTAAAAACAAGTATATACTAAATAGATAAAAACTAGCAAATGGTTTTGACCCATAACCCATGGTTTTATATATACCACTTAACCAAGTTCAATGTATCCTTAAGGTACATTGTATCTAGAAAGAAAACCATGGATCAACCCATAACCCATGACCCATGACCCATAACCAAAAATACCCATGGGTAAAGAGGAGCGTTCCACGGATCCCTAGCTTTGTGTTAGCCGGATCCCAAGTGGAAGGGATCCGGGGAAACAGTAGGATTTTTCCTCTATAAATAGTGAGCCATTTCTTCATTATTGCTCACCCCTTTCTAACACACTTTCTCCCCTGAGTTAAATCTCACTAACCTTAGATCCAAGAGATCTATGTTTGTAGTCTTGTTTTTGTGTGATCTTTTAGGTTCCTCTTAAAGGCAAGATCACCACCTTTGAAGTCGAGCAAGCTCAAGTCCATGAGTTGCCAAGCTTCTTCATCATCAAGGCTACTAAAGTCCTCTTGTTGATGATCTCTTTCTTTCTTCAAAGAATTGTAGTGTTGAAGACATTAGTGAAAGATGTCTCAATTGTCAAGACGAAGATATTAGTGAAGGGTATCTATCGTCTATAGGATAAGCACTTGTGGTAGGTGCTTAGAAGTCAAAACAAGAAGCATTAGTGAAAGGTGCTTAGAAGTCAAGACTTGAAGCATTAGTGAAAGGTGCTTCGAAGTAAAGACACAAGACATTAGTGAAAGGTGTCTTGTAGATCTAGTCAAAGGCATTAGTGAAAGGTGCCTTAGATGTATATTCGAAATGGTGTGTTTCGATGTACTAGATAGACTAGCATTAGATCCAAGGATATAGATATCCTTGATGATGTTGTAAAGGAGTAGATCTCCTTTGGGATTAGTCATTGGTGTAGTGTGGTAGTAGTTCCTCCATTGAAATGGAACTAGGTGCGTAGCCTAGTACCTAATAAAGGGTAGGTAACGTTGTGAAGGTGTAGTTCACCTAAGGTGTGAAAGAACTCGGTGGTTAGCCTAGCACCGTATAAAGGGTAGGCGACGTTGTGTAGGTGTGGTTCGCCTTGGTGTGAAAGAACTCGGTATTTAGCTTTGTACCGGAAAAAGGTTAAGCGACGTTGTGAAGGCTTCTCCGCCATAAGGAGATTGGTGTAGTGTTTACGAACTCTCGAGTAGGTGACTCGGGGAGTGGAGTAGGGCAAGGAAGGTGTCCTTGTAGCCGAACCACTATAAATACTCGCGTTGTGGTTTTGTGCTTCTTACTCTTTATCTTTTCATTACATATCTTAATATGCTTGTTTATCAACATCCAACACACACAACCAAATAGATTGACATAAGTCGATCTAAATATTTTAAAAGGAAGTTTTAATTGGTAAAACTATTCAACCCCCCCTTCTAGTTTTCCACAGCTTCATTATACGGTTTGCATCTTGTCTATCTAGTGTTTGGATTTAACCATTTTTTGCTAACTAAATACGTGCTTGCATTGGCATAACATAACAAATACATAATACAATTTAGTCTACATATATTATGAAATACAACATATAACGAGAATAGGTGGTGGCTCACTTGTTCAATGACGAGCATGTCATTACCTAGGTGTATCAATTGCAGCTTGTTCAATTGCTCGGTCTTTTTTAGGTGGTTCACTTGTTATTCGACTTGCAAGTGGTTGGGTTTCTTCATCACTAAGGTCACTGGGTTCTGTACACATAGAATCATGAATTTCATCAGCTGTTGATGTAGTCTCGATCACTTCTACCTCTGATACTCACTGAACCACCGCCTATACAAGATGCTGGAACATGTAGCCCCATCACACCATCACACCTTCACCTCTACGAACTGCAGTTGTTTTTGCCCTGCTAACATGTACACCACCAAGTCTACATGCATCAACCCCACAAAGAGTATTGTTGTCGCTTCCGTAAAAATTCACTGGACAACAATACCACATGATTTCTCTATTCGTTGCACGCCTTGCATCTAAGGTCAATCATACTTGTTTTCTCTTTCCCTCCTGCACCCAATGCATACCATTTTCTCAACCGGTTTCGATGTTATAACGAAAACAATAGCATTCACGGTTTATATAAGAACATCTACTAGCATAACCATCTGTATTTTTCCTCTTCATTTATTACACTTGAATGGGGTGTGCCATACTAGTTGGTTGGAGAATTTAATTGAAGAGTAACACACACTGTTTCTAAAATATTCAATTACCTTGTGACTAGTCAAATTAAAGGTCAGCCGCCAACATTGTTATAGCAGGAGTAACCATAGAAAACATGTAGTAACAACATGTTTATGTTATTTGGTCTTCAGCACTAGCAGTACTAACATTTAATAACATTTTTAAGTCTTAATTCCGAAACCTTAGACAACATGTAGTGACATCACGTTTATATGATAAATTGTCTTCAGCAATAGCAGTTCTAACTTTAACTAGCAGTTTTTAGTCGTTAGTGTGACAGCCGCAAGATACATGAGGGACCTAGAATGACAAACACTTAAACCTTTTATACCCCACACATCAGTTTATGGTCCCAAGTCCCAACAATCAACATCCCCACATTCCTTGTTATACACTAGGTCACTTTTCAGCGAAGAATCCAAATAAAAATATATCGTTGTCCTTTTCGTCTATTTTTAGAAACAAATCGAGGTTTGTTGTACTCTCCTGTATGTACTTTGTTACCGTATTCGTTCATATATTTATACATGAATATAAATAACTGTGCACTTTTATATTTTTTATTCTATTACTAAATTTGTTACTGTATTTAATTCAAAGTTATTTAAATTGTTATTAGGGTTTATGTTTTATAGGTATGCTCATTATACCCCTTTAACTCTAGTGGTTCATTCTAATTGTTAGGGTTTATGTTTTATATGACATGTCGGGAACCAACAGTACAATTTTTTTGTTTGAAACGTTACATTCCCATATGCATATTTTAATAATGAGATTTACTTGCATTAACCAGGTAAACAGGTCCACAATGACAGCCGCTCAAACAAATTTATTCATGAAACAATGGAGGCGGTATTCTTTCAGAATAGATCATGAGATGCAGGCACAATTAAAGGTGATCATAATATAATTAGTTAACAGAAACCATGGCTTTTATTTATTCAAATATTTTACATCCATTTGCCAAAGCCTAGACCCACATTACACAACATCAGTGAAACTAAAATTCAACACAAGATACATGACTAGAAATAGAAATACCAACATAAACAAGACATCATCACCGCCAAGACAAAAATTAACCGAATCAGTACACCATGTCTTTCAGCTTCTCTATGAATGACATAAGCTCCTGGGCTCGCTTCTGCTTCTTCATTACATTGACCAATATCGATGCGGCTTCTGTCAGATCTTCGGTTTGCAGCTTCGTTAATTCTGAAATAATTTCCACACAAGATTCAAATGGGTATAAAAGCTCCAACTCTCCAATAACATAATCCCTTTCAGCCACACGTGCCCTGATTTCTTGAGCCTTCTTCATCAACTCTACTTCATCCAGCATGACAACACTTACATCCCTTCGAAAACGAACAATCATCATATCTCTAACAAAACTAGATCCTGCAACACCAGCAAGTTCTTCACAGAATGGCATAGGTGTAGTCATCCTTTTTTCAGTTTTGTTTTGTATGTTTTATTTTTGTTTCCCCCTTTGATTGCTATTTGTGTGTTTTAAATAGAAGGTTTAGTTTAAGTTATAATATAATTAGTGTTGTGTCAGTGTACAAAACTGATGCGTCCGTCGAGTTGACAGCCACCCTAGCATTTTCTCTACCACAAGAAGTAGCATTAAATGACCAAGTGACCAACCTTTCACATACACGCTGATTCGTGCCAAACCGTCAAGTTTTCTCACGCAAGCTGACCACTTGTGAATGGCCGACCGTAAGAAACTTAAAACAGTCTGGAAACGAATGCAATGAAGATCTGGGGAGTATAGGGTTTCCCCGGTTCGTTATGTCCCAGCGAGCTATGCGAAGAATCACCAAACGTATAGTGATCGAGAGATTTGAATGGAAAAAGGGATTGTGATTGATTATAACTAAAGAAAAAGTACATAAACTACAAGGGCTTAAATGCAAATTAAAGAGAATTAAAAGATAAAAAATATTAAATAAACGCTATCACTATTTTTACAAAATGATGTTTTTTGATTATATGTTTTTATAAAACTGAATTAAAAAAAAACTACGCGACGTACAAAATAAAATGTGAGACTGATGCAGTATTAATCCTAAAAATATGAAAATGACATTTTTACAATCCTAATGATAAAAGAAAATTTTTAGAAAAAGAAAATTATTTTTAAAACTATTTATCTAATTATTATTAATTAAAAACTATTTTTAACTATTTAATAATAACCTAAAATACAAGAAAATATGAAATAAAACTAGAAAAATAAAATTATGACTTGGAAAATTCTAAAATAACAAAAGAGAATTTTCAAAACTATTTTTGTATTTTTCTGATTATTTTTGTATTTTCTATGAATTAAAAACTATTAAAAACTAATTAAATTGCTTAAAAATACAAATTTAACTAAGAAAAATTTGGAAAAATATTTTTTTTGACTTTTTATATTTATCTTAACTTAAGAAAAATGAAAAATTATTTTTTTGATACTTTTCTTAATTAATTGTATTAAATCCTAATTAAAAAGGCTTAAAAACTAATTTAAATCAAGAAAAATACCAAACTGACCTAGAAAAATGTGAAAATTTCAGGAAAACTCTAAAATAATATTATGAAACTAGGAAAAATAGAAAAACAGGTGCTTGTGTGTAGGATTATGCAACTGCCATACAAGTGCTTATTGAAATAAGCACTTGAATAAGCCAAGAAGCACCAAAGAGCACCAAACTGATATAGAAGCTACAATAAGCTAAAAGAACTCAAAATGAACTAAAAACAACAACACACAACCTCTGAATAGCCAACTGCAAAGATTTGAGGTTATGAGCTCAAGTGATAAAAACATATTTAGGTGCCTACTTTTAAGCCAAGAAATAAGCTATCCTACTAGCTAGAAATGAAAAACAGAAGAAGGGTCCTAAACTAGACCTGGCCAAGAACCAATAGACCAAAGACCAGACCTTGTTGAGCTAAGATAAGCTCTGGGCTAGCTCTGCAAGACCTGCATAATCCCTGTGCAGACTCAGTTGATACTGAGTCAGTGCACAGGGTATTTGTACCCATATTGAACATCAATTTTAAAGCTCATAAAAATTTGACAAAATTATATAAAAATGACAATAATGAACTAGACCAGTAGGACTTTTTAAAACAACAAGTTTCATTTGATTTGGCCCAGAACTGAGCTTGTGAAAATTCATCCCATTTGGCTCAAAACTGATTTTTCAAGATTTGACTTTTTGACAAAACTGAAAAGTTGACTAAATTGAACTTTGATCTTGATTTCTCAACTGAATATGATGTTAAGTGATGAAATAAGGCTAATGCAATATATACCTATGTATTTTAAACTTAAAGTGAGCTTTTGATCTTGTATAAACTCAACAGATAAGACTTAAGACAGATTCACAAGTGATTTTGACTTTTAGTGTTCTAGATACAAAATAAAGACAGAGATGAGTTCAATAAAGTTACACAAGCTTAAAACAACAAATTCCACCACTGCACTAAACCTCTAAGACAGCTTACATGCACAATCCAAACACCACTTCCACACTGATATGCAAACTTAAACTGATATAAACACTGAACCAGCTAAAGCTATTGATCAAACTAAGTTTAATTAACTTAAATATTACTTAATAAACAGAATAAAACCAGTTTGGACCTCGAGAACAGATTATGCAATAAATCTTGGAAATAACTTACAAATGTCCTATCCACAGTGGATTGCCAAAGAAACACAAGACCATTTATCTATTCTAAACCATAAAACAACCCAATATCAATCCAAATCCAAGCTCTGCATCACCCTTTTCCATTTCCAAGACCCAATGAAACCAGCTTGACTTTTATTGACCAAAAGCCAAAATTGCTTAAAATTGACTTCTGAGCTTATAGAAAGCTATAAGAAGCTTTAATTAACTTGTTTGAGCTCAAAAATAAGATACTAAAAGCTTGTACATGAGAATTCGAAACTGAAATGTGCAACAGTAATCATGAAATTTTGAGACTTATATGAAAACTTAGATTGATAATCAAAAACACATTACAAGGATGTTTTAACTTAAATGTGATACATAGAACTTGAAATTACAACATTTTGCATTAAACTAAGACATTTATTTTAAAAAAACGACATTAAGAAAATTTATAAAACTAACTACTCCCTTTTCTTCATGCAACTCTTCTTCTTTTATACCCAACTTTGCTTTCTCTCTCTCTCTGAGCAGTTCCCACCTTTCTTTATGGCCATTGGATGACTTGAAGTTGATCCCAGCCTTTGATTGCATTTTGGCGGGAAATGGGTATTTTGACAGTTGGGATTGAGTGCAAAGGAGAAGGGTGCATTAAATGATTCTTGGAGGCTTGTTGAGGAGGGGGAACAAGAAAAGTGTAAAGGTGAGGAGGGGGGATGGGTTGCAGGGCTAGATGTTGGGGAAGACAGAAAAACGCGCGTAGGTGTTTTATTTGACTTTTGGTTTGACCGGGGGTTTTAATATATTGAAGGGGTTAAAATGAGGGGGTCCAAAGGTAATAAGGCAGGGGTCCAATTGGGTAAAATGGCAGGGGTCCAATGTTTTGACAAGGCCAAGGGTTGAAAAGGATTAATAAACAAGGACCTATGTTGCCAATTCTGAAATTTCAAGGACCAAGGCTGCCAATTCATCAAAGATGTTTCAAGGGACCAAAAGTAACAAGCCTCAATAGTACAAGGACCAAACTTGACTTTTTCAAAATTCCAAGGACTATTTTTGCCAAATTTGAAACTTGGAGGACCAAACTTGTAATTTCTCAAAACTTTTGATATTTTTCACCCAAGGACTAATTTTGACAACTTATGATTTTAAAAGGACCTTTGGTGATTTTTCTTTTGAAATTATGTGCTCAGGGACTATTTCTGACAATTTTTGAAACTTGGGGGACTGAAACTGCCAATTATGCAAATTTAGCTCATTTTTCATCTGATTTTAAACATTTTGCATCTGAAACATATAAAATACAGTTTTGAGATATTTTCAGTATTTTGATGCATTTCTGAGCATTTTTAAACGTTTTGCAGTTCAGAATTAACCAAAAATGATGAGTATTTACACACTCATCACACGCCTTTTCAATTTCCTCCTCTTTTATTGTTACATATACTGCAGTGTACTACTATTAATATTAAAAACCAAACCACGTCAAACAAAGTACGTGTAGTGAAACCCCAGCCCCTTGTTGCATACATCACCACATGACTAAAACTACTACTACGTAAACCAGTTGCCATGAGTACACTATTTAGTTGCCCAAAGTACCATTTGCTAACTATGCACTAGCAAAGTCGTCATAAAAATAGTTTAAAAAAATAGAAAGATGTAAATTAAATCCAGTAAAACCCCAGCCCCTTGTTGCATACATCACCACTTGACTAAAAGTAGAGTTCTATTTGAACTAGTTGCCATGAGTACATGATGAGTGTCTAAATACTCATCATTTTTGTACCATTTAGACTGCAAAAACATCTGAAAACACTCAGAAATGCATCAAAATGATGAAAATATCACAAATAAGTGTTTTATGTGTTTTAAATGCAAAAATACCAAAATCAGATGAAAAACGTATCAAGTTTGCATAATTGGCAGTTTTAGTCCCCCAAGTTTCAAAAATTGTCAAAACTAGTCCCTGGTAATTCAAAAAACTTGTAAAATGTCATTTAAGGTCCATGTGATTCAAAAGTTGTCAAAACAAACCCTTCAAAGTTTAAAATTTACAAAATGACAACTTTAGTCCTTAAACTTTGAAAAATGTCAAAAATAGTCCTTGGTGAATTTAAAAATGGAAATTTATCAAAAATAAACCTTGTACTATTCATAAATGACAAAATTGGTCCTTATGGTAAACTTTGGAAAAATTACAAGTTTGGTCCCTAGAATATCAAAGTTGACAGTTTTGGTCCTTGGACTTATAAAAATGGAACTTTATGCAAATTTAGTCCTTGTACTAACCATTATTTGCAGGATTGACCCTTGTGATAACCTTGGAAACTTGTAAATTTCAGTCCCTCACTTTTCACCAAATTACAACTATGGTCCTTGTGCTTATAAAAAACCAACCGGACCCTATATTATCTAAACCCAAAGCCCAAGCCCAAATATCCAACCCGGCCCATTTTTTTAAATAGAATAAAACCGCGTCCACTGTAGCATCTCCTCTCCAATCCCTGTTTAACCTGAAACCAGGTGGTTTCACCACCTCACCACCACTTTCCACCTTTCAAACTTATCCCCCCATCTGTATACCTAATCCCTAACACCTCCACATCCAACCAAAAATCATTAAATGCAAAGAACCAACTAAAACCACTTTTCCCGCCAAAATGACATATGGCAATTCTGATGAATTCAATGGCTGAGATGAAGTGGGATTTAATCTGAGGTCGACAAAGAAGCTTTTGGATGTCTATAAAGAAGAAAAGAAGGCAGAGATAGTAGTGTCGCATGTTTTAGACCAAATTTGTAGTGTAAAAGTTCTTTAATGTATGTTTTAGCTTAAATTCAAAGTCTTAGTGTAATATTAAGTTCAATTCAAGTTAAAAGTTACTTTTGTATTGTAATTATTCCAGTTAAATAAGATTTCAAGTTTTTATGTTTCTTGTTAATTCGTACTAAGTCATTTATACTCATTATAAGTTACAAAAGCTCTTTTATCCTTCCAACAAGCTCAGATAAGCTTGTGATAGCTTTTCATGAGCCTGCTACATACTCTAGTGTTTTAATTTATAAAAAACCAAAAAAGTCAACAAAAGTCAACTGATAAGCATCATTTTGATTTGGTCATGGTATTTGGTGATGCAGAGCTAATTTTGGATTGCTTATTGGTTTAGAGCTTCTTGGGAAGCCATAGGGTGTGATCTCAGACCTTGATTCTCTGTTTTGAGCTTAGACTCATTTTGTAAGCCATTTTCTTAAATTTTACATTGCTTAGTTTAAGTGTTTAATTAGTATTAATTCCAGTTCAAATCTGTTTTATTATAGCTAATTTAAGATATTAAATAGATTACTTGGTCTACAAACTTGTTTTAGTTCTAAAAACACCAAAACAGTCCACATAAGTAGTGTTTGGTTCATTGCACAAATCTGTGTTTAAGGTTAGTTTTAGGGATAAGCTCAGTTGATAAAGTCTCTCTTAGGTATAATATACTCAAATCAATCCACTATTTGCATTCTATTCCATTGAAAGTCAAAATCTAATCAAATCTGTCTTAATTTGCTTATCTGATAGGAATTAGATGATCATTAGCTTGATTTGTATTTAGAATTCATTAGAGTAGCTTCTTTTAGCTTTAGTATAGCTTATTACAACATTCTCAGTCAACAAATTGGATTCAAAGTTCATAAAAGTCAAACTGTTTCTTAATTCAAAAAGTCAAAATTTTCTTAAGTGCAGTTTTTGAATAAACTTGTCAATTTTCTTGTGATCTTACTGTTAAGATTTAGCCTTTAAGCTTTTGGGATAATAAAATTTTGTTGCTTAACTAAATTAGAAAAATACAAGCTTACTTCTTCTCAGCCTATAAATAGCTTATTCATCAGCTTCTTTTAGACCCTTTTCAAAATGCATGCCCTGTGCACACACTCAGCATTCACTGAGTGTGCACAGGCATATTGCAGCCCTTACACAAGCTTCATTCAAGCTTGTGAGGAGCTGATTCTTGGTTCTTGTGTAGTTAGCTAGGTGATCTTTAGGTCCCTATATCTGTTTTTCCTTTTAGCTTATTTGGATTACTTATGCACTAGCTTAAAGTAGCCACCTAATCACTGTTTTGCTTAAATAATCTCATAAGCTCAAAACTAGTTTAAGCTTATTTAGTAATCAAGAGTACTGTTAAATAGTTAAGATAGACTTAATTTAGCATTAGTTAGCTTTTGTGTTCATTTGGTGTCCATTTGTGGACTTTGGCTTATTTTGAAGTGCTTATTAATAAGCAGTTTCACTGCAGCCTCATATTCTCACACATAAGCATATGTTTTTTTATTTTTTATAGACTTAGATTAATATTTTAGTATTTTCCTGAATTTTTCAGATTTTTCCATTACTGTTTAGTATTTTTCCTTATTTAAACTAGTTTTTAATCCTTTTTAAATAGCTTTTAATACAAATAAATCAGAAAAAGTTTAAAAAAATATGTTTTCAATTTTCCTAGATTAAGATAAATATAAAAAGCCAAAAAAATATGTTTCCATAATTTTCTTAATTTAAATAGTATTTTCTAGCATTTTAATTAGTTTTAAATAGTATTAAATTAATAATAAATACATAAAAACTCTAAAAAATATATTTTCAGTTTTAAAATAAGTTTTATAATATTTTAGATTTTCTTAAGTCATAATTTTATTTTTCTAGCTTTATTTCATATTTTATCATATTTTAGGTTATTAATAAATAGTTAAAAATAGTTTTTAATTAATAATAATTAAATAAATAGTTGTAAAAATAATTTTCTTTTTCTAATAATTTTCTTTTATTATTAGGATTGTAAAAATATCATTTTCATATTTGTAGGCATTTTATTTCTTAAAACTCACGTTTTATTTTGTACGTTTACGTAATTTTATTTAAACGTACGTTTTAGGTTTTAAACATTCATCATTGTAAAAATAGTGATAGCATTTATTTAATATATTTTATCTTTTTAATTTTCTTTAATTTGCATTTAAGCCCCTGTAATTTATAAACTTTTCTTTAGGTATAAATATTCCAAAATCCTTACTGATCACTATCCTTAGTGATTATTCGACACCTGAAAATGTTTTAGCACCATTCATCCTCCGTGGGACTTAACGACCCAGGAATCCACTATATTCCTCTGATCTAAATTGCATTTGCTTCTGAGCTGTTTTAAGTTTGTTACGGTTAGCCATTCACAAGTGGCTAGCTTGTGTGATTAAACTTGACTGTTTGGAGGCCAATCAAATTTTGGCGCCGCTGCCGGGGAGGCTGTAAGCGTGTTTTAAGCATTTCCAGACCCGTACTTGCACATATACCACCGTTTGTAAACAGTGTTTTTTGTAAAGTTAATCAAAATCAAAAAGTTCATTAACACTTTTCCTAAAGTGTTAACAACTCCAAAAATATTTTTATTCTTTGTTTTTGCAAAATGTTTATCCAAAAAATCCAAAAATATTCATCTTTACCCTCTTACCTTTTTTGATTCTTTATTCCTTTACCCTCTATCCATTTGATTCTAACTTCTTCTATTCTCATGGAATCTCTCGACTACGACGAATTCTGGAACGAAGTTGAAAAACTTCATACTTTATCACAAAAGTCAAGAATTCGTGTTGTTCATAATGATCCATTAATTCTGCGTAGGGATATAGAACGAGAAACCGGGGTGACAAAGGACCAGGTACTTCCCCCTGATAATGGAGGTGCTAAATACGTCCAACCTACGGTTATCCAAAGATCTAACCCCTCGATTGCTCCTAAGCCGTCTAAAATTGATCCTACACTTTCACAATTTACGGTTAGAAGAAATCATGCAGAATTTAGACCGGTGACTAGCAAGAATGACTTGCCTAATCTTCACGTTTCTCAAGAACCAGAACCGGAGACCATAACGGAAGTGGTGGAAATTGCTAGCTCTCAGAGCACACCACTTGTCCCACCTCCGGATTTTTCAAAATGTTCTTTGAGTCTTAATAGTCGTTCGGATCACCATGTTGGTTTTGTTGATTCTTTGAATGAACTGATTCCTTCTCATAATTCTCAAATAGAATCGTTTATTCCTTGTGTCGGTTGTGGTGAGCCTCTTTTTGGTTCACCATGTCGCTGGTGTACGTGTGTACAGTGTGGTAATGATATTCGGAACGGAAGTTGTTTGTTTTGTGGTTCGAGGAATTTATTTGATTATGATCCTAATCCGAACTCATTTAACGACCCCTCAAATTTTTCCAATTACCCACCACAGCCCGACTTATCTTCATATAATCAACATAACTGCTGTGAATTTTGTGGAGGTCCTCACCAAGGATTTGAGTGTCAATCCGGAAACACGTTTGTCTATGAACAGTTTTCTGGTGATGCTCAGAACTTTGGTTATGACCAATATCCATATGATTCACTAGTCCAGACTCAACAGTTTTACTGTTGTGAGAACTGTGGAGGTCCCCATTTCAGCTCTGATTGTCAAACAGGGAATCCATTTCCTTGTAACAATTACGACTATCCATATCACGACCAACCTCCACTGTGCCAAATGACTCAAACTCCTCAGCAAACCCAACAAGACACTTATCTAGAGCTTCTGGAGTCAGTGAAAAGAACCGAGGAGTTGAGTAAAACAGCATTTCATAATGTTCCCAGTTTTTCTTGTGTATATTGTGGGGGTCCTCATGATGATTATCAATGTCAACCTTCCGGTTTTGACAAATCTCCACTCCCACAATGTCCCGTCATTCAAAATTCACATGAGAAATCCATGGAAGAATTGCTAGCTGAAGAGCAGGCTGCTAAAATAAATTCCCAAATTGCCTTTGAAAAATCTATTAGGGAATCAATTGCAAAAGAAAAAGCAGCCAGATCTAGCTCTCAATTTCGTTTTATTCCTGATGACAGTGATGATGAGGATGCACTTGGTATCCTACAATTTTATAAAGATTCATCAAGTTCATCAGTTGATATCCCAGCAGTTGAGATTCATTCTCAAACAACTGCTATCACACCCGAAGCTCCCACTCACTCTCTGAACATGGGGGACTAGCATCTTGACGCTGTTCCTGAAAAGGAATCGGACGAATTCATAAAGTCTAGTGTTGAGAACCTTGTCCCAATCCCGAGAGAGTCACAGGGAACTTCTGAGCATATGTGTGATTCTCCTTCCCCTCTTGAGTGTTCAAAAGATCATTTTGAGACTTTCTCCAATTTTAGTGATGATTGTAAATCTTATGGAGACATTGAGAATGTTGAGGCATCACTTTCACATTTTGATGTTGATCCTCTTCTTGAGGAGTTCACTGATGAACTCACTCACATCATTCCACTTTCATCGAAAAGTGATGATGATCTCTTTGATTTCAAAGCCGATATGGGAGAGATTGAAAGTCTCCCATATAATGATAATTCACTCACTTCTCACCCTAACAGTCCAATAGAGAATGTTAATCACCTTGTTCCCGAAGCATTCAAAGCTACTTTCACTAATCCTCTATTTGAATTCGATTTTGAATTCACTTTAATTTCTGAGAATCTACTCTTTGATACTCAGATTGAGGATAGTGATGAGCCCACAATGGAACAAGAGTTCACAAATTCACTTCATGTGAATGATTCTCTTTACGAGGAGTTCTCCTTTGAACTCACTCATATCATATCTCCACCGGAGTATGATAACTTTCACTTTGATCTAGACATAAATGATCTTTATGTTCCGGAGGGAAATGTTCTCAACTATGAGAACTTGCTTGATATCAAAATCCCATCCCTCCCACCCAGAATATGTCTTGATCAAATGAGCTTAAAAGATGAAATTCATGCTATCATGAATTCCCCTTCTGGTGATGATAAGTTAGTCAAGATCTTTATCATGACTTTCTTTCTCTTCTTCACCTATCCCGTGGCTTCTCCTGTTCTTCACTCCTTCAGGAATGAAGATATTATTTTTGATCCCGGCATTTTCATTTATCATTTGTGAGCCGGTTCTATGTATATCTCATCGGTGTGGAACTTTCACGTACTTCAATGTTTATACAAACATCTTGAATGAAAGTCCGATGGAGATTGTCTCTTCCACTTACTTCCCCATGAACAAATTAATTCGGGGTCGAGTCAAGCTAGCGACTCGGTAATCAAAAACAGTAGTTAAACATGGGTTTTCACCCGTGTGTACCACCTTAGTGTGGGGGAGATTCCCACATGTTGTATATAGATCTAAAAAATGAATGAAAATTGTAAATATTAAAAAAGAGAATAATTGTTGTGTTTCTACACTTAGCTAGTAATGTTATCTTTTTACGTTCTAAGTTTCGGCTTAACAGCCGGTACTTTGAATATTGAGGACAATATTCATTTCTAAGTGTGGGGGGGAAATTCTGGCGAATTTGATCATAAATATACCCTTTTAGTCCCTTTTTCCCCCAAAATGGCCAAATTTTAAAATATTTTATTTAGTGGAAGTACTATGTACTAAACACAACAAATGGTAATCAGTCCACCATGTCTAACCCACATAAGGATTGGCTAATCCAGGAGCAAACGGCTCTTGGTAAAGATATCTCAAATCCGTTTATGGCTTGCAATTTGCCTAAAATTGTATGGTGTTCAGCTCATCATATCCTAAAAAGTGAAGAGTTGGCTAGCCCGCAAGTTTATGGCTTGTGGTAAAGGCAGTGGAAAAACCATAATTGGTAATCGACTCACCAAAGATATTTTATCTAAGAGTTGGCTAGTCCAGAAGCAAACGGCTTCTGGTAAAGACAAATCAAAACCGTTGAAAGCTGGTGATTTCCTCAAAATCATTTGGTTATCATTGTACCAAGGTTCTTACTTGAACTGAAACAATTGGCTACTACAGAAGTAATAGCTTTTGGTAAAGAGACGAAATCCATTAATTTTTCTCAAATCATTGCTAGGGACTAGCAATATCTTAGTGTGGGGGATTGATGAGTGTCTAAATACTCATCATTTTTGTACCATCTAGACTGCAAAAACATCCGAAAACACTCAGAAATGCATCAAAATGATGAAAATATCACAAATAAGTGTTTTATGTGTTTTAAATGCAAAAATACCAAAATCAGATGAAAAACGTATCAAGTTTGCATAATTGGTAGTTTTAGTCCCCCAAGTTTCAAAAATTGTCAAAACTAGTCCCTGGTAATTCAAAAAACTTGTAAAATGTCATTCAAGGTCCATGTGATTCAAAAGTTGTCAAAACAAACCCTTCAAAGTTTAAAATTTACAAAATGACAACTTTAGTCCTTAAACTTTGAAAAATGTCAAAAATAGTCCTTGGTGAATTTAAAAATGGAAATTTATCAAAATAAACCTTGTACTATTCATAAATGACAAAATTGGTCCTTATGGTAAACTTTGGAAAAATTACAAGTTTGGTCCCTAGAATATCAAAGTTGACAGTTTTGGTCCTTGGACTTATAAAAATGGAACTTTATGCAAATTTAGTCCTTGTACTAACCATTATTTACAGGATTGACCCTTGTGATAACCTTGGAAACTTGTAAATTTCAGTCCCTCACTTTTCACCAAATTACAACTATGGTCCTTGTGCTTATAAAAAACCAACCGGACCCTATATTATCTAAACCCAAAGCCCAAGCCCAAATATCCAACCCGGCCCATTTTTTTAAATAGAATAAAACCGCGTCCACTGTAGCATCTCCTCTCCAATCCCTGTTTAACCTGAAACCAGGTGGTTTCACCACCTCACCACCACTTTCCACCTTTCAAACTTATCCCCCCAGCTGTATACCTAATCCCTAACACCTCCACATCCAACCAAAAATCATTAAATGCAAAGAACCAACTAAAACCACTTTTCCCGCCAAAATGACATATGGCAATTCTGATGAATTCAATGGCTGAGATGAAGTGGGATTTAATCTGAGGTCGACAAAGAAGCTTTTGGATGTCTATAAAGAAGAAAAGAAGGCAGAGATAGTAGTGTCGCATGTTTTAGACCAAATTTGTAGTGTAAAAGTTCTTTAATGTATGTTTTAGCTTAAATTCAAAGTCTTAGTGTAATATTAAGTTCAATTCAAGTTAAAAGTTACTTTTGTATTGTAATTATTCCAGTTAAATAAGATTTCAAGTTTTTATGTTTCTTGTTAATTCGTACTAAGTCATTTATACTCATTATAAGTTACAAAAGCTCTTTTATCCTTCCAACAAGCTCAGATAAGCTTGTGATAGCTTTTCATGAGCCTGCTACATACTCTAGTGTTTTAATTTATAAAAAACCAAAAAAGTCAACAAAAGTCAACTGATAAGCATCATTTTGATTTGGTCATGGTATTTGGTGATGCAGAGCTAATTTTGGATTGCTTATTGGTTTAGAGCTTCTTGGGAAGCCATAGGGTGTGATCTCAGACCTTGATTCTCTGTTTTGAGCTTAGACTCATTTTGTAAGCCATTTTCTTAAATTTTGCATTTCTTAGTTTAAGTGTTTAATTAGTATTAATTCCAGTTCAAATCTGTTTTATTATAGCTAATTTAAGATATTAAATAGATTACTTGGTCTACAAACTTGTTTTAGTTCTAAAAACACCAAAACAGTCCACATAAGTAGTGTTTGGTTCATTGCACAAATCTGTGTTTAAGGTTAGTTTTAGGGATAAGCTAAGTTGATAAAGTCTCTCTTAGGTATAATAGACTCAAATCAATCCACTATTTGCATTCTATTCCATTGAAAGTCAAAATCTAATCAAATCTGTCTTAATTTGCTTATCTGATAGGAATTAGATGATCATTAGCTTGATTTGTATTTAGAATTCATTAGAGTAGCTTCTTTTAGCTTTAGTATAGCTTATTACAACATTCTCAGTCAACAAATTGGATTCAAAGTTCATAAAAGTCAAACTGTTTCTTAATTCAAAAAGTCAAAATTTTCTTAAGTGCAGTTTTTGAATAAACTTGTCAATTTTCTTGTGATCTTACTGTTAATATTTAGCCTTTAAGCTTTTGGGATAATAAAATTTTGTTGCTTAACTAAATTAGAAAAATACAAGCTTACTTCTTCTCAGCCTATAAATAGCTTATTCATCAGCTTCTTTTAGACCCTTTTCAAAATGCATGCCCTGTGCACACACTCGGCATTCACTGAGTGTGCACAGGCATATTGCAGCCCTTACACAAGCTTCATTCAAGCTTGTGAGGAGCTGATTCTTGGTTCTTGTGTAGTTAGCTAGGTGATCTTTAGGTCCCTATATCTGTTTTTCCTTTTAGCTTATTTGGATTACTTATGCACTAGCTTGAAGTAGCCACCTAATCACTGTTTTGCTTAAATAATCTCATAAGCTCAAAACTAGTTTAAGCTTATTTAGTAATCAAGAGTACTGTTAAATAGTTAAGATAGACTTAATTTAGCATTAGTTAGCTTTTGTGTTCATTTGGTGTCCATTTGTGGACTTTGGCTTATTTTGAAGTGCTTATTAATAAGCAGTTTCACTGCAGCCTCATATTCTCACACATAAGCATATGTTTTTTTATTTTTTATAGACTTAGATTAATATTTTAGTATTTTCCTGAATTTTTCAGATTTTTCCATTACTGTTTAGTATTTTTCCTTATTTAAACTAGTTTTTAATCCTTTTTAAATAGCTTTTAATACAAATAAATCAGAAAAAGTTTAAAAAAATATGTTTTAAATTTTCCTAGATTAAGATAAATATAAAAAGCCAAAAAAATATGTTTCCATAATTTTCTTAATTTAAATAGTATTTTCTAGCATTTTAATTAGTTTTAAATAGTATTAAATTAATAATAAATACATAAAAACTCTAAAAAATATATTTTCAGTTTTAAAATAAGTTTTATAATATTTTAGATTTTCCTAAGTCATAATTTTATTTTTCTAGCTTTATTTCATATTTTATCATATTTTAGGTTATTAATAAATAGTTAAAAATAGTTTTTAATTAATAATAATTAAATAAATAGTTGTAAAAATAATTTTCTTTTTCTAATAATTTTCTTTTATTATTAGGATTGTAAAAATATCATTTTCATATTTGTAGGCATTTTATTTCTTAAAACTCACGTTTTATTTTGTACGTTTACGTAATTTTATTTAAACGTACGTTTTAGGTTTTAAACGTTCATCATTGTAAAAATAGTGATAGCATTTATTTAATATATTTTATCTTTTTAATTTTCTTTAATTTGCATTTAAGCCCCTGTAATTTATAAACTTTTCTTTAGGTATAAATATTCCAAAATCCTTACTGATCACTATCCTTAGTGATTATTCGACACCTGAAAATGTTTTAGCACCATTCATCCTCCGTGGGACTTAACGACCCAGGAATCCACTATATTCCTCTGATCTAAATTGCATTTGCTTCTGAGCTGTTTTAAGTTTGTTACGGTTAGCCATTCACAAGTGGCTAGCTTGTGTGATTAAACTTGACTGTTTGGAGGCCAATCAGTACACAATTTAGTTGCCCAAAGTATAGTTGCCATGAGTACACAATTTAGGTGACCAAAGTCCATTTGCTAGCTATGCACTAGCAAAGTCGTCATAAAAAATAGGCATTTACATATATATTCTTGCAAAATTCAAAAATTACATATATTTCCTTTTGATGCATTAAAAGCATTGTACTTTATGCATCAAAAACTGGTAAGAAGGATATATATGTAATTTTTGAAATTTACATGGATATACATGAAATTATGCCTAAAAAAATATTTGAAAAAAATAGGAAGATACTATAAAAAAAAAAAAAAAAAAAAAAAAAATTGTGGGTGGGTACTTATTAGGTGTGATCCACTTGTCCATTGGAAACAGAAAATTGTCATAACTAGTTTGTCAGAAATTTCGTGTCTAAATATGATGCTATGTAACAAAAACACTTTTTTGGTATCTCTTAGTGATAGTATTAGAAAAGCAATCACAACGATGTCTGCTGGCATGGTTTTATGTGATGAATTACCAATGTTTGGTGGCTCAAAGTTGTTAAAAGATATTACGATCGCGTACTACAAAGGTGAATTGAAAGTTGCTTTACGTGATGAAGCATATCATAGGAGGAATGTTGTTGAAATTAGGGGCCGTGTCAACCGTAGACAACAAATGATAGCGGAAGTGGAGCTTTTATGCGGTTCGGATTGTTGGTTGCCAGCTATTAATCACCTGTTAAGGATGCAAAATGAGGATCTGGCTGAGAGTTCCAAACTTCTGTATTCTTGGTTTAGAAAACATGACCGTGTTAAAGAGCTGAATGGTTTAATTGAAAAGTTGGAGTCAATGGAGGTTTGATGTGCTTTGTTATAACTACATGGAAGCTGCTGCCTTTTGTTTATTAGGGGTTCGTTGTTACATTTTGGAGTCACTTATCTCATCTTTGTATAGTCTGTGTATGTCATGTTAACCTATGGATGTGATCCCTTTGTATAGTCGCGTACCACTGCTAATGTACTTGTCACTGCTAGTATGATTGTGAGGGATGAATATGTAATATTCTAGAATGTCTTCGGTAGGATGTTTTTATTAGATAAGTATTGTAAGTATATTTATCTTGTACAGTACTTAGTGTATTTTGTAAAGGACTCCTTATCCATGAGTACACTATTTAGTTGCCCAAAGTACCATTTGCTAGCTATGCACAGGCAAAGTCGTCATAAAAATAGTTTCAAAAAATAGAAAGATGTAAATTAAATCCAGTGAAACCCCAGCCCCTTGTTGCATACATCACCACTTGACTAAACGTACTACTACGTAAACTAGTTGCAATGAGTACACTATTTAGTTGCCCAAAGTACCATTTGCTAGGTATGCACTAGCAAACTTGTCATAAAAATAGTTTAAAAATATAGAAAGGTGTAAATTAAATCCAGTCAAACCCCAGACCCTTGTTGCATACATCACCACTTGATTAAAAGTACTACTATTTAAACTAGTTGCCATGAGTACACAATTTAGTTGCCCAAAGTACAGTTGCCATGAGTACACAAATTAGGTGCCCAAAGTACCATTTGCTAGCTATGCACTAGCAAACTCGTCATAAAAAATATTTGAAAAAAATAGTATGTCATGTTAACCTATAGATGTAATCCCTTTTATGTTACTAGTATATATTTGTTTGCGTAGTTATTCAAACTGTGTTCGAGATAGTAAGTCACTTTACAAAAATAAAAAATTTACTAATAAAGCAGTAATATGAAGATGATATTTTATTTAGTTAAAAAAAGAGTCATAGTGTGGGTGGGTAACTTGTCTGGGGAATGCAAGCCAATGAGAGTATGAGACGATTAATAATGGTAGTAAGAATTTTTGCGTCTCGATAATAGAATATGATGACGTGTTGAGTTACATGCTTATTTATGTGTTACAATAATAACCCTTATAATATCATTAAAAAAAATTAAATAAATACAAAAATTAAAAAATATAAAAAAGACATAATTTTAACAGCACAGTTGGGGATGTATGCGCCAAAAAATTAGTAACAACTGCTACAAGTGTTAAAAAAGTAAGTTTTTAGTACAAATTAATTTGGATTGAATTGGGGATACAAACTCGATTAAGAGTTACAACTGCTGCCGCGAAAGGAGGCTAAAGGTTTTGAACAAATTCTTAAGTTTGTTCTTACGTAAATCCCCAACCACTGCTAACGTCGCTCTAACCACTGCTAACGTCGTTGTACCCACTCCTAGTGTCGCATAAACCACCGCTAGTTTCCTCGCAAAAAGCAAATTTGTTTGTGTTTACGTAATCATGTATATTCAAATAGCAAAAAGGAGAGAAAATCTGCATGTAAAGATTCAAGTTCCTTTCTCAAGTAATTTTTTGTCAAATATAGCAGCAACAGTGTAGGAGCCTAGGCACGTGCCTACCCACAAAACAGTTAATGAAAATTAATGATAACGCCTGCACGAACAGTAAAATCCTCGCTATAAATACGCGAGGTATATCAGGGGGAAAGTCCAGAAAAAGCAAAAAAGGAACAATTCCTTCACCTACAAAAATATTGCCACCTGCAAATCAGGCAACCGGAATATTTTAAAAAACCGAAGAGAAGTTGAAGATGTTATTCAAAAAAAGATACCGATGGTACACAGTACAAAAAGAATACATGCGGACGTCAACAACAACTCGTTGGCCACGCACGGCCGTTTCCAAACAGCCCATACATAGCCTAAACCTTTACCCCCCCCCCCCCAAAAAGCGCAAAGCTGATGCTGCGACAACTGAAACATGTTCTAAAATGACTACTAATAACAGTTAGTCGTTCTAAAATGACAACTAATAACCCATCTCCGCGAGCATCCACAGCACTCCTTCACCCAAAACCCATGTCCATTCACGTGGTGGTAGTCTGCCAGGACCATATGCATACCAAAGGTGGGAGTTAAACCTATTAGACTCTCATTAGCAATATGGGATCTTGAAAGTGCAGGCATTTCCTTCTTAACCTCGCCGTTCGAGAGCGGAAGAATGAAATAAATCATGGGAATTGGGTCATGGGAGTGACAAAAAGTGTTCGGGAGATGGGTCCCGTAGGGAAGGGCGACAAAAGGAAGTTGGGGGCAATGAAGTACGTAAACCAGCCCCTTCCAACAAGAAACTTCCCTAAGAAAGTCAGGCAACTTACCAAAAGCCCTTCCTGTACCGCGTAGAGGGGCATGTTTAGACGGGAAATCCCCTGAAAGGGCCATTGAAGTTGAAAGGCCTATCTAATTCCTCGGGGAATACGATGGGTTGATCAATACGCCGGGGCCACGAGGAAGCAAGCCACCGGAACTCCTTCAAGAAAATGATAAAGGCAAAAGACCCGCACCGGAAAAGCCACCGGGAAAGCCAGCGGAAAAGAATAGAAGAAACAAAACACAAACCAGTGGCAGTAAAAGTCACGTACCACTGCTAACGTACTTGTCACTGCTAGTATGATTGTGTGGGATGAATATGTAATATTCTAGAATGTCTTCGGTAGGATGTTTTGTATTAGATAAGTATTGTAAGTATATTTATCTTGTACAATACTTAGTGTATTTTGTAAAGGACTCCTTATCATATTAAAGGAGGTCCTAGGTTTGAGTTCAATATAAGTTTTGGTGATATCTAGAGTCGATACACTTTAAGGTTATAAACGGCAATACTATTCAGAGTATTCGTGTATTAACAACATATCGAGGTGTTTAGTGAGAATAATTGTTCGTTAATTATTCTTCTTCTTAAGGAGTACTAGGTTGTGTTCGTTTAGTCACCTTCTATAGTAGATCCTTCGCTAAAATGGGATTTAAAACAGATTTGTATGTTAATGGACGAAACAATTTTAAAGACCATCACTCATTCTAAAAACATCAACATCTTCACTTGGATTATTTTTTAAAGAACATCTTCACAACGACATCAGGTTATCAGATGTGTAGAGTGACATTCGTTTGAGTGGATTATTTTGAGCTTTATACGACCTTTGTAAACATAAAAGAAATGCTACACTGCTTTTATGCTCGATTACTTAAATTAAGTTACAACTGCTAGCTGTTTTTTACTACTGCTTTTGTGGGGCTGAACAGGTACAGTCGTTTACCACTGCTTGTAGTAAACTTACAACTTCTAGTTAATTTGTACTAGTGTTGAATGTTAAACCTCTATTTTTGGAAGTGTGCATTGTCTCAAGTTGGTAGTTATAAGTAGGTTGTAGAATACGAAATGTACGTCTAGAAGGAGTTGTGGGTTTATAAAGGTAGTCCGTATGGAAAAGAAGTTGCCCTAAGAACAAAATTAGTTTGCCAAAATTATTTTTAGTAACAACTGCTTGTTGGCCAGATTAAAAAAAATGGATAATGGGATAACAGAAGAGATGAAATAGTAAATACGTTGACATACAACGTTTGATACAGACAACCAACTACATATTACGATTACTACATGGTTATAACTTTAATTGTTACATATTATATAACCACTTAATTGATAACATTCATCGACTATAAAAAATCTAAACAGTCCAATGCTTCCTTCCCACACAGACAGCGTACTAAAACCACAAACCTTCATTCCCATTTAGCCTGATCCGTAACTTCAGCCGAACAAACCTGTTGAAAATGGCATTGATATATCATTAACCAATTAAAGTGATAATGTTTAAAAGGAACATGAATAGAATGGTAAGTTATAAATAAAACATACTATAGACAGCACAGTCTGTATGATTTAACAAAAGAAGAGATTCTTTGTATGGGGCGATGTAGAAAGATCCCGTATCTCCTAAAATTCACATGCTGACAAATAATTCAAGTTCTTTGTTGTACAGGAATAGTGAGTGACCCAAATGGTTGCCAGTGTACGCTTCCACTATTGGAGCCTGATCCTTTGTAAACCCAAGCAAACGAACAGATAATAGGGTGGGGATGGCAAAGAGGCTTCTACATGATCTTATGGAAAAACCATTCACGTCCAACACCCATCCACAAAATAATGGCATATCTTCATCAATGATCATACCAGAAATCACTAAAGAGGTTCCAAGATCGAAAACATAGAATGGAACTGGGAGTTCATTTTTTTAAATCTGCGGAAGGTCTATAACTTTAAATTGGTTGGTTACCAAATCAAACGAAATCAACATATAAATCTTGTATGTAACACCGTCCTCATTAGTTAACTTTTCACTCCCAGTCCAATAGATAAAATGACCGACAACTGCCTGACTTTGACGTTTCAATTTGATAGTTTCACGAGGGGGTGGAAATTTTCAAGGCATGTCCACCTTAACGAGTTGAAAGAAAAGACAGAAACATACCAGAAACCACTTTGGAAAACAGGATAGGAGACCTTCACGATCGTCGGGTCAAGAGTGTCCGGACGGACGGCAAAACTAAAACAAATCTTTTTACATTCAATTTGATGCGTGTAACATGGGACATGTACTGCAAGTGATTTTTGGATAGCCGGGTTCCAAATAACAGACATTAGATTAATGCCATAAACAAAACACGAAAGACCATGAGAATTGCCAACTGCAATCATAGATGAAAGCATTAAATCTGTACGAAGTTCCATACCGGTCAACTATTCATTAAAAGCTAACATAAAACCTTTGTGACCCTGATCAAATGTTAGCGTAAAAAAACACACATCGTTACGACGAACACCGTAATTAGAGATGAAAAAACCACAATCTATACTAGCCTTCCATAACTTGCAAACACTACGTAGCTGGAGTATAGACTTAGGAGGGAGCCTGCGAATGATATCTAGTTGAACATCCAGTGGGATATAGTCGGACATTTTGTTAAACAAAAGCAGAAAGATTGGGATAAAGATACGAAGTGAATAGACCGAAAGAAGAAAGAAAGATGTTGTTAAACAAATTAAGAAAGATTTGTATTGAAGAAAGAGATTGGCAAAAGAAGACATTTAAGGACATGTACCGTAATGTACTATAGGGCAACCAAATATTAAATTCTGATAGTTTATACCAAATAAATTAATAAAGTATACATAACCCATAATATATAGAAGTGGTTTGCAAAGCATAGGCTTTTTTTGTATATGTGCACGGGTATTAACTAAAGAAGTGCCGTTGAGTTAAAAAAATATTATAATAATCGACAAATATATAATAGAAGTAAAAATACCTACAGTATGCGTTGAAAGAAAAATACTTAACATGTCAACATTAGACAATAATTATGGGTCAAACGGACATTAAGGATAGTACCTTGAAAGACCGCTATCAAATTATGTATTCAACCTTGTGCTTCCAGAAGTATTCAAGCATCCGTTCACGGTAAGATAAAGCTGTTTGAAGAGAGTCGTCTACTTCCAGAGGCTGGTTACGGAGCAATCTGTACAAAATAATGCACACCCATACTCCGCAGTCACCATACAACTCCGATTGTTTTGGTACTTGTGGACACTTGTATGTGATTTTATAATCCCCCGGTGATATGCCCTTACTATGCAGTACCCCAGCGTTTGTTAGGTACGATTTAAGCTGTGTTTGTAACTTTCTCTTGGAACCTCGCAACCACCGTTCACCTACTGAGGCTGACCTAAGAGAGTCATAAATGTAAAAAACTCCAGTGCGGATATGGAGCTCACAGAGTACCCAGTGTTTTGTATTTTCATTCATGGGAAAATACACCTGATATATAAAACAAATTCAGGATATTATAAGCTGTTTATAACAGTAGTGGTATATGTACGGTAAGAGTCTGCCATAATGACCTTTGCAACATCTCGCCAAGCCACAGGGTATGTTGTGCCATCTGAATAAGTGGTAGGCATGTTGCCACCTAGGATTTGATTGCAAAAAGTACACCCTGCCAAAGCTCAATCTGCATCAGTTGGTCTAAACAACCACATCAATTCAACCCATGCATCCAAGTGATGCGGACAGATAAAGCAAATCAAAACTGTAAACATTCGTTTCATAAGTAACAAAACGAAATAATAAACAAGTGCAGTAGACCAGCTAGGCATCAGGTTTACTCACTAACTCATTAAGCCACCCGCCGGTGCAGTCTTCAACACATGCCAAGGCTACCCAAAAATCCCTATAAGCAATAACCGCACCGGAGCCCCAAGGAAACCTATAAAGTAATGGTTCTTTAAGCTTCAAATACTTGCGAAGGTATTCAGGAACAGTAACCCTCTTCTTGTTGCATTTCGGGTGTCATAAAAGTTCCTACAAAATAAATATATTCAATAACATACACACAATGATAATGATGTTATTGGATTAACAAACAGAACCTACCTCTACAAACGGTTCAGTTGTGGGCGAATAGAATCGACTAACTGGACACGTTCTTGGGTTTCCAGATGTTTCCTGAAAACAAAGTTGAAAGATAAGCAGAAGAAAATAAAAAAAAAAAATATTCGTTTCAGTTACAATTTAATAAGGTGATGTACATCTGAAACGGCAGCCGGGATAATAGCCTCGTTAATGACACCCTGTGATCTTGTAACTTTGCGGCAATGAGTAGATGATGGTTTTGATACCCCATTTTCAGTATTGACAGACCCAAACAACGTCGCGTAAGTTTGTACAGTGCGCCTTCTTTTACTGAGGTTGTCGTTCAATTTTACTCTATTTCTTTTGTTCGTATTCATATCGGAGAAAAGATCTTCCAACAGAGGTTTGTCATTAGGACCTACCACATTTGCAAATGACACTTTCTTGGGTTTAACCTGAGATTCAGGGGCTTCAACGTCTTTCTTTGTTGGTGTATCTTCTAGGATAACCACAGCAACATCATT
Organism: Chrysanthemum seticuspe; assembly: GCA_019973895.1. Lineage (NCBI taxonomy): Eukaryota > Viridiplantae > Streptophyta > Magnoliopsida > Asterales > Asteraceae > Chrysanthemum > Chrysanthemum seticuspe. The sequence continues at coordinate 119,796,322 of BPTQ01000003.1, forward strand.
GTTACTGGATTCAAGGCTAACAAACGAATTTTTGTCAACCACATCCCCTTGTTGATCATCACAATCCATTAAATCTAAAGACGGAAGACACAATTTTGTATCGACACTTTTGTTGACATTATCTTGGGGGGAAACAGGAGTGTCATTTTGGCCAACCACATTTACATATGGCAGGTTGTTGTCTTTAAACTGACATTTGAGAATATAGTATGTTACAAAACAGCACATTAAACTATTTTATTTATCGGCGATGTTTTACTGAGAATGTAGATACCTCATGAGATTTGTTGGTGGGTGTTCCTACTTCTGTCTGCACACAATCAATATTGCTAACGGTTTCAGGTTGGCAAGGAAATTGTTTCTGAACCACATCTTGTTGTTCGTTATCACAATCCATTGCATCTAGAGAATTATCACCCGAAACTTTTTCATCGTTTATGTAAGACGACCAGTCATTACCACAATCCGGTTCCTGCTGAATTTTAAATATATATACATAAGTAGGGACGTATGCTATAGCTGATATTTAAACTGTAACTGAAATATAACGTACAATAATGGGGTCACCGGGTATTTTATTTTCCTCTTTAGGTGCAACTGGTGGAAGTTGAGTACTACTTTGACCTCCATATTCCATAATAGGACATTTTTGGGTCATGGCACAAGCTTCAACAAGCATACCAAGGTTACATGGTTGTGTTTCTTTAAGCCCATCATCATTTTCAATATCCATTGCATGGTCCGCATGGACAACCTTATCCCCGTTAGGGCCTACAATATGAGACGGCGTGGCCTGTATCGACCAATGTTTGATATAAGTGTTGACACGAACGATTATTTGAGTTTGGTTTAAACATTGGAGGTAAACTGAAAAGTAAATACAAACCTTCGGATCACCGGGAGTAACGTCAGGGTCGTTTGTGGTGGCACAACTTTTAATATGTTCAGGATCAACAGCAGCATAATTATTAAGACCCAATAGTTCATGTACTTTTGAAAGTCTGGTTTTCACAGTCATAAACACATCAAGTACAAAAGGTGTGTTTCTGACCGAATGAATGCCGTTTTCTATCATCAAAACTTTTTTATTCAAATCCACTAACTCACGAAATAGACGCCTTGTCGAATGAGTAGTTCCCGTTTGTGCAACATTTAAATTGAAATCGTCCATGCACAAGTTTAAATTGAAATCGTCCGCGAATTCATTTGAATGCTCTACAGTCTTGTAACCATCGTCGGTCTCTGGAACAGATAAACCATCTATAAATTGGGCGCTGGCAATACACCACGGTTGCTTCATTTCAGCTTGTGTTGCAGAAAGTTCAGCAATGGGAGTTGAATCCTAACAACAACAAAAAATTTTAAAAAATAATAATAATAATAATAAAATTTAAATTACTCATATAATGTGAACAAATTCAGTTACAAGTTCGTGGGGTCAGCAATGTAAGACTGTGTGATGCATACCGGTCCAAAGAGGTTACAACAGTCCGGTTTCCGAAACTTTGAAAGTCCTGACCAAGCAAGACCACGTGGAATGACCTTATTGTCTTTCACCCACCAAAGTGAGCTTTTAGGATAAGTCTCCAAAATCCAAATCTGTAATAGCCACAATTGTCATCTTTAAAACGTGTACTTATGCAGCTATCGTTTTTCAAAATGTTTCAAGGTTTACCAAAGTAAAGGTAACCTGTTTAGGATGAAACAATACCTTTATGGTTACAATTTAAAAATAAATCACAAACTAAAATGTGTTATAACATTTTTGTTATCTAAATTACGGGTAACTTTTATATTACTTGTATACAGAAGAAAAACCAGCAGTTCATAACAATAAAACAACAACATTAATTTTAGGTACTTTTGAAATGAATAAGTAATAGCACAACAAAATAGAATCAAAAGCTTTTAATAACCTGTTTTTGTAAAGAAATATGTTATCAAAGCTAGAAATTCATACATTAGTACAAACTACTGAGAATTCTAACCTTGAAAGCCCAAGCGAACCCGTATAGATTCTATGTGGCACTGAACTTTGGGTTTTTTTTTTCAATTTTAACAAATGATCTTTTCTGTGAATATGAACAATATTGACAGTCCTTTGATAAAATTTATGCCACATATATTCACCCCAAGGAAATACATTCCAGGCTTCAATATCATCAACCAAGGACAATAAGTGATTATGGATGCAATTCCTGTCTTCTTTTCCCATAAACACCAGCTCTGCAGCTACGAGCAGACACACCCTAACAGCATCCTCATCAGAAAAAGATAACCACCTTTTCCCATCCTTTTTTCCGTCATTAACAAGTTCCAAAAGATCAATTGCATGTACATTTGTTATACCATTACTCTTTTTTTCAGGAAATACACGATCAAAAAATGCGCTAGATCGTTTAATAGGTTTTGAAACTTTGCCAAATCGAAACCCTGTTATAAGACAAAATTCTTTCCGGCCAAACCTTAACGAATGATCCCCAATTTGGAATTTTAGTGGAGGGGAATCAGAGATGTTAGAAACATATACATGGTGTTGCAAAACATAATGCATCAGAAGGCAGTCATTCTCGCACGACTTTATATCCAACCATGGACCAAATACTCTTTGCCTGAACAACCTTTCGCGGTTTTCATTCTTTGACAAACAGAGTTTAATATCTGGCAGCAACTTCAATGTAGAATGAACTGCGATTTTACAATTGTACAACTTTAATTTTGTCATATGGAATTATAGAGTAAAATTAATTAGGGTTTAGAGGGTTTTGTGAATAAGATGTGGTTTGTGAGTGTGTGCGCGTGATGTAGAAGAAGACGTTTAATTGTAGAAGTTGTTAGAAATTGTACAAGAAGATGTTTGATTGTGTGTGTGCACGCGTGATGTTGTGTGCGTTATTATTATTAGTTTTATAATACAACCAGTGTAAAATGACCATATTATCCTCGTGTATAAATACAAGTTGCCCAATATTATATAGTTGCCCGAAAATACAATTTGGTTGCCCAAAAAACAATACCTTACAATACATGACATATAATCTCAAAATACGTACTTCGGTCATACCTTTGTCGGACACATGGCACCCCATGGTTGGATACCAGGAAATCGCTGGGCAACTGGTCCATTTTCATTCGGCAAAAGTGCGTGGTCCAGATAGTGATAAGCCTCAGGGCGCGCGGTCTATTTGACTAATTTTCCCTTATTATTATGGAAACAGTATTTGGTCAAAAACAGGGCAAAACAATATTTCATATATCACGTAGTATTTGATTATCAATCAAGTATTAAAACCCTAAATATGAACAAAACCATAATCACATTTACTAAATAACATTAATAACTGCATTCAAGATGAAAACTAACATATCAACTATGAATGACAGGAACAAATGCAAAGACAAAAAAATACCTGAATAAAGATGATCTATGATTCAATTGTTCAATTAGTCAAATTTTTTGTTTTGATTTATCAATAGTGATAGTAGCAATGAGTATTACTGATAGTAGCAATGAATATTGCAGAGTTTAGGAGTGGACTTAATTAAACTGACTGTAGAAGCCGTGTGTCAATCAACATGCAGAAATTTATCAACAAATTCCATAAAACCCCTCAACTAAAACACATTATATACTTTGACCCTCATAAATAAAAAATAATACCAAAAACCTCTAAATCAAACATTTTTGTCAATCAAAATGTATATAACATTAAAAGATATATCATAAACTAAACATTAATATAAAAAGTTTGTATCAAAATCAAACATTTGTGTCAATCAAAATATATATAACATTAAAAGATATATCATAAACTAAACATTAATATAAAAAAGTTTGTACCAAAAAATTAGGTATAAAAATAAACCAAAACAAAATAAACCACAACAAAATTGCAAATGAAGATTAAAATTTACAATACCAAACAAACACAAAAAAACACAAACCATAGTGATTATAGTTTCATACACAATACATAAAAACTACAAACGTTTATCGATCGTCATAAGTACATTTTATTGTACCATAACCCATATCATACTTCTAACAATTAACCATCGACAACATAAAATAATCATGCCAAACAAAACCTCCGGAGCATAATAATCCATTAAACAATCATACTTCAACAAACATCAAAGACAGGCATATATATTGGCTCTTCACCAAAAAATATAAACTTCTGCTCATCTGGAACATCCGCCACATACTTAAACCTTAATGTTTGATTCTGATGCAAATTCCAATCTCGAGCAAGTTGCCTCCAATTGCCTTTAAAAGAAATTTGAGTTGTCCGATCTGGCCTTTTTGAGTGGATATCTTGGTGCAGAAACATCCTGAATGTAAATGTCTTGTGTCGATTCAATGCATGAAGATAATTGGATAGCTTGTGCGCTTTCACAAATTCCTCACGTATTGTCTTCATTAATCCGATATAACATTATTAGTTAATACCATCTTAATTAACAAATCATTTCAAAAATAAATTGATAAAAGCAGGAATGTTTCAAAAAAACTTACAAGACGGTGTTGCTCAAACACATAGCAATAAAGCTTCGTGTAAAAATTTTTATTCTCATCATTGTGTTCCAACTCATGACCACGCCAATTACATATTTGGAACATACGAGGATCTACCAACAAAATTAAAGAAACGTGTAAGCCCACTTCAAAAACATTATTTTGAAACAAAACTCATGAACTTATGTATACTTACCGTTATAAAAAATGTGCTTTGGTAGATCAAAATGCAATACTGTGTGAGGAACTTTTTCTGTAGTTAATTCGCGACCATCACCCATAAAACTCATAAGACTCAACCTATTATTCAGAATTTTAGTCAATACAATCCTTTTTCCAGGAACAAAGCCTCCAAAAAGAACAACATCATCCCAATCCAATCCGGAAAACACATGGCCATAATTTATGCTCTGTCCAGGAAAAGCTTGAAGCCCATGCATCACTTGAACTTCAAAACCATTCACTTTAATCATGAAAACATTATTACCTACATAAGGAAGAAAATTGAACGGTAGAACCTACTAAAAAACACAAAAAATAAATTACTGAATACCATCGAATAATATACTTAACACAACAAAACATTCTAATTTAGTTAAATAACATATGTTATATTCAACATACCGGACATTCCTCTATATTATGACCTACTATAGTAGTGCACCTTGCAAGTCTTCCTGATGCATTTAACGTTCCATAACCACCTGATTCAATACCATTTGCATCATACCCTGTTACATAATATGTATCCGCACTTTCGTTTAAAAATTGTAACAATGTAATATCTTCATATCCACTTAGCTTAATGAAGTGTTCCCAAGTTTGTTTATCAAATTTCCATTTTCCTTTTCTTTCCTTTAACAACACCTTAAATTTCTTACATCTGTTGTTAATCAAATAAACCCATGTTTTGCCATTAATATAAACCTTCTTGAACCAAACTGGAAGATCCTGAAATAAAACAAAACATAACATTGTTAATAAGCACGATTACAACATCATAGTAACAAAATAAGTTTTATTTGTCAAATTTGAAAACTGTTTAAACACAACAAATATACCAGCTTCTTCCGGTATGTATTACTGTCGACTTCAATAACCAACTGCGTTCCAATCATTTTATACCACACACCACATCAACTTATAAGTAATGGGAAATACAAAACACAACACAACACCATTTATGACAGCAAATCCATATTGAACTACATCAACAATAAAAACTCGACTGCCAACACTAAACCAACAAACACACACATAACAAAATCCAACTAAATTCCCAATTTAACAACTAAATAACATCCTTTACAAATCAATTATGATCGCGTAAACTAATTCATAATATGTTACAAACCACTACTAACTACAATGCACAACCCTACTTAATGAAACACATTCATTTAACAACTGATTTAGCAAAAAACATTACTAATGTAAAAGATCATAAACTATTAAACTAACAAAAATCACACTATTATCTTCACAAAGTCAAAAAAAACCTTACAAGACTTGCTGTATGAAAGTATTGTAGGTATGTTTACACTGGTATATACTTAATGCTCGTAATCACTAAAAGGTCTTGATAATCAAAGGATGTAAAGTATGTTTGTATTTAACATATTCTTTTATACATAATTGATTTGAGAGACACTCACATTCATATAACAACTGATTTATCAAACACATGAATAATCTAAAGGATCATAAACTATTAAACTAACAAAACAATAAATTTAGATACAACAATAAACAAAGAACAATAGAGAATACAACAATTTAAATCACAATATAATATATAACTAATAAAATAATACATAAGAATATCTTAATCTGATAAAATTACCAAATTAGGGGTTTCACAAACTAAAAAATAACCAGCACATGCAAATATACAATCTTAAAATTAACCCTAAATTATTATAAAAAACAATATCTGAACTAACCAAAATAGTTATCATCAAGAATCAATTATATTAAACATAATCTCAATCACTAAGGAAAAAAAAGAAGATATAATATCATGCATTCGATTAAAAACAATAAAAATTAAAATCTAAAGAGGGGAAAGAAAATCGATTCAGTACCGGAAATTTGATGCTCATGATCGGAGATAAACAAGAGTTTTTGATGTTATATTGAGTATATTACTAAAGTAATATAACAAAAAAAATAAATTAAGAAGTACTAAGAATAAATTAATCTATATAAAAATATAGGTAAGATTACCTATTTTACTTATACAACACTATATATACTTTAACATGCAATTCTAACTCATATCATGTATAAAATAATACAATAAAAACAAATGTTACAACTTAAAAAAACAATATTTTAACATAACATATAAGTAATTGACGTAAAAAAAATCATAAACTTCAACAATTAAAAAGTTTTGAAGAACAACATATAACAAAATAACAAAAAGTGATATACTTATCTAAGAATTTATATTTACAATTCGGTCAAACATATATAATTCAATCAAATAACATCATTCATAAATTGTTATATATATATACAAAAGCACAACCGAAATAACAATATATTGAGGTCAAAAACTTTATTTTAGTTCGAAATTTTAACTAAATATAAATCAATTATTCAAACCATATAACAAATATAATAATGTACAAAATTTTAAACAAAAGGAAAATATTTATTTAAAGTCATTTTTTTTTAATTTAAAAAAAAAAAAAAAAAAAAAAAAAAAAAAAAAAAAAAAAACGAATATCTATTATATACAAATACCTACACATGCATCTAAACCCTATAAAACTCACAACTCATCATCCCCTACATAACCATCTAACAAAATCTGCTTCTACCAAATCAATTTAATCAATAACGAAATCCTTCAAAGACCAAAAGGTAATCACAAACACACTTTTTATATGTAAATTAACCATAATTTTATATGATTTATCTATATATTCGATTTGCAACCTAATAGTGTATGTATAGATCATCGATGATAGGATTAAAATCAACTTAGAATCATGTATAAATATTTTTGTCCCATTGATTATGAATCCCCTGATATTAATAACAATGATATATGATATAACTTAAATAAACCCTATCATGATCATTAAAGTTTATATTAAATTTTCATATAATAAGTATGATTTGTTAATGTGTTTGAGTGTAAAAACCATCATCCACTAACATATCACAACAATCATTATCACAAAATTCATATTCATATTGTAATATTGGATTAAAACTTAGGAATTGCTTTATATAGGTTAACCTTCCTTTACAGAATATTTGTCATTGTAAATCAACAAACTAATATCCTGAAGTCAATGCATCCTTCACCATAAGCAATTACTATTAGAAACCAAAAACTTATATTCACTTTCATGATTTATTAATGTGGAAACAGGATGGCACAACAATTTCTTTTTGAAAATGCACAGGTAAAACTAAACCATCAAATTTTACGTTATGTACAAGCCATCGAAACAATGCATTTAAGATTGCAGGAATAATTGCATATCACTTACTTTACAATTACCATAACAGATCCTACCCAATGTATTTACAGAGTACTTTAAGACTCCAAACAACATGCTGTACTTGAACGGCCATGACAGGTACCATTACAAAACAGAGTTCACAAACATAGATGGCAAATGGGTGTTATCGGACAAAGAATGGATTGCCTTTGTTGCATCCAATGTGTCTCGCAACACAGCAACAATCCATTTTATAAGGCAAGGAGAAGAAGACTTTTATGTTACGGTATATGACATAAATGGATCAGAGTGTCCAGGGTATGACAGGCGTACTATAGGACCAAGAATGATCAGATGTTTGTCAACATATACCCCAGGATTCACGCTAAAAAACACGATCTATATATAACTTATCAATTTCATACAGTATCTAAATTGACAATTTCCTAAAATTACTTGCAGTTACTGCCAGGGGATTTCTTACAAGATATTTAGAAAAACACCTTCACACTCTATTATGATGGTCTGACATTCCAAGTTCGACACAAGCAGTGGCGAAACTTGACCATTTATTTTGGGGGGGCGAAATTATTTTGGGAGGGCCGAATCAGAGATTTGTTTGTAACCTCAACTAAATTACCCTTAAAACCTATAACATTTACACTAGGTGCCGTAAATTTTGGGGGGGCCGGGACCCTCCCTAGCCCTCATAAAGGTCCGCCATTGGACACAAGAGAATAAAACCATGGGAGGATAGAGTCATTAGAATGAATACATTCACAGGATGCGGTTGGGACAACTTTGTAGTAACAGCAGGAATAGAGTGTGGTCAGAAGCTTGTGTTCAAAAACCTAGGCAAATATACCTTATCAGTTGTCGTAATAGGAGGATATGATGGACTAGGATTGAGCAGGGAAGATATACGAACAACTTTGTTAAAAAGACCGCCAAGACCACTTATGTATCGCGACGGACATGGTAAGTTTTTGATTTTATAAACAACTTAAACTTTTAACAAAACATCAATTATTGAGAGAAAAAACTATAAATAAATCAACTAACTAAGACCAAATTTATTTTTACAGACGTGAGAATGCAGCACATATGCACATGGTACCATCACGCATCTCACATAAAGGAAGACAGAGTTGTTTACACACCCTTCCATCCAGATATTGGCTACTACTACAAACTGGTAATATGTTACTAATAATATTGCAAAAACAAACATTACATATAAGTAGTACAATATTCTAACATATGCAAAATCTTATGTGACCAACCAGATAATCAACTCACCAATCTGGGATGCCTTGGACATGCACAAGTACATAAAAGCATAGATTGTCCACATGAATGTCGTATATGTTATCAATTTACAAGTGCTTTTAAAATAGACAAACCCATTTCAAATACAATCTTTGGTCATGGAAGGAAACTGGTATCAATTTGGAAAAGATTGTCACTTTGAAGAACACAAGATGATGCGCATTAAACTAATGTGTTATCAGACAAAGGTTATCGACGATGTCAACCAACGAGTAGCTATATTTCATGTCTGTTAATATACAATCGCAGTCTAGCTGTGTATCGCACATACATTTACATATATGTAACCCCTTTTTGGAAGACACAACCTTCAGGATCTTTCCAGTTTTTGTTTAGATATTATTAAAACTATGTATTTAAGTTTAAACAAGTTGTTACTTTCGTTAATGATTACTCATTTGCTAATCTGTTATTGATTCAACATGATTTAAGAATAGTACAAATAATGCAAAGAACCTAAACACAGATTTTCCCAGACAATTTTTGCTAATCTATTGTTGATTCAACATGATTTAATAATATTACTAATGATTGGGTGTGCCCAAAAACAAATTTTCCACAACAAATTGTTTACATAATACCTGGATTCAACACAATGTCATGCCACAACATTTTGTTTACATAATATATGCATTTAACATACACCTATATTTGATGGAAAATGTTAAGTAACCAATCAAACAACACAACGTCAAAATAGAGAAACAACTAACAATCCTAAAAAAATAATAACATAAACTAAAAATAACATAAAACATACTTATGCATCAAATTAAACAATAACAAAGACTAACAATCCTAAAAAAGATCATATCATAAACTAAAAATAACATAAAATTGACAACACATTAATAAACATCTAAAATATATTAACATGATTAAGTCATACTAATAAATACACATACTAATGTCATAATAAAGAGTAATAAACATCCATCATATACCACAAGCAAAAGATTGTTAGACCCCGCATCTAAGCCATAAAGATTACAAACCAAAACACATAAACGATCATAGCAACAAAGCAGACGCCACTAATACTCCAACGCCTTCACCATCTCCACCATAACAAACAATTCTTCGAGGCGCTCCTGCATCTTAATAACATTCATCAGGAGTTTAGTAGCTTCCAACAGATCTTCTTTTTGGATCTTCAAGAGATGTGAAACGCACTTCAAAGATCCCTCCCAGAAAAACATCTCCACCTCCGTCACCAGATGTCTAAATCTGCGAACCCGTCCTTGAATCTCTGTCGCTCTCCTTCTAAACTCCGCCTCTGCGCGCTTGGTCGTTTCAATTTCATTTGCATAAAATACAAGCATCATATCTTTTGCCCTCCTAGAACCAGCAATTCTTGCTAATTGATCACAAACATGCATTGGAGTAGGCATTTTTGAACCTATAAACACTAAACTTTGATTGCAAAATAAAAATTATCATTATTAACAATCCACATATACATCAAACAGAACAAAAGGGGGTCTTACAAATTAGCAACAATAACGTCATGCAATAACAAACAAATGGAGTAGGCATTTTTTAACCTATATACACTAAACTTTGATTACAAAATAAAAATTATCATTATTAACAATCGAAACATAGATCAAACATAGCAAAAGGGGGTTTTACAAACTAGCAACAATAACAGCACGCAATAACAAACAAATATATGTATATCAAAATACATATGCCAACAAACAAATACATTATATTTAACTTAAACATGCACACTAAAGGTTCAAAATAATAGTCGGATACTAAAAAATACTCATTTTTACTCTAATTAAAATAACAACAAGTAACCAACATCGAAGTTCATAAACTAACTCACATTGTATATTAGCAAGAAAATCGAATAGATTCTTGGAGAAGATGAACAGTTGGTGATCCAAGATGACCCTTTGATTCTAAGAGCTAATTTGATACGCTTTATGTTAATAAAATAAACATTAGTAGTAGTTAGGTGGTTAGGTGTTAATATTATTATAATAAGAATAATCAAATAAAAATACAAAAACAATAACATATTATTAAAAAAAAAAATACTATTTAGGATATAATGTTCATGTACAAACAAGTTAACATTTCAATAATAAAATTCATATCAGAATTAAAATAGCAAAACAACTGCTTGTTAATATATATATATATATATATATAACTGTATGTAAACATAAACAATAATAAACTAAATTACATTTGAAATTAAACAAACAAGAAATCACAAGACGTGCCCGCCTAATAACATATTATTGAAATAATCTCTATTTAGTATCTAATGTTCATGTACAAACAATTTAACACTAAAATAATAAAAATCATATCACAATTAAAATAGCAAAACAACTTTTTGTTAATATATATATAACTCTATGTAAACATAAAAAATACTAAACTAAATTACACTTTGAATTAAACAAACAGAAATCACAAGTCGTGTCCACCCAAGTGTACTAAACATGATTTACACACTTTGAATTAAACAAGCAATAAATCACAAGTCGTGCCCGCCCTTGGGCGGGCTTAAACGGCTAGTGTGTGTGTGTGTGTCTATATATATATATATATATATATATATATATATATATATATATATATATACTAGTGGCAAAACCCGTCCGATGGACGGGTATGACTTGTGGTTTTTATTTTTAGGATTTAGTTGAACAAATATATAGTAAAAAGTAATTAAAAGTTAAATGAAATGGTTAAGAAATTATATTTATTTGTAGCTATTAGGCGAACCCGTCTTTCGGCTGAAGGCATACGGAGCGTTGTGCTAACTCCAGGTGTTGCTCAGTCGAGAACTTACTCTTTCATTATGTGAAATGGTTTATCCATTTGTAACTGTTGCTTACATATGGTTCCTGCTTTTTTTGTAACAGATACTATGGTCATATGTTATGTCATTTAAACAATATATCTCATAATCTATATAAAATATGTTAATTTGAATTAGTTTGAAACTGTGTTAACCTGTAACTTTTTTGTTGCTCGAGGGTTTTCAGTTTCAAAACTAATGGGTTCTCGGTGGAATTTGTTTTTTACTAAACCAGTGTTCATTTATTACTTGAAAGATTGTTGCTTGAATACTTAAAAAAACTTAAGTTAACTAATTGGACCAAATGTTATTGTTTTGTGTTCTCCTTCAGCATGGAACATAAAAAATGAGCCACACTCGTAAAATTTAGGATAATTATTTTTGTTTTGGTTACTTTGATATCGTAAATATAATGGGTCAACCCATTTTTTTTTTACCCCACACCAGTTTGTTAAAGTGCCCAATTTGACCCATTACACAGCCAAAACCATCCGTTTTTCCAAGTTTAATGCGGGGTCTCGTTAAGTAATGACTAAAATATATGGACATAAAATAAAATAATGAAGAACGGTTATTCATATACGAATTAAAACTTGCTTGTAAACAATGTTTGTTGTGTCGTTAGTGAATTCGTCATCTTTGTTACAAGAAAGGACTTTCAAAGATTTTTTAGTCTTCACCCTTGAAACATCTACATATAGTTGTTCGTGTGACGGGCGGTCTCGCTTCATGCTTGACAAAATCTAACAGGGCGTAAATATATAATGAATAACAACAAATATTTTAAACACATGAATTGGGGGGGGGGGGGGGGGGGGGGGAAGAAAGTGTCCATGTCGTTTATGTAAAGCTAACAATGAAAAGTGTGACACACATAAATGGATGGTTATTATTATAAATAAATATCTAAAGTGGTCAAGGAGTCGAGGGCAGTGATATGCTTTAGAAACTTAAAAGCTAAATATTGACTTTAAATACTTAAGAAGTCAAGGTTGGTGATATGCTTGTGTATGGATTCACACTCACTATCATCCAAAAACAGGTTGTTTGTAGGTTAGTATGCATATCAGTGGGAGTATGTCAACCCCACGTGTAGCTAATAATAAGTTGTAAGTGAAACATAAACTTTGTAATCAACGATAACAACACGATATGAGTTTCATTTTAGTTTGTAACGAAGTTCTCAAATTTAATTTCTTCTTTTAGTTCTCACAGAAAACCCAATGAATAATCATTTCGTAAGTTTCACTTAGAATGATAGCCTTCAAGAAACTATTGAGATAAATGGTGTAGTGGAACTTGTTTTTAGCTCTTGAATATAAAAAAGGTTACATTTATGTGTTACTTTTGAAAGTTGTTAGTTTAAATTCAAATTAAGTTTCCCAAAGTCATAAAATAGAAGTCTAAAAATATCAGCTAATGATTAAGAGTTGATTATTGTATGCAAAGAAGATGAAGTTCCTTTTGTTAAGATAGGAGAAGAGATTATGAACTTGAAGATCAAATTATCATGGGTAAGTGTTGAACCACTTGCACCAGTTATGAGAGATAGTACCCTTCATCATACGTACAAATTCACTTGTCTCTCAATTAATCATAAAATCTAAATCAATCACCAAAAATAAGTTTAGCATACAAAGTTTGGATGTAGCCTATGAGCTAAATCAGCTTCTTTATATTCAAATATCAATTGAAATCCCACGAGCTGGAATGCCCACGCGTCGCGGTGGGATGAATTGAGATTAGTTGTTGTATCTTTGCAGTCATTTCACTTGTGTGCTTTCCTTCCTCTGACACCACATCTAGAATCAAAATATAAGTCTATAAATATTTTAGTAAATAATTTACATGAAGATAGATGTGTCCTTTCTCTTAACCCATCACTTGCTAACACAATACACCCACTCTTTGTATATTTGCTTCACATCAATTAATACATACATATTCATTAGAAACCTACAATGTTCCATTCTCTAGCAATAAGTATTTCTTTCCTATTTTTGCTTATAAGTCTAATAGCTTTCAATACAACTTTAGGCAAACTGAAATCCCATGTTAGTATAGATAATGGATTTATTGATTATATACACATGTGAACAAAATGTACTCCTAAACTTTTCATTTGGAAGTTATCTTTATAAGTATGGTTAAACCTAATAACTAAGTAACAATAGAATTCAGAATTCAACCTTATGAAATACAAAAATCTATCTCGCCTTATTGTTATAGTGGACTTAAGTTACTGCAGTCTAACAGCTAGAGTAAAACAATAGAGATAAGTAGCCTACAGTAAACTTCATGGTCGAACATATTCAACTGACCTCAAAGGTTCAAAGCTCACACCTGTAATAATTAAATGACTAAAGGACTCAAAAATCAACACTCAAAGAGTTTGGTTACCTTGGTTAGTGTACGAAACTCCTTTTGCAGCTGCTTGCATCTGGGCTCGTGGTACTCTAAATGCAACTGGTTGCGCAAATATTTCTTCCCTGCATAATTAATCATATGTTAGATGTAGTAATTAGTTACCAAATTGACATGACTAATTATGAATTGTGACAAATAATAAAATTAAGGCGTATGTTAGATAACTACAAAATTTTGGCATCTATCAGTGTCACTCATAATATACTTTCTAGATAGATTAAGTCAGTAGGTTTAATATATTGTATTAGGTGTTGTGTTTATAAACGTTGCAATAATTGTATGTAATAAAAGAAATACTTTCCTAATAGATTGGAGTGTGACGATGGTGATTTCTTAGGACTCGCATTAGTGACTGTGAAACCAATCATTGTATCGATAGCTCACTCTTCACTCCATCCATTTCTTCACCTTCAACATACATAATTTTAAAACCAGTACCCAAACTCGCAGCCTTGTCTTGAACGCTTGTTACTTGTAAGTGAATCACCAAGACATGCTTCTACTGTGTATTAAGCTGTAATTTTAGGTAATATGATGCTAGAATATTTGAAATTTTATATTTATATAAAGTTTGTTTATAAAAATTTATCAATTTTGCGGCTGCTAGGTCATCTCAAACTGATTATTTGACCCCTAAGTAGTAAGAGCTAACCAAAGATAAAAAAATGGTTTATTATAACATTAGGTCACAACAAAGTAACTTGTTCACACGCTCGGGTTCGTGAGAGTGACGTTCAATGATAATATCGTAGTCAGTAATCATTTCTGGCCCATCTATTAAAACAATGGCACAAATTATGTCACTTGTTGGCAACTCATATTGCCTATTGCCGACAACCCCAAATAGGTGGACGCGAAACTCTGGGATCTGCCTGTTTGCCAATTTATCCTTGGTAGTTCTGAATAACTCTACCAAGGCGTTATGATGGTCCAAGAAGTGCATGATGCCTTCAACAATGTCTTCGCGCAATTCATTGGCTCTGTTGTGGTCAAAATGGGACAACCTGTTCCTCTCTTCATCGGTTACGTCGTAGATATGAAGCTGCAAAAATCTTGGAGTATCCAAACCCAATGGGCACAACCCCCCAATCCAGTGATAGATTTGGCCGGAAATCCTGAACACGTACGAGACACTGCCAGTGTTAATGGACTCATCTACTTTAGCTCCTAAAGATGTCATAGCGAAAATTTGGTTGTACGCACGAACATTGTCCATAAAATGCCTGTTGGAGAACAACGGGTGTATATATGGTGGATATTCCCGCACTATACATACCGCAGCACGCCCCCCTAAGCAACACCGATTATACTGAACTGTTGATCTAGAAGCAGGCAACCTTTCTTCAAGCTAATATGCCGCCCTGCAATGCCTGCAAACCTGATCGCACCGACCGAACTGCGTGTAGTCTAATGAAGGACCTGCAGCAGCAACAAATAGCAGAGTATGAGTTATATAAAGGAAATAAATCTGGAAGATGTATTAAAAAGTATGCATGCTCGGAAATGGAAGTCACCTTGGCCAGCTGGTTGTCTAGTATTGTTGCGCGCAACAAGCGTCGGTAGAGGTGTTTGGTTTGAAGGGCCTGTTTGAGGAGCACTGTTTACGCCACCCTCGGCACCTGGTATAGCGGAATTCGAGAAGGCTAAATGTCACAAAACATGGGTCAGATAACGATGGAAGACATGAGTGTCAGCAAAAGTAGAATAACAAAACATAATATGGTAACATTTTACCTCCACGTCTACGATGTTGTCTCCTAATGGTTGTGCAGGTCAGTGTTTGGCGTGAACGCTTCCTTTTTGCTGCGTACAAACCAAAAACACTGTCACGGCTTTGTTTTATAAATTGTATAACAAACGTTTACAACAACATTTACAGAAGAAATTAGAACGCATAATCTAAAGACACACTGTTGAAAGAAGCGGAAGAAGTTGGAGCTGACATATGTCTGTCATCATTGTTCAGGGTGACAGGTTTTTCCACATGCTGATGTGGCTGTCGACAAGTCTCTGTACGATGTCGGTGACAACGCCTCCAACAAAATCAACGTCGCGCGAAGCAGAGGTACAACCTAACGTAATTTCATTTGCTACGGGCACAGTGGCTGGACCAACATAGTAGGTACACACTTGAGAGACTGCAACTGCACACACATGACAGTAAAAAAAATTAGCAGGTGTAATAATAAAGCAACATACAAAACCGTAAAACATTACCATGTGGATCCACGGCTGTAGCAGCATAGTCCTGACATTCACTTCCATCCAAACTACTGGTAAACGTCGAGTAATATCTGTCAATAGTAGGAATCTGTATTGACGGCCCATTTAGAGTACATTGGAAAGGATCTTGGCACGGTATATTAAGTGGAACAGTTCTTGTAGCACTACCAGAGCTGGAACCGCTATGTATCTCAGAATCTGCATCAACCTTCTGCTTACCTTTATCAACACCTAAGCTAGTGTGTGACGAAATATCTGAATTCAGTGAGTGGTGTCCCTGTTCGGCAACCTCTCGTATAACTATACCACCAACAGTTCTTTCATACCCAAGTCTCCCTACGCTACATCCAATGTATTCATCACGAGCTATGTTTCGCACTTTCTGCCTTTCTTCTATATCAACAACTTCTATACATTCAACTGAGTTGGAAAAAGATTGGCCAATATCAATAGAACCTGGGATGTCGATAGTGGTTGTACAGCAGTTGTTACATTTTTTAACCCTTTTCTTAGATTAAGAACACAATATCATGTGATAGCTTTATTATCAATTCGCAAGGCATACATCAGTAATGCTCCTGGGTCCTTAATTGGAGGCCCAAACCACCAAGTGTCATTCTTCCAACCTGTAACAATTTTACATAGAAAATGAATGAAAAAGAAAAAGAAACATATTTAAAAGTATCAAACTCAAATTAAGATGTATATTCAGCATTTGGCCGAATAATGAAATGTTTGTCAACAATTCTTTGGTCACCGAGAGAAAGATAGTATATGATGCCACTATGGTGCACCTTAATCTACTCTTTAACACGAGCTTCTTCACTTGCGGATGGAGGCCTTAAAATCTCGATGAAACTGGATTGATTATTTAAGCACACTTATTAGCAAGACTGTATCATGAATTCATGAGAAAGATAGTGTATAGACTTTATGACTCACTTATCGATTAGTGCTTCATTCTTTGGAAAAGAGTAGACTGATTGTTCACTTTGTGACTGATACATGAGTTTAACATATTAGTGGGTCAAGAAATAAAATAAAAGAAATAGAGGTTACACAAGAATGCGGACCTCACTTTTACCTTTGAGTTTGTATACTGAATCTCTAAATGATGCACCAAAACTGTTGTTAATTCTGATCTGCAAAAAGCAAAATTTTATGAGGAAAATAAGAAGATATAAGATGAGGTAGGAACCTTAAATGTCCTACCTGTTTCGAAACTGCTAAATCAGTTAAAACTGGAATAATGGCATTGGCATTAGTCGGAGAGCCCAATGCTGCTATCCTGGTTATAGATCCAACTGAGAATGCTACATTTACAACTGAACCCACAACAAATCAATTCCAAACACCATCTTAATGAAACACCCTTTTAATTTAACGCACGCCTATAGAAAAACATCCTATATGAAATTAATCAACAAATCAAATCATTACCTCTGCAGATACGGCAAGTACATATAAGCAAGACGCTCTGGTGAGTAATTCTCAGCAAAGCAATTCTTCCTCACAGCAAAGCAATTCTCACCTTGGATTCATTCGTTTAAATAATCATTTAGCTTGTTTTACATGTTATAGAAAACGAATCCACGAGTTTAAGAAAAAATGGGGAAACAGCAGAGTACAAAGTATCGTTGTATGCACCTCTGTGTGTGTCAGCGAAACGAAAGTCCTAAAATGAAAATCAAGTCAATAGAGGTAAAATATCAATAAACTTGCTTTGAAAAGAGTTAAAGTTAACAGTAAAAATGAGATGAAAATTTGTAACTTAATATCAGTGTTTGTTTCACATAATAAAAGATTGAATAAACTGGACTCCTTGACCATTAGAGTTCCACTTCCTTTAGTTCTCTTGAACCCTTTCATACTGAGGGTTCAATCAGGCTATGTTTCTTTAAGATGGGCCATTCTTTGAGCTAACAACTTGCATGACTTCATCAGGAGACTTGATCCTATACGTCGATGCATACAAACTTTAAATTAGTACAATCACAAATTTTCAGCTTCATCATCTTTGATACAAATTTATGATTTATATGGATAATCAAAAAGTAGACACCAATTAAGAATTGGTCGCATACACCTCAAGACAATTTTTTATGCAGTTTTCTTGTAATGTGGTAAACGATACAATTTTTTTTGTAGCCAATCTATATAAAGGGGAAATATTAGCTACAATTAATTGTAGCTAATTGGCTACAATTTTGTACTAAAAATGTGGGTCCCTGATTATTTTTGTGGGTCCTGATTCTTTTTTGTGGGTCCCAGAATCATTGCTAGTGTATTTTTTTATAGAGGATTGTAGCCAATTGGCTACAAAAATTGTAGCCAAGCTATCCCCATATATAAATGAAAAAATCTTCCAAACTTAGACCATGAATATCTCAGCTCTCCGCTTCCATAAGCAACCATTGCCAAAGCCAGCGTCACCTCTGCCGACCTACCCTTCTTCCGCAGCTTACTCCCTTAGTTCACATTCCATTTCACTTCTGAGTATCTGCGAAAACTGATGTAAAGTTGCAAAAGCATATATCAGAATTCGGTTTAATGTCAGAATTGTTTGCAAAATTAAAGGTTATCTTTTAACCACATACTAATTATGCTTTTAATAAAAAAGCTTACAAATTATGAACACAAACCTCATCCTCCAAACCAAGACCCAAGAACTCAAGAAAGGTCCTGGAAACATCATCATTTATATCGACTATCAGAACGCTTACCGGGACATAAGCAATTAATCCCTAATAACATTTAATTGAAACTGAAAATCACATATTTATTATACCAATTAAAAATTTTAAGTTCAAATGCTAACCCATGCAAAACTTGACACAATTAATTATCATGCATACCCAAGTAACACATAGAACCTTCAATAATAAGATTTGTTGAATTCAGCCTATGCAAACTTGACACAATCAATTAACTGCAACAATAACAAATAAGAGAACAATTAATTATTGAACAAAAAACAAACATCTAATGAAGATTAATCCATACCTCTCCTTCCCTTAAACTTCACTTGAAACCTCCTGAAGTAACACCTTGACTTCTAGGATTTTACGAACACCTTCAATAAGATAAAAGTTAGAAGAAGTTAGAGGAAGTTAGCAGAGGCTTAATTAGTCTTACAAGAGTAGGTTAGTTTTTTGAGTTTTGGTAAAAAGAAGAAATGAGAAACACACCTTAATAAACATCAAATACATCTGATATACAACCTATATTCAATCAAAAATTACGAACCTGTTTTTCTATGCTAAGTGTCGCAACCAAATCATCGGCTTTATGTTTCAACAGCAATATCCTAAACCTAAAACTACTTTATGAACACATAGCACACATCTCCAAACTTTAACCTAATAAATACATAGTGATTCACAAGTCATAGACCTTAAGCTAAAATTTACCACACATTTTATCTAATTCGTTACGTAAATCAAACTCATTCACAATCACATCACTACTGCTGAAAAAACCTCAAATAAAACTTAACTCTAAGCCGAGTACACAATCATTATTCTTCGCAACCAAAGCATCTACAGTAAAACCTAAATCTAATCATTCAAAATAATTAACAATCACATCATTGAATCACCTATAAAAACCTCAAATAAAACCTAAGACCAACAAAATTAGCAAACCTTCTTCGCAGCAGAACTATCAACTATATATCAAACTTATTACAAAATCAAACTCGATTCACAATCAAATCACTACCACCGCAAAAACCTCAAGTAAAACCTAACTCTAAGCCAAGTACACAATCATAAATCTTCTTTGCAACCAAAGTATTGAGAATAAAACCTAAATCTAATAATGTAAGCTAATTAATAGTCACATCATTCCAATCACCTACAAAAACCTCAAAAAAACCAAAAACTAATTACAACTCTCAAACTTTTTTCTTAGCAGCCGAATCATCGACTATATATAAAATTAAATAGTAAAGTCTTATATCATAAACAAATGAAGTGACCCTAATGCAACTAAACCTCAAACGAAAACTAAATTTACTCGTATAGAAAGAAAACAGTAACATCATTAGCATTCGAATGGCATAAATTTCCCTGACTTCTACTGCTAAAGTTTGCTACTAAAACAATATCGCATGCATATTCATCTAGCATTATTTAGCATCAACTAAAAAGAAAAATATTAATACGTTCACAATGAACAATAGATATTTCATAAAAACAAATCATATCAGGTCATTATGTAATTAACGACAACTGCTATGGAATCGTAAAAATAAAAAATTTATTGATATGATTTACCTGATCATGATGGGATATGCTTTTAGTGTGTGGCGTATTATGAGCGGCTATGTCAGGTTTCTTGAATAGAGGGTAAAAGTGATCAAAGACATTGGTGGAATATGATTTTGGATGTTGAAGTAGTAGGGTTAGATAAATAGAAAATATGTTTTAATATAAAAACGAAACTCACCTGCAGTTGTTAGGGTTTGTAGTTGTGGTGGCAGGTGGTGATTTTGAGGTGTGATGAATGACATTAGGGTTTAAGGGATATAGGGTTGTTGAAGATTGACGTTTCAAAAACATAGAAGATTGACATTGCATAGTTTATCATCTTTGATTTGCAAATTCTAAAACAAATATTGTGTTGCTCTAGTGGTTGAGATGTTTAATGTTTAATGTTAGTAGACATCCCAAGTTTGATCCTCGCTAACATCATTTTTAAATTAAATTTTTCTCGAATTTTAGTGCCTGTAACCTTTAATTCATGCTTAGGTGGACTTAATGTGATGACATGGAATAATGTCATTTAAAAAAATAAAAAAAAAATGCCACATAAATATAATGATGACATGGAAATATGACTTGGCATTATGGGATGCCAAGTGGCATTTTATGTGGCATGCCTCCTCTTATATATAATGTGTATATATATATATATATATATATATATATATATATATATATATATATATATATATATATATATATATATTTAAATTTATAAATTAATATATACTAGTTGTACAACTTAGAGTATTCAAATAATTTTTATATTAGTATACATGTTTACTTGCACCAGTGACAACCAATAACCAATGTTGTAAAAATCGCTAAACGCTAGTGAGTCGGTCGGGTAGGGCCTAGCGATTAATCGGTTAGGCGGGGATTAATCAGAGATTAATCGGATTGAAATTTTTATGCACAAATTTGTAATTTTAAATATTATATTATAGTATATGTATGAGATAAGCATAGTGCATCAAAGTTCAAATATTTCAAGTGTTCAAATATAAATATAATACATAATTCTTCAAAGTTTAAAGTCAAATATAGATATTACTTGGTTTGTTGATCATTTCTAAGCGATATTTGACCGATTTTGTCCGATTAATCGATTTGTTGACAGATTTTTAAGCGATTTTGTCCGATTTTTAAGCGATTTTGTTCACCGACTTTTAAGCGATTTTGTCCGATTAATCGGTTTGTTAACCGATTTTTAATCGATCTTTGACCATACCGCTTAAATAAGCCGATTATGATAAATCCGGGCGCTTAGTGACCAATCAACGACTATGCGAGGATTAATCGGCCGCCTGGGCCGATTTTTACAACAGATGTGAGAACTATTATATGACTAAGGTCATTTCTAATGGAGTGAGGTAACATATCTCAATAAAGTGATTTAGACGCCAACTCATCACTCAATTACATTGTAGGGACGGTGGGTTTAAAGTGAGTATGTCTCTGAATATACACATATTATGTGTCATTGCACCAATCAAATAATCAATTAAAGGACTCATTTGTATAGATAGTGGAGATGTAACTAATTAAATGACATTGTAGTTTTCATATATAAGTTCAATAGATTGTAGATTGGTGTGAAATAGTATAATAATCATGTGTCACTCAATTTAGCAAAAAAATGATGTATGCGAGTTGAATGCCTTTAAAGTGGGTGTTGCTATATACACTCTATCCAATCACAAGTCATTTCACTCAAAAGTCATTTCATGTCTACTTGTAATATATTTATAATATTTTGTGTGAATTAAAAGAATATTTTTTGACTTGTTATGTTTTCCGGTACGAAGCAAACACACATATATATTATATATATTAAACTAGAAGGGTACCCGCGCAATGCGGCGGCGGGTACCCGATGACTATTTTGTAGCGAACAAATGTTTTGAGGTGGTGATGTGATGAGATGGTGGTGACAGCAGCGGCGATAAGTATAGTTATATGTGTTTGCTTACCCGTTTAGTGAATTCGTTTCACAACACTTCGAATGTATATGTTTTAGTTGTAAGTGTTTGTTTGGGTTACCCGTAACTTTCACGCGACATCATTATTCCCGCATATAAAAATACCCTCGCAATCTCTTACGCGTCAAACACTCCCCCAAAAGTATATGATTTTAACGAATCAAGATTATATTGATTGGAATAAATGAAATAAAGGTTAAAGTTGTAAAAATTTGAATTAAAATAAAATAAACCCACTAAAAATATAAAAACTAAAAACTCATAAAAATACATTAAAATGGATGTTGAATTAAAGAGCATAAAATTTTAGAAAATATGGTGAAATTAGATTATAA
This sequence comes from Chrysanthemum seticuspe, assembly GCA_019973895.1. Taxonomy (NCBI): domain Eukaryota; kingdom Viridiplantae; phylum Streptophyta; class Magnoliopsida; order Asterales; family Asteraceae; genus Chrysanthemum; species Chrysanthemum seticuspe. Next base: position 119,819,687 of record BPTQ01000003.1, read on the forward strand.
TATAAATAAGTAGATAAAAAGATATTTTAATTTGAAAATAAAGATGAATTTTTAGTTGAGAAGTGACACATGTCATTTTATAATTGAAGCTCCTTATCTTAATTTTTGGTGGTTAGGAGTTAGGCTTGGAGTTTGTTAGAAGTTAGGCTTGGACTTTGTTAAGAAGTGACACATGTCATCTCATGATTGGAGCTCCTTATCTAAATTTTACATGCATTATAATATATCTTTCTATAATAAGCAAGTAAAAAAGTCTGAATTTTTAAGCCTTCTAATTTTAGAAGGCCTAAATGCATTATAAAGTAGTATAGATATTTTTGTGGGTAATTAAGTAATTTGGTACCAACGAAACTTATGCAAATTTTAGTCTCATTTTTTAGGTTGGGGTTGAGGCTTAGGCTTATAATTTTAAAAATAACTTTTTAGTAAGAGATGTAAACAATATGATAACTAAATTCATTGCATATTAAAAACATATTTATTACATCAAACAAACATTAGACAATACAACATAAACGACACAAATAAAATAAAGACCTACATAGCACATTTAAATTATTCCAATACTACCTCTTCAACATTACAGTTTGACCAATTTGAGCGAAGCAATTGATCGTAATAGTTTATCCGCTATTTGTAAAAAGATAAAAAGTGTAGAAGTGCCCATTTTATTTCTTGATTGTATTGTACATTTCAATGTAAAAGAATAAAAAGTATAGAATGCCCATTTTTTTTCATGATTGCATTGTACATTTTAATGTAAAAAGATAAAAAAGTATTATACATGATGGCTATTACATTTGTCAATTAATACAAGTTGGGAAAAAAAAAAGGCTTTGATACATGGATCTAACTAAAGAGGCCTAAAAGGAGACCTAATGCATAAATGTATTGTACAGTACTGGTACTGTACAATACATTTATGCATTAGGTCTCCTTTTAGGCTTTTTTAGTTAGGTCTATTTATCATTTTTCAAAAAAAAAAGTTACAAGATTGCATTACTGTATGAGCTAGCATTGTACATCATGTGCCATTCCTCTACTTGTAGATAAAAAGATAAAAAAGTTGCAAGATATATCGCTTTTATAAAAGATAATGTTACTGTATGGAATTAATACAAGAGGAAACTATCGCTTTTATACATCATGTGTGGGTCCTCCTAACAATCAAATCCATCAACTCAATAGTGCATATAGAAGATTTGTAGTGTAAATAGAAAATCTCCTTTAAAGTATACTTGCATATATGACAAGCCAACAGATCCTACATAATGCCAAGTGTCATGTATATAGGTGTTATTGTCTTATGTAAGAGTGTATAAGCTAAGAGCACCAGCAATGAGTCAAGTTAGCAATAGCTTTTTCTTATTTTAAAAAGCTTTTTAAAGGTGTTTTGTAACATTGCATCAATAGTTTTTCTAAAAGCTTTATACAAAGACTTGGCAAACATCAAGTCTTTCTCAAAAACTTTAGCTAATAAACATTATGTGTATTAAATGCATTAAATGCTTCAAGTCATTGAAAACTTGGAGCATTGTGGATGCTCTAATACTAGACATCATTATTACTTTATTTGGAACCACATGTAAACTAAAGGAATATATATCTCTTTTCTCTCTTTAGAGCGTCTACAATGCATAATACATTTAATTACTAAAGTTTTCAAAAAAAAATTGAAGTTTACTAAGTTATTATATACGGAGTAAAAGCTTTTTAAAAAGCTTTTGATGCAATGCAAAAAATTCTTTCAAAAAGATTTTTAAAATAGTGAAAAGCTTTTCATAACTTGAATGCTCTTAGAACTGATTGGATGAACAAAGTTTACCAAGTTATTGTTGAAAAGCTTTTCAAAATGATTTTGATGCAATGCAAAAAATTCTTTTAAAAATTTTTAAAAATAGTGAAAAGCTTTTCACAATTTGACTAATTGTGGATGCTCTTAAACTGATTGGATGAACAAAGAAAGTAAAAAGTGTATTAAACTAATTAAGTTAAAAATAAATAAATAAATAAACTGATTGGGTATAGTCACGGAGGTGTAAGCAAGCTTGAGTTATATTTAGTACTAGGTATTGGGTTATTACTTGGCTTTTGGAATGGTTCACTTGCAAACAATTATCTTCTAACATTTTCATAAGGTATAATCTTTACAGTTGAAAATTTATATTTTTATGTTAACTTGTTCTATTAATATGCTAGATAATAAGTTTGTCATTGATTTTATATGATAGATTTTCATATAAAAATAATTATAGAAACTCAATTTTGACATGATAATTGTTTTAATAACAGATTTTGTATATGTTAACAAGTCTTATATGCTAAATCATTTCATGCAAATGATTGTGTATGATTAGATAATAACTTTTACGTATGCTTTAAAAATTTAACGTATATACACATAAGACACCATTTGAGTTAAAGTCTTTGACATGAAAAATACATGTTGCATGTATATTTTTATCTTTCATAAGCTGATCATGCTAATAGTGAGCTTTTCAAGAGTATAGCTTGTATTTTGTTAAATTATTCTAATACGCTTTAGAATATTATGAATTGATACACAAAGACTTGGAATATACGTGATGACGTATAGTCTATATTCGGGTCACGCGCCCGACTAAAGTCCGATACTAACGAGCCCAGCACGAACTGGGCTAAGCCGATAAGTGTTTGGGCCTACGAAGGCCCAATCCGAAAGTTATTTATGGAATGCGATATCGGATATCTTCTATCTTTAGAGATAATCGTTCCACAACCCACTTAGGCGGGATACGCCGAAGGTTGGGGAACACGGAACCAACAAGGATTCCGTGTGTATATAAAGGGAATCATATCCCTCGTTAAAGGTATGATCTACAAACCCTAACTCTCCTTTAACCCTAAACCGATTACTTACTCTCACGCCGGAGGATAATCGTGGGAGACAATCCCACGATAAGCCTAACGGTGTTTTCTGTTACTTAGTGCGCAGGTCTCAAGAATCAAGACTCAATTGGTACGAGAGTCGGAGCCCCGAACAAGGAACGTCCAACTTTTGTATCAACAATACGTGACTTAATTTGACATATCTTTTACGTAATTACAACAAAAGTCTGTAGCTACAAATAATTCGTCTCTTGGTATAACTGAAAAATAGAACAAACATGTTTCCTTACACTCTGTGTTACATGTGATTACGAGGTTTTTGGTCCTAATAACAAGTATGATAGCTTAGAGCATGGGGTGTCGTGGGTTGCCCACTTCTTTTCATTTAGGCCCCACGTGTGCCACCTCACCTCCACATCACTCCAACACACTCACTTAAAAATACCCCCCAATCACAACTTACTCACTTTTTTTCATTTGGGCCCCACCCACCCTCATTTTTTTTCTTTTCCAAATTTTCCAAACACAATTAAATTCATTTCATTCATTTAAAATAAAAATACAACTACAATACGAAACGAAAAAAAAAAAAAAAAAACATACGATATATTTTTTTTATCTTGGTCCAAGTATTTAAAATATTTGATCTTAATAGATAAACTAAATTATCAGTTACCAAAACTTATAAACAAAAATAAGTAAAAAACAACAAGTCATTAAAAAACAAAAGAGTTTTATCTTGTTGGTCAAGTATTAAAAAACAAAAGTATTAAAAAAATAATAAAATTTACACATGACCCTTCTTCACGTCTATATAGATAACGATGAGACCCAGTTACAGTTTTAGAGAGAGAAACCCAAATACAAAGCATCATTTCTAGAGCGAGAAACACACCATTTTCACAGAGAAGAAGAAAGGGTTTTATCTTTCAAACGGTAATATCCATACGTTATTATGAAATGGGTTTGTCGTTTACCATGTCGTTGTAACGACGAGGAGGTGACTGGCGAGTTGTGATGGTGTCGTGGCGAGGGCCAAATTGAAGTGGCGAGAAGCCACGTATGATTCGGCGAGGAACGAATTCATCCACACCCCATGCTCTTATTGTTAGAAAAATGTTGATTTGCACTTGTGTTATATGCTTAAGTTTGTACTTAAAAAAGAAGCATCATCAGTTTGTCAAGATGTACAGATTGACTAAAACATTTAAAATATAAAAGTATTTATGTTTTGACCTTTTAAAAAAATTATAATAAAAGCGGTTACATCAAAAATTGATTAAGAAAATACTCCGTATTGTTTTGAACTTACTACCTTAATCAAGTATTCGTTGGTTTTATACTTGTTTTTAACCATCAATGAACGAGCATATAGATCATCGTTTAACAATAAACATTCGCTTTTATGGGTAGTGCTTAGGCTGCCTCCAATAGTTCGATCGAGGCTTGCCTCGATCGATTGAAGAATCGATCGTCCTTGATGTGGAGCTAGCCAAAAAAAGAACTCCACTTGGTCGTCTGCTCGATCGAAACCACAAAACACAAACGTCCAAGATTTCTAGCCGTTGCATATCAAAAAAAAAAAAAAAAAAAAAAAAATTACCGTTTGAAATTTTATATAAAAAATAATAATAATAAAAAAACAACCCTACTAAACTACCCTATAAATACACAACATATTTACACACTTAAACTCACAAATCTCATTTCACACATTCTCTATATTCTTTCCACACTATGAGTTTTAATTCTTACGAGCTATTCATTGCCGATTCGTCATCGGATGATAAAAATGAAGTTAGTACCGAGTTTGTGATGTTTGCGGAAGAGTGTTGGGAGGCTTTTCAAGCGTCACAAAAACTCTCACGAAACACTGTTACTAGGGATCGTTTGGGTGCTCATAACCGTTTAGTGGATGCTTACTTCAGCGAGACCCCAAGATACGGCGATATAGCATTCCATGATCGTTTCCGTATGAACCGACGACTATTCACACGAATTGTCCGAGATATAACCGATCATTCACCTTATTTCCAACAAACTCCTAATTGTACAGGCGTACTTGGTATTTCTCCATTGATGAAGTGTACTTCGTCAATCCGTCAATGTTGATGCTCTAGACGAATACGTGCAAATGGGTGCGTCAACAATTCGTGAGTGTCTCGAAAATTTTTGTGAGGCCATAACGGAGTTATATGGTGCAGAGTATTTGCGAAAGCCGACGGTTAATGACATTGACAAACTCTATGCTCATCACTACGAAAGTCATGGGTTTCCTGGGATGATAGGAAGCATCGATTGCACAGATTGGCCGTGGGAGAATTGCCCACATGGTTTAAAAGCTCAATTTTGTAGGGGTGATCACGGGCAGAATCATTTTATTTTATTGAAAGCTATCGCGTCCCAAGATTTATGGATTTGGTATGCGTTCTTTGGTGTCGCCGGGATGAATAACGACGTAAATGTTTTACGTGCATCGCCTATTTTCAATGATCTCAAAACGGGGAGAGCACCGGATGTGGAATTCGTTGCTAACGGCGTGCCTTATAAACGCGGATATTATCTTGCTGATGGGATATATCCGAAATGGTCGGTTATTATGAAGTCCATTAAAAATCCAGAGACGAATGATCACAAACGAATATTGTATAAGACGATGCACGAAGCAGCAAGAAAAGATGTGGAACGTGCTTTTGGTGTACTAAAGAAGAAGTGGCTAATGATTAAACATCCGGCTAGAGGGTTTGACAAAGAGCGCCTATCGCATAGTACACATGCATCATATTACATAATATGATAATTCAGGACGAAGAGCGGGCGATATCTCCCGTATTCTTTCCAGCAGAGCAGCACCGTTCTTATGATCCCATAAGAACGCATGTGGAATCGTTGGAAATTACCAGGGAGATATGCAACAGAACAGCTCATCTTAGCCTCAAAGCCGATTTGGTGGAAGACATTTGGCATCGTCATAATCAAAACTAGTTTAGTCGTTGTATTGTCGTAATGTTTTAATTTTATTTGAATTATTATGTAACGTTTTAATTATTAATGAAATTTTATTTTGGGTTAAAAATGTTAAAAAAAAAAAAAAAAAAAAAAAAAAAAAAATGAACTTGGTCGCCCTTACTGAGGCACCTAATCGCCTGAAGGTCGCTGGAAAGAGAAAGCTGACGTGGCAGTGAAAAGTAAGGGATTGAATCCCCTTACTCGGGGCAACCTTAGCACGGCGTTCAACCCTACCTAGTACTATTTGTATAATATACTAAAAAGCGTACATAGTGTACGCAAAGCAAGCCAAGCAAAGCAAGCATTTAATGCAAAGTTTCCTAACTTGGCAGAAATAGTCCATGAGGTTCAAGTAGCGCTGCAAAGTACGTCCAAACATTAAATGCAAAGTTTTACAACTTGGCAAAAACAGCCCCTAAAGTTTAAAGGGCGTTGCAAGGTAAGTCCTGTAGAATTAATTGCTAACTATAGCAACCTGGCAAAATTAGTCCCTAAAGTTTAAGTGTCGCTACAAAATAAGTCCTTTGAAGTCAATCCCGCTGCATCGCGCGGGTTTCCACACTCGTTCATTACAAAAGGGAGCAAAAGTCTACTGAGAGAACTGGATGACTCCATGTCAGAGGACTAGATTTTCAATGTAAATGCATCATTAATTACTTATGGCATGGCAATGCCTGAAGGCATAACTTGTACAAATAACCACTTAAACTATTAGTGTCGTGCTTGAGAAGATAAGGTGATTTTTAGTGATTACTACTACTACAGCCTAATCACAAAATGTTTAATTTAAAACTATAAAGTGCCGTGCTTGAGAAAAAGCTTCCAATAACAATGTCACACAAAGATGAAATTAAGTTGTATGGGTTTGAGCATAGAGATACTAATTTTTATACTCTTTTTGTTTCAAGATAATTGTATCTCGATGATGAAAAAAAAAAAAAAAAAAAAAAAACATAATTTAAAAAAAAAAGAAAAACAAATTATTATTACAGTTTTATTTTTTTTACTTTTTAGTAGGATGACGGTTTACATTTGACAAATTAATTAATGTATTCTTTAATATTTATAAAAATATTAAAAAAAAAAGGTAATATAATAAAGTCAATCAGATATCATTATCTATTTTTATTAATTGACAATTAAATTAAGAAATTTAAAAAAAATGTGAACTATTAATTTGAGAAGAAAAGAATACCTTGTTTTCCTTTTAGCAATAAAAAAATATTTTTGTAAAAATATTTTAATTTTTTTTTTAAAGATACCACTAGACTCTTAAAACCAAAATAAATAAGACCGGATCGAAAAATGTCTGTTCGGTCACGTTTTGATCGGTTATCGGTTCGAGTCGATTTTCGAGCAGATTTTGCTCAACCCCTGAAAGTACATGATGCACCAATACAACCTCAAGCAAGACACATCTTGCAATTCTAAAACCAAACACCACTTTAAAAATATGATTAAGGGTCCGTTTGGTTTGTAGATGGGTTTTGGATTAAGATTTGGATTTGGATTTGAGTTTAGATTTGGATTTGGATTTGAATTAAAAGTGTGTTTGTTTTGTTAGAGGGATTAGATTAATAAAATGTAATTAATATTTAAATGAAAAAAGACGCAATTTATAACCAGAAAAAGACAAAGAAAAAATTAAATTATAGGACTTTTCAAAAGGTAGCACGGTTCTCAACACAAAATTAATAAACCAATCTCAAAAGTTACCTATTAGGTAGGGATTTTCACAGCCCCTTATATAAGGGTTTTTATCCCAAAAGAAAATCCAAAACCTCCCAACCAAATGACATTTTATTAGTCCATTGTTAAATCCCGTGCCAAAACCTGGCAACCAAACGGGCCCTAAGTAGTAAGTTCATCTTCAACTATGGTTGTCAAATGATTTTCTTTTTTTCTTTTTTTAAAAAAATAGAGCACAAAAATTATCTCCAATTAGGCATGCTTCATGTTTAAAGGAAATTCTAAAGTATTACGTATTTTAAATCCTCTATATTTAGTTGACTAATATTGACTTTCTAAACATATAACAATGTAGATAATTTAGTTGTTGATATGAAAATTATCAATTTAGCAAGGTATGAGTTTGGAGTATAAGGTGTTGTTTGTTTATTAAAAGACTTTGAATCTGAATTTGATTCGTACATCTGAATTTAAATATGCGGTAGAAAAATCTGGGGATTCTCATTTTAATTTGAATAAGTGGTTGAGAAATCTGAATCTAACTCAAATAAAACTGTTTGTTTTTGTAAAAATGTCTGGATGTGTTAAACTGTCAGATTTTACAATATATATATAAAACCATTACATTCGCACGATAGATAAAATTTATTAAAGAGTAAATTACACCGTTCGTCCTTGTGGTTTGCGTTGACCGCAGGAGTTCGTCCTTTGACCAAAAAAGTTGCACCGTCCATCCTTAAGTGGCAAACGTTATGCGCCATTAGTCCCTCCCTCTAACGGAGCCCACTAACGGTCGTTAAGTCTTGTTAACCTGAGGGTATAATCGTCATTTCAACACCATAAGGACGAACGGTGCAAGGACGAACGGTGTAGTTTACACTTTTTGCCCGTTTTTTTACGTTTTCGTCCGTTTTCGTCCGTTTTCTTACTTTTTCGTCCGTTTACTTACGTTTTCTTACTTTTAACTCCGTTTTTTTACGTTTTCGTCCGTTTTCTTACGTTTATTTACGTTTTCGTCTGATTTCTTACGTTTTCGTCCTTTTTTTATGTTTTCATCCGTATTTTTACGCTTTACTCCGTTTTTTTACGTTTTTCGTCCGTTTTCATCCGTTTTTATCCGTTTTTATACGTTTTTGTCCGTTTTTATACGTTTTCTTCCGTTTTTCTAACGTTTTACTATGTTTTTTTTTACGTTTTCATCCATTTTCTTACGTTTTCGTCCATTTTCTTACCTTTTTGTCTGTTTTCTTACGATTTACTCTGTTTTTTTTACGTTTTCGTCAGTTTTTTTTTACATTTTCATTCATTTTCTTACGTTTTCGTCAATTTTTTTACGTTTTCGTCCATTTTCTTAAGTTTTCGTCTGTTTTTTTTACGTTTTCGTCCATTTTCTTACGTTTTCGTCCGTTTTCTTACGTTTTCGTCTGTTTTCTTACGTTTTACTCTGTTTTTTTATGTTTTCATCGGTTTTTTTACGTTTTCGTCTATTTTCTTACGTTTTAAAACGTAAGAAAAAGTAAAAAAATAGACGTTTTAAAACCTTTTAAAACGTAAAAAAACAGAGGAAAACGTAATAAAAAGGACGAAAACTTAAAAAAAAAGTCTGTTTTTGTCTGTTTTTTTACGTTTTTGTCTGTTTTAAAACGTCAGTTTTTTTACGTTTTCTTACGTTTTAAAACGTAAGAAAACGGACAAAAACGTAAAAAAACTGACGAAACGTAATAAAACGGACGAAAACGTAAAAAACCAGACGAAAACGTAAAAAACAGAGTAAAACGTAAGAAAAAAGGACGAAAACATAATAAACGGACGAAAACGGACAAAAACGTAAAAAAAAACTGAGTAAAACGTAAGAAAAACGGAAGATAACATAAAAAACAGACGAAAACGTAAGAAAACGGACGAAAACGTAAGAAAACGTAAGAAAACGAACGAAAACGTAAAAAAAACAGACGAAAACGTAAGAAAACAGACGACAACGTAAAAAAATATACGAAAACGTAAGAAAATGAACGAAAATGTAAAAAAACAGAGTAAATCGTAAGAAAAACAGACAAAAACGTAAGAAAATGGACGAAAGCGTAAGAAATGGATGAAAACGTAAAGAAAGACGAAAACGTAAAAAAAATATAGTAAAACGGAAGAAAACGTATTAAAACGGATGAAAAACGGATAAAAACGTAAGAAAACGGACGAAAACGTAAAAAAACGGAGTAAAGCGTAAAAAAAGGGATGAAAACATAAAAAAAAAAAATGGACGAAAACGTAAGAAAACAGACGAAAACGTAAATAAACGTAAGAAAACGGACGAAAACGTAAAAAAACGGTGTTAAAAGTAAGAAAACGAACGAAAACGTAAAAAACGGACAAAAAGTGTAAACTACACCGTTCGTCCTTGCACCGTTCGTCCTTATGGTGTTGAAATGACGATTATACCCTCAGGTTAACAAGACTTAACGACCGTTAGTGGGCTCCGTTAGAGGGAGGGACTAATGGCGCATAACGTTTGCCACTTAAGGATGGACGGTGCAACATTTTTGGTCAAAGGACGAACTCCTGCGGTCAACGCAAACCACAAGGACGAACGGTGTAATTTACTCTTTATTAAATATAAGAAAACAAATTCTATTAAAAAATTGGGTGAAAGCTAAAAATAAGCAACATATTTTTTTTCAAATAAACATGTCTACGCAATGTATTTTGTAAATTGTCAAAGATACGCAACATATTTTCAAATAATCTTCGATCTAATTATTATAACCGGTTACTAGCAGATTAACAGGTTACCGCTAGATTGAAAGTTACACCTTTAGTCCCCAAACTGAAACAAATTCGCATATTTGATCATTTTTTGGTAACGCTTGTTCATTTTTTTTTTTTTAAACTTTAAAATTTTTTTCTTAAAATCTAGATATATTTTTTTAAATGGATAAATTTTTTATACATTTTTTTAGCCTGGATAATTTTTTTTTATATATTTTTTAGAAATCTTGAAAATTGTAATTTTATTAAAAATAAATATAGATTAAAATATCTAACAGTTTTTTTAAAAAAAATAAATCTGGAAAAACCTTTTTTTTAAATCTGATATTTTTTTTTGAAAAATCTGGATAATTATTTTTTTAAACAATTACAATTTTCTAGATTTCAAAACAAATATAAAAAAAATTATCCAAAAAAATAAAAATAAATAAATAAATAAAATAAAAAAACCTAGAATTTATTCATTTTTTTAGAAAAAGTTATCTACATTTTAAGAAAAAAAATTAAAGTTTTTTAATTTCTTTTTAACGAGCGTTATCAAAAAAGAATCAAATACGCATATTTGTTCCAGTTTGGGGACCAAGAGTGTAACATTCAATCTAGTTGTAACCTGTTAACTTGCTAGTAACCGGTCATATTAACTAGATCGAAGATTATTTGAAAATATGTTGTGTATCTTTGACAATTTACAAAGTGCATTGCGTAGACCTGTTTATTTAGAAAAATATGTTTCGTATATTTAGCTTTCATCATAAATAATAATAAATTTAAAGTTAAAAGTGTTTTAAACAAAACATGTAATTTCATGTTTATTTGACAAAAATAAACGTGTCGGGGTTTATATTGAACTTTTTAAAACGATTAACTGTATGTCTCACGTCAGAGTTGAGATATATGAGTCTGAAACCGAACCCTTCAACTTGAAAAAAAAATGAATTGTCACATATCATCATATACATTTTTTATTTAACAAAAATATGCAATAATTCTATTTAATACTTTTAATACGAAAAACAAAAGTGGAAAAAAATAATAATAAAAAACATAACATAATAATAATAATAATAATAATAATAATAATAATAATAATAATAAGACATTAAGAGGTGTTAAGACATCTCCCACATCTAGTTCAATAAGAGTTTTATGCCTTTTACTGTCTTTTAATGGTTAGAAAAAACAAACGCTTTTAACATAGATTAATTCTTACTGCCTCTGAATGATATGAAAAAAAAAAAAAACTGTTTTAATGACCCAAATGTCTGACCGCATATGAATGAATCAAATTAAATTGTTATTAAGAGGCAAATTTTTTAAAAATAAACACCGTCTAAGTTTATGACATGTGGTTACCATTTTTATAAACAAATTATGATTCAAAAGACAGAGATATATCTTCACAGCTTTTAGACATATGTCACTAAGCAATAATTTTGTTACATAGTATTTAGGATAAGCGATGAGGGATTAACTTAAACCTTTGTAATTTTGTTGGGAGTTAATGTTACAAGTGGTAACGAAATTTCCGATTTGGTCCAACTAAGCACTTAAATTTGATTTGGTCCAACTAAGCACTTAAATCTGATTTTGTAATATATTTACCTAACATCTTTTTGTCAATATCGCTTTGCTGTTATGGTGGATTCTTCAAACCTCGTAGATATACAATTCATGTTCAACACTTTCAACTAACAATTTATCATCACAATCTTTAAGGAAAAGCCCATGACTTTTCTGTTGACTTTCTCAAGACAAAATGACCTACCAAATTTTTAAAAATTGGAAACAAATTTCAAGAATTTGTCACCATTTAAACATTCTAATACGCAATTTATGGAAGAAAAAAAAAAGATATATGATAACTTTTGTAAGATAAAAGCTGAACCACATGACGCTTAAGGAACACTAAAAATATGTGTATATGTACTCTAGGCGTTGGTCCATCTTGATGGGATTAAAGAACATGTTAACCATTAACTATACGAGCATGCAGCGGATAATGGATCTAGTTTAACTAATTACAATTAACATATTTAATAAACAAACTAAGGTAAAAGGAAACAAGAAAACTAATCCTAGTAGTCACCCGCAAATAAAACAAGAAACTCACTACTACAAAAAAAGCCATAGAAACCGGTTAGAATGATCCATGAAGACTGGTTTTGTGACCACTCTCTGTGAAGGGTATCTCCATTATCAAAACACATAGAAACCGGTTCTGCAACCAGTCTCTAATAAAATCATCAAGACCTATTTTCTAGTAGAAACCTGTCTCCATTATTAATTAAACATGCTTTTTTTATTGAGTACATAAATTGGTTTCTATTTCACAACCAGTCTTATTGACAATTTCGTTTTGAAAATATATATATATATATATATATATATATATATATATATATATATATATATATATATATATATATAGTAGGGATCCAGTGAGAAGTAAATTAAAATAAAAAGTGGTGAGAAGTGACTAAAATCACGCATTTTAGATGCAACGACTTGCATTAGATGCATTTCTATTCATATAGATGCAACATCTTGAGTTTCGAAAGTTAATTTGATGTATAAATGGTGCAAATTGATTTTCATGATTTCGACACGTGCAGAGGAACAAAAAACTAGAGAAATCATGAAATGCATCTAATATACGTATATGCATCTAATTAAAAGCTAGAAAACACACTATGGTGCGTTATAATGCATCTAAGATTATAGGGATGCATATAATTTAGGTCGGTGCATCTCGAATTTACGGTTATAGTTCTTCTTATTCCTTCTTATTTTAAGTAATCTTCTTATTTGATCCTAACTATATATATATATATATATATATATATATATATATATATATATATATATATATATATATATACCCAATTGTTTGTCAAATGTCTAGGTATTAATAAAATTGAGAATCTACAACCTAATTTGTCAAAAGGAGCTAATATATCTCTTTGATAATTGCTAGTGCATTTAAAGATCATTGAGAAAATTTATAGCTTTAAGCTAGTAATCTAAACCATTCAGATCGAACAACTTCAAGATATAATCCGTAAATATGCTTCTGTATTAACCAAAGTAAATTACATGCTATAACATAACCACTTATAACTTTAAACTGCAATCACCACTTATAACATTAAGCTGCAATCATTTAAGCATTTGTCACAAAAGAACTCAAATATATAACTCATTGTGCCCGACAATAAAATCAAATAATTACTACCGACCTCCGACCTTTCTTTCGTAAAGTTGAGATACTTCTCTTCTTTTTTGACAATCAATGAACTGCAAGCAAAAGGAAAAAAAATGTAAATTCATTACTACATGATTGTGAAGCCTTAGCTAAATTTCAACCACAAACACATATATAAAAGTCACAATGCTATCATTATGGTAAATTGACATAATACACAACGCCAACGTGCAGGTATGTACTTCAACCTCCTTAATGACCTCAACAATCTTGCCTACGGTATTCATGAAACAAATTATTATAAACTCATTATCTCATTGATCTAAATTCTATTGAATAATAACTTCAGGTATTGGCTTTCGTCAAAATTAAACCTTAAATAATAATGCTAGTATTATAGGGATACTATGTTTATAAGCATCGCCACAAGAAAGAAAGAGATGACCTTGTAATAAGTTATGTTATGACCACCAGTTCATTCAAAGCTGGCAGTTACTTGTGAATTTGCACCAAGTACTGAAAGAAGATACAGATTACCATCAAATGCACAACTGCATCCTCCCATAATGATAGAATTAAGAAGTAAGAGCATAACAAGTAGCTTACATGTGAACTAACCTTACTATTAAATTCTGAGAAAGATCAAAATTCATCTGCAAAGAGAATTTTGTCAGGAAACTCTGTTAGGCTTTGATTTCACCAAGTGACGAACTAATGGTTTTCACGAAAAAATGATAAAATGGTAAACAAGTGCGGTAACACTCCGAAATACTGTTGTTAGACTCCACTAAGGAGTGTTTGGCAATGTACTATGAAACTTGTAAGTGACTATCTGATTATTGCTTTTTCTTGTGACCTTCTACTGTTTCGGTATAGTTAAACTGATTCCAAACATTATCTGATGATAACAACTAAATAATAGCAAAGACACATCCAAACATTATATGCCACACCTAGTCTTACTATATCCATATCATAAGATTGCAATATGCTTTCACAAATGTTTCACATTAATACATTAGTTATTGTAGGAAATGGTAACCTAACAAAGCCTCTGGCGGCCTCCATTGACCGGTCCCATGACCAACATGATAATAAAAGGGACAAACGTACATAATTTGAACCCATGACCAGTTTAGTCATCATACAATCCATCAAAGATGGAAATATAACTAAATAACTCAGACCATTTTACTGAGATTAATGACTAATTGACACAAAAAGTAGCATCCTATCTTACATTCTCACAAAATTCACAAACACATGAATACCCAACAAAAAATGAACTTGCAAAAAGACCATAAAACAGGCATAAAGCATAGTGCAAAAATTACCAAACTATGTTGCCCATCCTTTAAGGTAGATTTGTATGAGTTCAACCAATCCTGTGAATATCAGGAAAGGTTAGAACTTGACTGTTGTATATTACACCAGCAAAAACAAATGATGCAAAGAAAGATACAAAACATGTTGTTCTTTTAAATCGAAATTCAGCTCCTCAAGAGTCTTTGCCATAGGATGAACTGTTACATTAATAAAAGGAAACTCAACACTATACAAATCACTTGGTGAGGCATTTCGTCGAACACTTGGCCTACACATACAGGAAAAACATGAAAGTTAGTTTGGCATTTTGTCAAACACTTGGTCTCCACGTTATTCAAATTCATATCCTAACTACTTCGTAACATTTCAAAATACATGAAGAGATCCTCTCAAGTTACTTATAACTTGATTGATCAAGTTAGGCAATTGTTAACCATTGAATCAAATTAAATGGTTCATATCAAAAGAACATGACATAATTTGAGCCATTGGATTTAATCCAATGGTTGATAATTGCAACTTGATCAATCAAGTTATAAATAACTTGAGAGGATCTCTACCCATTAACTAAATTCAACATGAATAACCCTAATTATGACATAAGCATGTATTAACAAAATCAGCAATAAAACACTTGATTACACATAATTAGATTAAAATTAACTTGCGTGTAGCGATCATACCTTAGGGATTCGTATTCTCGAATTCTGACGAAATTAAGTAACCTCCATTAAGATTTTAGTACTTTAATTAGTGTAAAAGAAAATGAAAGAGGAAAAAGAAAAGGACAGTGAGACTTTTTTTTGTAAAAATGGCGGAAATGGCAGTGGGATTATATTTGGTGAGATGAAATTGTAGTTTGTAAATAAATGTTTTGTGATTAAATTAACAAACGACTGGTTTTCTAGGGTATTAGAGTTTTAAACGAATATGAGAATTTTTTGAATATGTGCGCCACTTTTTCATATTAGGATACGAAATGACAAATAAAGGGGATTAAATTTTCAATAGTGCCCAATTTGGCCTCCATATTTTAGATTAAAAAAAATCGTCCAAATTTCAAAATACCTACAATTATCCAAAAGATTAGGGTGCGTTTGGTTGATGTGATTAGGGATGAGGTTTGGGGATTATAAAAAGAAGCAATTATCAAAGAAATTATTTGAATAATGTAACATTGTTTAACATAATATTGGATCTCTCTTTTTTTTTTAAGATTTATAATGGATTTTATCTTTTCTTTATTTGATTAAACTGACGGCGTCCTTGGTAGTTATAGATTTGCAAGGAAAAAAGAGTCATTATAAATTTAAAAAAAAAGATATCGGTTTATTATCCAAACAACTGGTGTCTATTATAAAAAACCGTAGAGACTAGTATTATCAAAACAACCAGTGTCCTTGATTTTGTGCAAAGATTGTTTCTTATAATAGAACCAGTTTTAGTGTGATTTAGATTAAAGAGACCGGTTTGTTTGAAAAAACTGATTTGTATGCTCCCATGCTCCATACTTTTTGACTATAGAAACTAGTTTTTTTAAAACCGGTTTATATTAAGAGGTGTTTATAGCCTTTTGTGTAGTACTAGTGATTAAAATAATCACCTCTGCGAGTGCTCACACAAACACGTCTAATGAACACGTCCGAATTGCTAGCCGTATTCCACGTATACTCAAACAACTAATTGTTAAAGCTCAAACCGGATAAAAACCAAACTACCAAAACAGTAGCTTGTCCGAGATCCAAAACCACCCAAGAACCAAAAGCAACTCTGTCCGATATCAGGTAAAAAGGACCCGATGTACTTCTGATTCTATCTGCCGAGAACACAGTAAAACAAACAAACTCTTTTGGCTTCTGCTTCAACCAGGAACCCCAAGAACACGAACTAGAAAACCTATGAATAACTTCTTGGATCAAAAGATGCAAGTATAGGTTTGAAGTGAAAGAACAATGATTAAACCCTCGATCGAATTAGGTGTTAATTGGCTAAAATAGATTGAGAGTTTTGGTATGTGTATTCTGTGTATGTCGAGACTCAAGAGGTGAGTTATGAGGATGTTTTTATAGCCAACAAACCCTAGCATATGATGAGGTTAAGATTTAACTTAAACCTTATCAAACATCACTCCTAATCACATTATGATACAACTCTCCAACCCTTATCACTTCCTTAAGACCCTAGAAAGAATATTCCTCCCCATATACCCTCCATGAAACCGGTCATAGGTATTAGGTTAAGACAATATCTTGTCTAGTTCTCATTGTGTCCAAACCGGGTCATATTGAGCTTAACGTGCATAAGAAATAAACGTATTCTAATGTTTTATCATGTGTGCCCCCAATTGAGTCATGCACCTATAGTCGTATTTTGTCTTTCTAACTCTTACATTCCAACAGCTCCCACTTGGGAGTTAGAGTAGCAGATAGCACAAATACCAACGAAGGAAACGTCTAGAAACGCTCTCACTCGCTATTTAACAAAAGGTGTCTAAGATATAGTTTCATAAATCATTCTCAGTAGCATGGTCAATTATGTCTTGCTTTTATCATCCTTTGTTATAGATATCGTTAACCCATGAATATGGATCCTAACTCATTCCATATAGTTCAACCATTTAGATTCTCGTTATAGAATTTAATTTAGATATACCAAATGTAATCAAGAATCATCTTGCATTACCTTTTGGGTTCGGCCAAACAGTTATCTGATTAATTCTGGATAGGGCCCATGATATCTTTCTGCACATATCAAGTGGAGTAACAAATGCTTTGTTGACTACAAGTGTTGTGGATGCTGCTTCACATCGTTCCAAAAAATTGCTTTTATAACTACCTTATTCACGATAGCTTTTGACATATAATTATAAAAGGGGTCATACTATACAAACCCCCCTAGGATGTCAAATCAGGGGGTTTGTACTTTTATTCTTTTTGTCCCTCCTGTTTTTCAGTACAACACAGTTTTTTGTCATTTTCTGCTCCGTATTTATGACATTTTAAGCGATTGACTTATTAAACTTTAGGGCCCGTTTGGTTCACGTCCTTTACCAGTTTAGATTCATAGATTCTTTAAAAAAAATGTTTGGTGTTCCATTACCCTGACACACCCTTGACAAGGACATTTGAGTCCAATTTTTCATTCCACTATATTATGGTGGCTTTTTTATGGGTTTTAACTAATGGACCAAATTAAAAAAAGAAATTATTTGATGGTTTATTTTTAGCCACAAATTATTCTATACTTTTTTTTTTTTTACTTTTTACTTTTTTATTTTAAAAAATTATATAAAACAAATTTATCTATCATTTATTTTCTCTCTCTTCATTTAATTCAAAATCCATATCCAAAATCAAATCTAAATCCAAATCCTAAACCCATCTACAAACCAAACGGGTCTTTATATTTTCTGTTTCATACTTTCAGGTTTATAGTTTTTAGATATAAACAAAATTATTAAAAAAATCGCAAAAAATGAGGGGGGTTCCCTTTGTAGAAAAAAGGGATTTGTATAACCTACCTCTTATAAAAGTGATATCCACACATAACAGAATTTACTTGTATCTCAAGTCTAAGGATGACTTAACAAACCATTTCAACATTTTACTCATGACAAAGATCCAAAAGTAAATATTTTAAATTTGGGGTATCCAATATGCATCCCTTGTGGATACACATGAGTTTGGCGGGAACAATCCACATTCTCATAGAATATAACCAACATTCACATTTTCCTTGCATAACAATATTCCCATATTGTTAACTGACAATGGACATCTTTGGAATGATAAAATCATTGCATGGAATAAACATGCAAATATGGAATAACAAATTATATGAATAAAATAACAAATACCTCGTATCTTTATTTATCAAAAAGTAAAATTGTCTTACAATTCCAAATTATCCAAATACTAATTAACACACAGATTTACATGAGACTACTAGCTGGTATCAAACCAATACCCCTAGTCAATTTAGAATGCTTAGGATATGCTAACACCTTCGTAAATGGATCAGCTAGATTGTCATCTGTGTGAACTTTTAATATCTTCGCATCACCCATTTCAATGGTTTCTCGAAGATAATGAACTTTCGCGCGGTAATGTCTAGCACCCTTGGTGATTCCACTTTCATTAGCTATACTAATGGCTCCCGTATTATCACAATACATATTTATGGGTTTTTCAATTGTGGGAACAATGCCAAGCCCAGAAATGAATTTTCAAATCCATACAGCCTCTTTAGATGCATCATAAGTAGCTATATACTCAGCTTCTGTAGATGAAGTTGCAGAAATACACTGCTTTGTGCTTTTCCAGTCAACATCACCTCCATTTAATAAAAAAATACATATTCAGTCTGAGATTTTAGGTCATCAACATCTGTCAGATATCCAACATCAGTGTAGCAAGAAATCATGAGCTCTCGTTTCATATCACCTCCGTAAACCATAAATATATTCTTAGTATTGCGTAAATACTTAAGAATATTCTTAACAACATTCCAGTGAAGTTCACCTGGATTCTGTTGAAATCAGCTTGTTATGTTCTGAGTAACGCAACATCAGGACGAGTACATCTCACAACATACATAATTGATCCTATAGTCGAGGCGTAGGGAACTCTTTGTATGCGCTCTTTATCACCAGGTGTCTCAGCGCCTTATGACTTACTCAATTTAGGCTCATCTTGCATTAGGATAGTTCCTCGTTTGGAATTCTCCATAGAAAATCTTTTCTAGATTTTCTCAATGTAAGAACTTTGACATAAACCAATTAATCGTCTTGATCTATCTCTATAGATCTTGATTCCAAGAATATATGCAGCTTCTCTTAAATATTTCATGGCAAAACATTTTCCAAGATAGGAATTTACATCTTGTAATATTGGAATGTTGTTTCCCATGAGCAATATGTCATCAACATATAGAATTAAGAAAGTTGCATAACTCCCACTAGCTTTTTGATATACACATGGCTCATCTTGATTATGAGTGAAACCGAATTTTTTAATCTCATCATCAAAACGTTTATTCTACTGCCTAGATGCTTGCTTAAGTCCATAAATGGAACGCTTGAGCTTGCATACTCGGTTAGGATTAACAAAACCTTCAGGTTGCACCATATAGACTTCTTCTGAAAGATGTCCATTAAGGAAGGCGGTTTGACATCCATTTGCCAAATTTCATAGTCATAAAACGCAGCTATGGCTATGAGAATCCTTATAGCTCTAATGTCTGCAACAGGAGAAAAGGTCTCTTCATAATCAACCTCGTAGGTTTGAGTGAAGCGCTTTGCTACGAGACGAGCTTTAAAGGTGTGCACTGCACCATCCATGTCAGTCTTCTTGTGGAAAAGCCATTCACTACCAACTGTTTTATAGTTAGGAGAAAGCTCAACTAATTCCTAGACTTCATTGTCTTTCATGGATTGCATTTCCACATTCATCGCATCAAGCCATTTCTTGGATTCAGGATCCAGCAATGCAGCTTTATAGTTATTGGGTTCACCAAGATCCCTAACTCATGTTCCTCAACATCGACGTATAAGCACATTCGATCTGGAGCACGGCGTGTCCTAACGGACTTACGAATGGGATTGATATCACTTTGAGGCTCATCAATTTCTTGATCATCCTCATCATGACCTAAGCTAATGTCTACAAAAGGATTTGTATCTTCTTCTTGAATAATTTCAAGATCGTTTAGACTCCCATTTGCTTCTTGATCCAAGAGATTATTCTTAAAGAACTCAGCATTTCGAGAAACAATTACTTTGTTCTCTGATGGAAGGTATAAAGAATATCCCATTGTTTTCTTTGGGTATCCTACGAAGATACACTTAGTAGATTTGGGTTCCAGTTTGTCAGTTTTGGAAAGTGTATCACGCTTAACAAGTGCCTCACAACCCTAGAATTTTAAGTAAGACAATTTAGGGGCTTGCCCATGCCATACCTCGTACAATGTCTTATCAACCTTCTTAGTTGGAACCATGTTGAGAATGCGTGTAGTAGACTCAAGGGTATAATCCTAAAAGGACTTTGGAAGAGTAGTTTGACTCATCATGGAGCGAACCATGTCTAGCAGTGTTCGGTTTCTACTCTCAGACACACCATTATGTTGTGGTGTGTAAGGAGAAGTGCGATGGGAAATAATCCCATGCTTCTTAAGATGATCCAAAAACTCTTGACTCATATATTCACCTCCACAATCAGAACGTAGTGACTTAATGGTCTTCCCGAGTTGGTTTTCTACTTTCTTTTGAAACACCTTAAATGTTTCAAACAATTCATGCTTATGTTTCAACAAGTAAACATAACCATACCGACTATAGTCGTCAGTAAAAGTAACGAAGTAACTTGCTCCTTGTCTTGACACGGTTCTACATGGGCCACATACATCGATGTGTATTAGTCCAAGTAGATCCTTAGCCCTTTCCACTTGATGTGAATAGGGGTTTCTTGCCATTTTACCAGACATGCATGTAACACACTTTTCAAATGACTTAATTTCAGTTGTGTTGAGAAGTCCATCATGTTGCAACTTCTCCATACGTTTCTTGCTAATGTGTCCAAGACGAAAATGCCATAAGAGAGTAGAGTCCAAGGCAGACTTGACTCTTTTATTGCTAACAGCAAACACAGAACTATCATTTGTTTTAGAACAAGACATATCAATTTCATAAATATCATCCCGTGGGATAGCACTAAAATAAACAACATTATTCCTAGAAACTGAAATTGTTTTATTCGATTCAAAACGATTAACAAAACCATCGTCAAACAAACATGAAACTGAAATAATCCGGATCATGAAGAAGGGGTAAGTGGGAGGGCAAAAAAGGTTAGTTCAGTTTGGAGCATAATGAAAATTGTTCAAAACAACTACTTATCCACTAGGGAGACATAAATGAAAAACGTCAATAGCTTCAACTCTGGACCGTTGACCATTGCCCACGTACACACTTAAAGCTCCTGGCTTCAGCTTCCTACTTCCTCTGAGACCCTGAGTAGTATTACAGATGTGAGTACCACGACCAGTGTCATAAATCCAAGATGAATTAGGAAAAGTGTAGAGTTCTATGGTGAAAATACCTGAAGTTCTACCTCCTTGAGATAGTTTCTTCTTTTTCATCAACTCGGCGAGATACACAGGACAATTTCTTCTCCAATGACCTATTTCACCACATTGGTGACAGATCGCGTCCTTAGCAGGATTATCCTTCTTGGGTGGTGGAGGAATATTAGGCTTGGGATCATAAGATGGTTTATGCTTAGGAGCATAAGCCAACTTATACTTACCATTCCCTTGATTCCCCTTAGCAGCCTTAAACGATTTTTTCAATGGTTTTCTGGACCTTTCCCGCACGTATATTATGAAGTGCAGGTGCAACATCTTTCTTGAGTAGCGTCTGCTCATGTTGTTTAAGCATAGCATGTAATTTATTCATAGTCTTCCCCATGCTGTGCATATTATAGTTCTGCACAAAGGTGTCATACTCTTTAGAAAGTCCAATCAAGATCAGACTAACTTCATAGTTCAGAGTGACGGGATGACCGAGACGCTCCAAGTTGTCAATGTAGCTCTTCATCTTAAGAACATATGAGCTGACAAATTGACCTTCTTCTTGCTTGCACGCGTGAAATTCTCTCGCAGTTTGAAGAAGTACATGTTCTGCCTATTGAGCACACATAGACTTCAGCTCCTGTAGCATGTCATATGTACCAAGGTGAGTTAGATTTCATTGGATCTCTAACTCCGTGGTCATAAGCATGAATGCAGCAATGTCCTTAGATCCCTTAACCCAAGCAGTGTGAGCTGCAAGAGCCTCGGGGAGGGACTTGGTGTCTAGGAGCTGCAACAGGTGCAACAGGAATAGGATGCTCCAAGTAGTTTTCCTTATCTTTAGCTGACAAGATAATGCGAAGCTGGCGATACCAATCAATAAATTTAGGTCCAGTGAGTTTTTGTTTCTCAAAGAAACTCCTGAGTACCGAATTGTTTCCGACTGAGGTAGTCATCTACAATTTAGAAAAGATAAAATAATTATTATTTTCGATAATTAACTTCTTAATAGAATTAACAGCCCAATTAATTGCTAATAAGACTAAGATCCATCTTGACTTCTCACTTATTACCAAAGGTCTGACCAATGTGTAAACAAGTAGGGCAAGAGGTAAGCGACGAGCATTAATTACATAAAATACAACTCTTAGACTTATGAGACTGATTAAGGCATTAGTAGACACGTAATAAGGTCATGAGCATGTTTAGTCTCATCTTATGCCTCGGGTCCAAGGTTTGACCAAGCATACTCGAAATCAGTCGAGCAAGTAAGAATATGCAAATATCGCCAAAATTCTGACCAATGAGAAAATTTGCCATGGGTTGGAATGGCCCTAAGGTCTGACCAAAGAGGTCAAGCCAAATGCACGTGTTCTTGGTTGGCTGGCATAGACTTAAAATTTACACATAGGGTATACACATAAATGTGGTAAAATCGTGTATAAAGAAGCATGCAAAACAATTTTGTAACACTTATTTTAAAAACTTTTAGTAATGACACTGTAGTGATCATCATGGTTCACGGTAGCTCCAATCGAATTCGCAAGGAGGCGGAGGACCAAGTTAGCGCGAAGCAATAACCGGAAATCATTTAGGTGTGACTGTGTACACCACCTTAAACCCCCCTTATAGTTTGTTATATTGGGTGAGTTGTACAACCCAAGTGTCCATAGCATCCAGTTTTTAATTTCAAGAAAACTTGTTTCAATAATTTAGGTCTCTTAATTTTACAAAAACAAATTTTCCACGAATCAAATAG
The DNA here is from genome assembly GCA_019973895.1 of Chrysanthemum seticuspe. Classification (NCBI taxonomy): domain Eukaryota; kingdom Viridiplantae; phylum Streptophyta; class Magnoliopsida; order Asterales; family Asteraceae; genus Chrysanthemum; species Chrysanthemum seticuspe. The sequence goes on from BPTQ01000003.1 coordinate 119,843,368, forward strand.
CATGTCACAATGAGCATGGTATTTAGACTTGTAAATTAAGACCATATTAGTGTCATGATTTCGATATGTAATATTCATATTGCACGCAATTAGGTGTGTAAATGTTAGGAATTAGAAATTCCAGGTATTAAAGAGTCGGTCACCTCAAGTATATGTAATCGTTAGAAAGCTCGTAGTCGTAGTTGTTTTAAGTTAAGTAGTATTTAGTTAAGTAACACCGTGGAGGACGGGCGGGTCTTTACCCACTGTATGCCTGATCCACAGCCCGTTGTGTGGCGTTTTATTGTAAGACTATAAATACTCTCTACCTTCCAAGGTAGAGAGTTGGAGCTCATAATAAGATTTTTCTTTCTCTCACTAAAGTTCCCTAAACCTCTAACTTTCTCTCTCTAAAACTCATCTTCTATACGCCTATGTGTGATTGTGTTATGATGTGTATGTGAAAACTAATATCTTACAATTGGTATCAAGAGCCATGGTTAGATCATATCGTGCACATCTTTGGATTTCTAGTGGTTTTTGAGTTTGAAAAAGTTTAGTGGTTTGTGCATCATTTGGTTGATTTCTTGTGTTAAAGCTTGGATTTTGTTAGTACTTTTATGTTTAGAATCATCACAAGTGTTTAGGTTTTCATTTGGTAAGCTTGAATCATCTTGGTTGGGTTGTTTTTGGATTGAAAAGTGATGTTTATGTGGTTTTCTTGCTAGCGACTTGATATACGGATCTCTTTCTTCGTAGCGACTTGCTTCACAATTTTGTAGCGAGTTACAGTTTTGGAGCTAGCGACTTAGACCTAGCGATTAACAGTACAAGTAGTGGACTCTCCACTACGGGTAGCGACTTGGTCTGTAGCGAGTTGCTCTTTAGCGACTTGAATCTTTAGCGACTTGAGTAGCGAATTGCTGCCAAAATTTTGCTAGCGACTTGAGGCTTAGCGAGTTACTACTTAGCGACTTACATTTGTTTAGCGACTTGGGACTTTAGCGACTTGGTGGTGTAGCGAATTAGGTGTTAGCGACTTGGTGCATTATCTTCTAGCGACTTGGGTGATTGTTTATGGTTTTCTCTTGATTTAGTAAAATCCCGTGAAAGAATCTATTTCCCGGTTTAATCATAGAGCTATAAAATCCCGTATAATCTGTTAACATGTCTACCAACGTTCCTACTATCATCTCCACTGTTGCCGAGGATGTTCAAGCAGCTGGTTCAGATACTCGTCCACCCATGCTTGACAGAACTGACTACGATTCTTGGGCTCAACGAATCAGATTGTACTGCCTTGGAAAGGAAAATGGTGTCAACATTCTCAAATCCATTGATGAAGGACCGTATCGAGTTGAGACGACTAGAGATGTACTTGATACTGCTGAAGATGGAACTCTGATTTACGGAATGGACAGACCAAAGATGTATGATGAGCTTGATGATAAGGAGAAAAAGAGATTCGATGCTGATATCAGGGCTTCTAACATTGTTCTTCAAGGTCTTCCTAAAGACATCTACAAGCTGATCAATCACAACACCGAAGCAAAGGCAGTATGGGATAATGTCAAGATGCTTCTCTCAGGTTCAGAATTAACTATGGAAGACAGAGAATCACAACTCTATGACGAATTTGAACATTTCAAGATGAAACCAGATGAGAGTGTCTATGAGTACTATGTGAGATTTCATAAGTTGGTGAATGATATGAGGAACATCAGAATGACTATGCCTAACATTCAGCTGAACTCTAAATTTGTGAACAACATGAATCCCGAATGGCACAAGTTTGTCACCTCTGTGAAGCTCACTAAAGGATTGAAGAATACAAACTATGAGCAACTCTATGCCTTCCTCCTTCAGAATGAGAGACATGCTATGTTTGAAAAAATGGTTCTTAATCAGTTCAAAACCAACCAGGGAGAGACAAGCTCGTATAATGACTCAACTGCCTTCTACTTAAACATCGGAATCACAACCAAAGCCTCACAAGTCATACCCATGGGAAATGGTAATCACAAACTAATTCCTGATCCTATGTTCAAACAAGCTGATGCTGATGCACACGTGGGTAACTTCATTAATCAACAAGCTCTTCTGATTAGTCAAAACATGAATTCTCTCCCACAAACCAATAACAACCTCAGAACATCATCTAACCCACACAATCAAGCTACTGTTAAAGATGGGAGGATCGTGGTGCAACCAGTTCAGGAAAGACAATATGATCAGGGAAGAGGTGGAGCTGGTAGAGGTTATGTTGGTAATCAGAATCGGGGAAGAAATGGTAATCAAGCTCAAGCTAAGCCGATCAAATGTTATAACTGTGGTGGTGAGGGACACATTGCAAGGAACTGCACATCTCCAAAGCGTCCACAGAATGCTGATTACTTCAGAGATAAGATGCTGCTTGTACAAGCTCAGGATAATGGTGCTGCTTTGGATGAAGAGGAATTGTTGTTTCTAGCTGAGGGCAATGCCAAGACCTATGATGCAGATGTGGATGAGCAGCCTATTCAGGAGATAGGTCACAATCATCAGAATGCCTTTCAAGTCGCTGATTGTGATGCATACGACTCTGATGTGGATGATGGACCTACTGCACACACAATCTTTATGGCTAGCATTTCTCCAATGGTTTCTCCCAAGGTCTCCTCTTCACCACAAGCTGGCCCATCCAAAGACAAACTCATCTCAGAGGTACTAAAACTATACGATGATGCTGATGTGCAAAAGATGCATGACAAAGTACTATCAACTGAAACTATTGAATCAAATATTGAAAATATGGGTAATATCAATGTTGTCCCATATGATCAATATGTGAAACAAAGTGAAAGTGAAGTTGTACCAAGTGATGTATCTCCTGCAGTCAACAATGACTATATTTTTGATGAATACACTGCCTGTGCCCCTGATGAGTCTGTAATTTCTGAACTAAATGCCTATAAAGAACGTGTTGCTATTTATGAACAACGTGCAAATGTTGAGTTGACCACTCGTGAGCAGGAAATGGATGACCAAGTGCGTACAATCATTAGAAAAAGTAATTTTCGAGAAGAAGTATTAAAACAAGAGTTAAATTCCTTGCAAGAAAAGCTTTCTAAAACTGCTAAGCAAAAACAAGAACTTCAAGAAAATGTGAAAATGCTTAAGCAAGAATTTAATGCAAAGGAATCAAAACTCTTGAAAGATTTTTCTAATCTGAAAACTTTGAAAAACAAACTTGAAAACAAGTTGTACATACAAGGGAACACCATTCAGACTGCTCACATGATCACTAAGCATAGGGTCTTAAGCGATAAACATAGCATTCCCCTTGTTGAGGAACCAAATCCAGAGGTAATTAAAAAGGCTAGAAATGCTCATAAGGTGCTTTATGATGGTAATGAAATCCTTAAGCCTAGGCAGAAACCTAGTTGCGTTGAGTGCACTGAGGAAGATAAGAAATCTGATGAAGTCACTAGGGAGAAAATGAATAAGTTAGAAGATCCTGAGTGTAAAAAGAATAACATAACGATCAAACCCCATAATTACACTAAAGAAAATTGGATCTCCTTGAACAAGTTTAAGCCTCAGACTCTATTAACCCCTGAACAAGTGTTCTGGAAAAAGGATTTAGATAAGCAAAAAGCAGAGAATCTTGTTGTAACGAACCCTCCCCTTAGGAAAATGCCTAGAGCGACTGTGTATCCTCCGAATACACCAATGCATCTTGTTCCTAGAACAATTGCCACTAAAAGCAAGACCTTAATTAGTCAATATGTTATCTTTCAACTATTTGTTGATTTTGAGAAAACTTGCAAGAAAAGGATCACACCCACTGGTATTACTGAAGGAGAAAGGGGTTTTGAGCAAACTAAAGAATGTTATTTAACTGAAGTCATGCCTTTCTTTAAACAACTAAAAGATCATTTTGAGAGTCTTAAAAAAGGAATGAATTCAGACATTAAAGAAATGGAAAAGGAATTTGATGCAATGATTGTTGAGGTTAGTGATTATGAGAGAGAATTAAAATATAATGAGATTGAGAGGAAGAACTTGCATACACTGAATGAGACTCTGATTTCTGAATGTATTGCTCAAGATGTGTTTTTCACTGCTACAAATTGTTCCATTAATGCTTCTCAATTTCATGAATTATCTGTTGCTCTGAGAGTCTCCCATGATCATGTCATTGAGCTTGAAACAACAAATTCAAAACTGCATGAGAAAATAGAACAGGATGATCATGATAACTTGGTCAAACATTATTCTAAATTAGAAGTTGAACATCTTGCTTTGCAATTAAAACATCAACATCTCAAAGAAATTGTTAAAACCTCAAATATCAAGACATCCTCTTATGCTCCTGAGTTTGATGCAGTTTTTGAAATTAGCAAACGTGATGAACAAATTCGAGCTCATTATAACACGATCAAAAAATTGAAAGCCCAAATTTCACAACTGAAAGGTGAAAAGAAGGATGTGACTGGTTCCCAAATGCCTCCACCTTTAGATTCTCAGAATTTCCAACTTCAAAACATAATTGATAACTTGCAAAAGGAAAATGATTGTTTTAAAGCTGAAATTTCAAAGGTTAATGATCACAACAAAGAGTTATGTGATTCATTTAAAGTTAATCATGATAAACAAATTGAAAAGATAACTTCTTTACTTAACGATATTGAGAATCTGAAGCGTGAGGTGAAAGGAAAGTTGCCAATCCCCAATTGCAAGCTATCGATATGTTATATATTCCCCCGCCCATTAGGAATAATGAACTTGCACATAAAGCATATCTCTCACACCTTAAGGACAGTTTGAAGGGTCTCCGTGAGATTGTTGAAGATGAAAGATTAGAAAAACCTTTTGTTAGTACTATAGCCTATGCCTGCATGGATGCCAAACGATCTCAGGAACTCTTAGAGTATGTAATTGTCACAAGTCCGAAATCTAGCAATAGGCAAGATAGAATAGTTGTGCCTTGTTCTATGCATAAAGCCAAGCATGTGACCCTTGATATGCCTTGTTCCATGTCAAAATTCAAGCAAGCAACCTTTGATGTGCCTCCTAGAATTTCAGATCCCAGCACTTCTAGACCAGAAATGCAGAAAGCAGTGAAACCATGTAATGTTCCCATCGTTACTTCTACAGATGTTAAGATTGACACTAAAGTTAGCGGGTCAAAACCTAGAAGAAATGCAAAGAAGGATAGGATTACGCAAACTAAAAGTGTTAATGATAAGGAAGTGAAAGAACACCATAGGGACAAGAAGTTTGATTTGAACAAAAAGAATCATGTTAGTTCTAGTATTAGCTCTAAGCTTACTGAAATTAATTCGAGGACTCATGCTGTCTGCAAAACATGTAAAAAATGTTTATTTTCTGGTAATCATGATAAATGTGATGTGTTATTTCTGAGGTCTAAGATTCATAACCCAGTTAAGAAAGTTTGGAGAGCAAAACAGATTAAGCAATCCTGGAAACCTACAGGGAATGTGTTTACAAATGTAGGATTTCAGTGGAAGCCCACAGGTCGAATATTTACGAATGGCAAACCTTACCCCTCAGCTAGATCCACTATGCCTAGAATAGTGCCTGTTAAGGTTTGGATGCCAACTGGTAGAATAATCCCATTAAGCACAAAATGTCATTTGACTAAGTCCGATGCTTCTACTAGTTCAGCTCCTAGGAATAATGCCATTGCATCTAGGGTTTCTGCTGATTCAAAGATTGTTTGTGCTAACCAAAAGGAACCCATCTGCACGTGGGGATCCAATGTTTCCAATTCTCTGTCTTCGTCTGTTGTCCAAAGCAGGTCGTACAAATCGTCCCTTGGTATTTGGATTCGGGCGGCTCTAAACATATGACTGGGCTCTTAACAATGACGTCTGTTCAAATCAGTTCAGGCCTCGTACTTCATCATTATGGCGTCGGAAGATAACACTTCAGGCCCCGTTCCTCATAGAAAAGAAAAGTGTACGCTCCTCTGTGCGCTTTATCTTCAGCTAATAAGTAATTCTCTCGTTAATGGCCATACTCATCTACATTCTTCATCAACAAGCTTCATGTTTTTCCACGCTCATTCAGTCATCATGTGGATCTACGTTCATTGGTGTATACTCTTATTCACTTGTTAAATCAAAAATGGCAACTTCGGATGCAATTTTTGAGGGGGAGAAGAGTGAATATACTACATGATGATGGATGTTTGAATAATGGTTATACGACTTAATTTTTGATGATGATGAGTGTATATTCTTTTTGATGAAGAGTGAATATACTAAGGATAACTGGGATTTGTTTTGATTTTTGATGACTCTCCTCCAACGCCTAATGCTTCACTTACTAAGGATAAATGGGAATCAATGTTTGGGATTCATTGTTTTTCAAAGATATGTTTGATGAGTACTTTCAACCTCCGACGAATGTTGATCATCCAGCTTCTGAAGCTCATGCTCCGGTTTCTATTGACTCAACTGGTTCACCATCTAAGAAGTACTTCTTGGAATTCTCAAGAAACCTTATCTCCAGTTATTTCACAAGGCGTTTATAATGACTATCATGATATTGTAAGTTGCACTATTGAATACTGATCAGCTCTTTGGTATTCCTGTGCCAAATCTTCACGGATTGTTGTTCATGGATAATGATCCGCTCTTTGGTATTCCTTTGCTAAATCATTACGGATTATTGTTCATATCATTGTGCACGCTATAAATCAACCACATGAACATTAAGGAAAATGACTACCTCATTCGCTCGAAGACATTTGTGGTGAATCTTCCAGATCAGTCTCTACATGTATACCTTTAGGAAGAATGCATTAATGTTGAGAAATCATTTGTTCCGGTTCATTCAGTGGATTGACGTACATCCGGTTGTACGTTTATTCACGTGTTGGGCATTTGACACAAGCTGATTACTTCAGAGTTAATCAATTATCACTTATTTGAGATTGAAGTTAAATTTCAAAGGCATGTTCTTATTTGATAACTTGCTCGGGTCTAAGAATTTTAAGTTGAAGACTTGGTTTATCTAGTTACCAGCTGTCGGGATGGATGGTTGAAGATCTGGTTAACTATCACTTTAAGGAGATACGTAGTTTTACTCAGTGACACACGAATATGACGTTGTGGATAATCGCAAGAGGTGTTAAAGTCTCATACTTTGGTTGAGTATTGAGTACTTAGAGATTTGCTTGAAGCATAAATTCTCGACACTGTTCTTCCAACATTAGTGCAAGCTTAATATGCAAATGCAGGGAATTCTTCTTCAGTTTCAAGTTTGGTATATCAGGTTTTCTTCTTCAGTGGTCACTTCAAATTGTCTACATATGGGTTGATAAAGATAGTCAGAGAGAGTTTCTATCGCAGTGGTCCTATGGCTCCTGGACAATCCAGTTCAGGACCCGCACTTCAAAGCAGTCCCATTGGTTCATCCCTTGTACCTTATTCTTCTCCAGCAACTCCATATGTACCTCCATCTGAAGATGATTTAAAGAAATTGTTTGATCCTATGTTTGATGAACTTTATGAGCCAAGTACTAATGAGGTGTCGATTTCTACAACAGAGGCTGCTCATATTCTTGTGAATGAAGTCAATCCTTCAGTCTCAATATCATTAAGTCAAGAAGCGCCTGCTGCTGATCCTTCAGTCTCATCAACAAATCATCATTCTTCAAATGTACATCATGGAACTGTTTCTGGCATCAATGATGAAGTTAATCCCTTTGCTACTCCTGAAGATGCTCCATTTGAAAACATATTTGCTCCTGAATCATCATCAGAACCATCTTCTTCAGGAGACATCGACTCTGCTACCTCAGTCCCTCAACAACTGCCACATGAACACCTTAGAAAATGGACTCACGATCATCCATTAGACAACATCATTGGAAATCCCTCTCGTCCTGTATCAACACGGAAACAACTTGCAACCGATGCCTTATGGTGCTTCTTCAACTCCGTACTCTCAAAGATCGAACCAAAGGATGTTAAAACTGCCATGAATGAAGACAGCTGGTTCAATGCTATGCAAGATGAAATTCATGAGTTTGATCGACTTGATGTATGGGAGCTAGTACCTGCTCCAGAGTGTGCTATGATTATTGCTCTAAAATGGATCTTCAAAGTGAAACTTGATGAGCATGGTGATGTCTTGAAGAACAAGGCTCGATTAGTTGCTAAAGGATACCGTCAAGAGGAGGGTATTGACTTTGAAGAATCTTTTGCTCCTGTTGCTCGAATCGAGGCAATCAGAATCTTTTTGGCTAATGCTGCTAGTAAGAACATGGTAGTCTATCAGATGGATGTTAAGACGGCATTTCTGAACGGAGATCTTAAAGAAGTCGTCTACGTCAGCCAACCGGAAGGATTTGTGAATCAAGAGCATCCTACTAGCGTTTATCGTTTGAAGAAGGATCTTTACGGTTTAAAGCAAGCTCCAAGGGTATGGTATGATACGCTATCAAAGTTCCTTCTATCTACCGGATTTAGCAAAGGAGCAGTTGATCCAACATTGTTCACCAGGAAGTCAGGCAAACATTTAATTCATGTTCAAATTTATGTTGATGATATCATCTTTGCCTCGACTGACCCCAATGAGTGTGACCGTTTTTCAAATGAAATGAGTTTAAAATTTCAAATGTCAATGATGGGACAAATGTCATTTTTCTTGGGATTACAAATTTCACAAAGTCCCGGAGGCATTTTCATAAATCAATCTAAATATGCAACTGAGATCTTAAAGAATTTTGGATTTGATTCAAGTGACCCTGTTGACACTCCCATGATTGATCGAACCAAACTAGATGAGGACCACTCAGGGATCATGATTGACCAAACGAAATATCGTAGTATGATTGGATCCCTGATGTACCTCACTGCTAGTAGACCAGACATCTTGTTCGCTGTTTGCATGTGTGCTAGATACCAGGCTAAGCCTACTAAAAAGCACCTTGAAGCGGTTAAACGGGTCTTTCGGTATCTCCAAGGAACAATCAATATGGGACTTTGGTACCCGAAGGACACCGGTATGTCACTAACAGCCTATGCAGATGCTGATCATGCAGGATGTCAAGATACTCGTCGAAGTACGTCTGGAGGTGCTCAGTTTTTGGGTGATAAGCTTGTGAGCTGGTCTTCAAAGAAGCAAATGAGTACTTCTATTTCCTCTACAGAGGCAGAATACATAGCCATGTCATCTTGTTGTGCTCAAATTCTTTGGATTAGATCTCAATTAACTGACTATGGCTTTGTATTTAACAAAATCCCTCTGTACTGTGATAATAAAAGTGCTATTGCTCTTTCATGCAATAACGTTCAACACTCAAGAGCTAAGCATATCGACATTCGACATTATTTCATCAGGGAACAAGTGGAAAAAGGTGTGGTGGAACTCTATTTTGTGAGGTCTGAATATCAGTTAGCAGACATCTTCACCAAAGCTCTTCCAAGAGAACGTTTTGAGTTCATACTTCCACGACTAGGCTTGAAAAGCCTTCAACCAGAAACACTCAAACGTCTTCAGGAGGAAGACGAGGAGTAAAGGTCTATGCTCATCTATCTCTTGTATATATCTATTCGAAAAACAAAAATACAAAATTATAAAACCCTCAAAAATCAAATAGAAAAATATAAAACTTTCAAAAATCCATAAAAAATCTGAAAAATTCAAAAAATCTTCAAAAAATATTGTCAATTTGTCATGTTTTTCTCGGTTCGATAATATCTACGGTCTTTGTGCTGTCATTCAAAGAATGACACGGGACTTTAGATGTTGCTCGAATTTTTATATAAAAAAAAAAATCAAAAAATCAAAAAATATTTTTGGGAGAAAGAGAAAAAAATGGCTTATTGTCATTTCAGGCAGTAACCCGCTTTTCAAAGAAAGAACAGAGCCATACTTTATCATGTTTTTCCATAAATTCAATGCTCTGATTCTATAAACATTTATCTGCTGAAAACTAACTGCTTTGAAAAATAACTCGGTCTCTATTTTTGATAATCATCGGGACTTATTTGTCAAAATATCTATCTCTCAATCAACAACCTATGTCATTGATTGAGGGGAAGAATGATTTCAATTAAATTAAAAAGTTATTTGGCATTAAATTGTTTTCAAAAGATGTACATGCATGTTTTATCAATGGAGTTTAAAGTCTTAAAATCCGATCCTTATCAGTTAAAACGCTTTCATAATCAAGTCACAATTCTCCTTAAAAGCTTTCAAAATCAATTTAAATCTATAAGAGATCACAAATCTCAAATGATTTGATAATTGTGATCGGGGGAGAATTTGTGATTTAAATTGGACTTAAACTGAGGATTCGGTAAATGGTTTTACAAGGATGTACATGTTATCCTCCCCGCATGTGACAAACGATTTCAAGAACTCTTAGAGTATGTAATTGTCACAAGTCCGAAATCTAGCAGGTTCTTACACCTATGACTTGAAACGTGATCATTTATCTCAATGTGCAGGTTCCCTCTAGTATGTGCAAAACTCCTTTCAAACCTCGAGGCACATATTGAGGGGGAGCAAATTTATGGAAACCTCATCCTTCCCGAAAATGCTATATCTACTTGATTTGATCAAGGAAGTGATGGTGATATCTTTTAGAAAAATGGTAATCAAAGAAGTAATTTCTTCCTCTTGCCTCCGTGTGCAAAACGATTTCAAACATTTGATGCACATGTTGAGGGGGAGCACTTATTCTAAAAATATCAAAAACAATTCAGGTACAAAATGTTTTGATAATATATCACAAGTATCTGGATTGATTTTCAAATGGTTTTCAATTGATTCCAATGGCAGATGAACAATACCAAATAGACCGACCAACTTTACTTTATGTACGGTGATATAAGTATGATAAGGTTAGGTATTGGTTCCCATGATCCGCCAGAACCGGAGGGATCTACCCAGGGACAATCCACTAGTTAGTGTAGAAGTCCTTAGGTATGATGATAAAAGGAGAAAAGTGAGATATGGGAAGAGTGCGGACTGAGATAGAGCAAGTACTGGAACAAACCCAACAAGGTTCTTGCTATGAAGTCTCGGTAAGCACTGAAGGGGTTGAAGAATTAAAAAGAATTGAATGAGAAAAGGGTGAAAACAAATAGCCCTCCATTTATTCAACCTTAGGACAGAAACCGGGTTCAATTCATATGCTACTGATGGTAACATCGGTATTGAAGACAAGACGTCATGGACCCAGTGACGCACTGCACTTCAACTTTCCAAACTACTCAAGTTCCTATTAAAAGGACTTGTTTCATTCTCACGGGGAACCGACATTATCTATTGACTTTCTCTTAGAGATTGTTGATATTGAAGAAGGAGACCCTCTCCCTAGTCTCCGGTACAGGATCCAAATATGCACAAATTGAGTCTAGAGCCACGAGATCATCAATAAATCTCATTAGGACACTTTCAATGAAGACTCTCTGTTTCACACAATGTGGAAAGAGAGATTATATCTTGAGTCCTACGCATTATCCTTGTGGTTTTGCCTGAACATCTGAGTGATATGTGAACATATTCACAGTGAAGATGGAAAACCTTCTAGAGCCAACATCAAACAAGCTCCTGGTAGGTGGCATGTGAGATCTATTATATAGATCAACCATGTGACAACTGAACAGAAACAATGGGGCGATTCAATCTCTTGAATCAATCCTGGTTCAGGTTATGGATTGACGGATACCTTTGAAAAACCGGTCTTTGTGCTTAACAACTCTTTTCCTTTGGCACATCGACCGTGTACTCATTTTTCAAACCAAAAGGTGTTTTTATGATTGATAATTGATTTTCAATAAAACCTTCGTTGTATTGCAAAAACAATTTCTATTGAGCAATACACGATTGTTTTTCAAATCTCTTTTCATCAATCAGTGGACTTAAAATTCGCTGGTTCACTCACTCCGTGTTGTCTTCTTTGAGATGTTCCGGTTTGAGAACAGCTAGAGCAGCTGCGAAACCCTGTCAAGGAAATTCTTCGGAATTATACCTGATCACAGGCAGTACATGTACTGATCAACGGGGAACCGTGGGCCGTGTACCTCAATTCAACGAAAGTGATCAAAGACACTTTCGTGCGATTTATTGCTAACTGTTGTATGCAGGTACACCCGACGTTTGCAGCTGATCAGAATGAAGCGGTCAATCCATAGCCGCATGCTCACTTAACACATTCATCTCAAAAGAAATCATGATTAGTGCATCAATGACTCTGATATTTTCACTCCATGCTTCTGCTACGCTGCTGCCAATATCATGAATCAACTAAAGCTTCCGCTACTCTGATGAGAAGATATCATGATCCAGAATGTGAGCATGTCGGTCCGAATATCACAACATCACATAATACCAACACCACAATGGATATCTCAGAGATTTTTAAGTAGCTGATGATCTCAAAAGCTGGCTCAAATTTATTATCACGTGGATCAGTAAAAGACCTCCACCTAGAGTAACCAAACATGTAATGAGAAGAATCAATGACTACGAGCTTCGAAGCAAAGTACTACATCAAGAATGCAAGAACAATTGTTAATGACATATCTGTTTGTATTCACTGTAATTTTAGTATATGTTTGAGGTGACCTCCCTTAGGGGGAGATTGTTAGGAATTAGAAATTTCAGGTATTAAAGAGTCGGTCACCTCAAGTATATGTAATCGTTAGAAAGCTCGTAGTCGTAGTTGTTTTAAGTTAAGTAGTATTTAGTTAAGTAACACCGTGGAGGACGGACGGGTCTTTACCCACTGTATGCCTGATCCACATCCCGTTGTGTGGCGTTTTATTGTAAGACTATAAATACTCTCTACCTTCCAAGGTAGAGAGTTGGAGCTCATAATAAGATTTTTCTTTCTCTCACTAAAGTTCCCTAAACCTCTAACTTTCTCTTTCTAAAACTCATCTTCTATACGCCTATGTTTGATTGTGTTATGATGTGTATGTGAAAACCAATATCTTACAGTAAAACATGTAATAATTATGCACATAAGGAATTAAACACATAAACAAAGACATTAACACATATTGATCTGAGTTCTCTTGCGAGTCTTTCCCAAAAGGAGAACCATAAGAACGTCACTAGGTGCAATACCTAGATCACCCCATACATCACATAAAGCAATTGAGTGAGTCTTATTGTCGGAATACACACATAAAATTAAACATGGCAAACTAATTAACCTTTAGTTATGCAGTTTTATGCATCTAATTAACCATTAATTTAATTAATTAGTGTCTAGGTATTTTTTATTAATTAATGACAAGTATTGCATTAGTTGTCAATACAAAAATAAAATAAATAACTAAGTTAGATTTCAGGCAGCTTTTTTGCGTGTTTATTAAAACGTGTAACTTATAATCACAAAAACTGTGACAACCCGTACTTTCAGGTCATTTCTCGACACAATTCATGTCTCATTATTTCAACAATTATAGTAAACTTGGTTTACTTGTTTCAAATTCGTGTAACCTTGGAGGTTTAGCGGCGAATTCATGATCATGACATCACGTACATTTCATATGGACTAAGATTAGTCTACATTTCATTGACATCATGTGCATCTCATTAGTACATTCATGACATTTCATTTCACCTTCAACGCGTAATTTTTATATTTAATAATCTTTATCGCGTGAGTTATTATTTTGAATATTTAATCCATTACTTTCAAAAATGATCCCGAGGTATTTTTAAACTTACATTTAGTTTATAAAAACTATATTTTTAGTTTTCCTAGTGTTTCAAATTTATTTGGTACTTAAATCGTTAAAGTTGAATTATTACGACGTTTTTCTTAAAAATTATACGATAATTATTTCATCACCCAAATTTCACAAGGAATGTATTTTTACAATTTTTATTATCACATTACATTCTATTTTGATCTACTAAAAATACTTTCTACCTAAAAATTATCATTTACTTTACAAGTTACATATAACTACATATTTACTTGCACCTTTTTCTTACAACTTGTTACAAGTAAATACATATACATTATATAAAAAAAAAAAAAAATATCATGTGGGAGACATAAGTCCCCCAAAAACCGGCCTATGGAGGGGTTGGTATTATTTTGTTTGGCAAGATTTTCTTGATAGTATATACTTGCACTCCAAATTGATTATTTCATCTCACATCTCATTATTCACATAGTTAGAGAGAGAAACTTTTTCTTCTCTCTTTTGGGTTCCTCCATAACCGGCCTTCAAGGAGATTCAAGGGGATCACAAAAATTTTTCATGCTCTTGTGTTTATACAATCTAGTATATACTCTATATAAGGTTTTGAAATAAAAACCAAGAGTATTTAGGATTATCCTTGTTACTTACACCTCATCATACTCATTTGTAAGCATATTTCTTCCATTTTCAAGTTTCCTTATCATTTCATATGTTTCTTTTCATTTTTGGAGATTATATGCATGATATGTGATTTATACCATTTTATTTCATGATTTTTGAGTTATATATACATATTGGTCATCCTATAATTATTCCCATGGTATTCTTTGGTCTTGATGGTGATTAGGAACCCATGACACCCTAAGAAGGTGTATGGTAGGATTAGATTAGCTATGGAGTTGATTTGAAGGGATTAGAATAGGTTTTGTCCGAGAAAAACTATTTTCGATAACTATATATTTAGGTTCTGTCCTTAATTCGAATTTCTGGAAAAACCTACTGTTGGTACGAAACTTTGGCCTTGATATTTAGAAAATATACTTTAAAACGAATCCGTGGCCTTTTGAACGGATAAAAACGGACTTATAACGAAGAAGTTATGGATTTTTAAAGTTTGACGACGAAACGTATTATTTTCAGGATTTTCAGCTTGCTGTTTTTACATTGTTTGGGTCAAAAACGAGCCTTAAGCTTCACAAATTATTTCGACTAGTCAAAAATATATTAGTTTACTTCGATACGAAGCTAAGGACATATATTACGTAGAAAACGGATTTGAAACGACAAAGATATGCACGTTTTCATAAAGTTGCCGTAACTATTATTTTCTGAAAAACTATATTATTTTTTTTACGTTACAAGTATTTTAGTAGCTGTAACGTCCATGTTTGCGGCTGTTTTTAACTATGATGCAAAACTTTTTAGAACGAAATGTCTTCTAGTAAAATCAAGTTCACCGGCCATATTTTTCAAAACAACAAGCCGTTTGTAAAGCGGAGTTTTAGTGAATTATTTACGGATGTTCAAACTTGGCCGAAACTTATTTTCTGCACACAATTCAACAAAATCACCAACTTTAGCCTTTAATATCTTTATGATCGAGACCTTTTGGACGAAAACTCCTGAACTGAAACTTCTAGATATCGATACAAACTTTCCAAAACCGTCGAGTTCGTTCTCTAACGATCGACGTACACCGTTTTACGGCTAGTTTTCCAAAGCCATTTTTGTTGATTTCATGAAAATTCCGACGACATTGTTTTGCGACGAAAAGTGGTAATTTCACCAAAAATCATTATAAAACCATTGTGGGATGACATTTTGACGTAAAAACATGTAAAGTCATTTTTGAAGGGTCAAGACGTCAAAAGAGTATTTTTCGAAGATGAGTAATATTTTCAAAACTCGTAAATGGTATAAATAACATACGTAATGCATGCATAGCATTACATTGCAACTCATTACATATCATATCATATCATTGGTACTAGGTCCCGGATAACGCATCACATTATACCTCAGTGTACTCTCTCTTGTCATCTCGTCAGTTTACCAAGTGAGTTTCATAGCCCCTGCTTTTACTTGTTTTCATAACTGTTTTGGGGGAGATGCATGCTTAACTATATTTTTCACAAGTACTTTATATTCTTAAGGATAACTCCGATCACGATTACATCATTTCAAAACCGAATGTTGTACTATATAAATTGTTCATGTTTGCGTGCTATAGTTATACGTCGAATAAAGTACTATATCAGTTGACTACTGATAAATTGAGTTAGGTGCTATGGATTATGTGCTTTGGTTCTTCGTCGTATAACGTTCTAAATCAGTTGACTACTGATACATTAGGTCTAGTTTTATGGATTAAGTGCTATCGTTCTACGTCGAGTTAGGTACTATTGTAAATTCATTTGACATCATATGTTTGGAACATAAACTATACACATTCTGGCAATGGGTTGTGAACACACAGGTTGCAAGTTTTGTATGGGCGGGACTTGGAACTGAGTGGATTTACAATGCCTTTGCTGCATAAACGATTTCGATACATTGAGCTATGCACTATATTGTGAATTCATTTGACGATTTCTGTTTAAACATAAACTATATTACACTTTGGCAATGGGTTGTGAATACACAGGTTGCAAGTTTTGTATGGGCGGAACTTGGAACTGAGTGGATTTACAATGCCTTTGCTGCATAAACGATTTCTAAAGGCTTTACATTTCAAAACAAACTCTATGAACTCACTCAACCTTTGTGTTGACACTTTTAGCATGTTTTAATCTCAGGTATCTAAGGCATTCACTTCATGGCACGCATTGGGACATATCATGGAGTCGTGGTGACGACGCGTCTCACTTGGGTTTACGTACTTAAAAACATCGTTTGTATTGTAACAAACTTATTTCCGCTCAAATTGATTTTCATTTGGGACCTACTTTATAAACTCTGATTGTTTTATTAAATCAAACGATGTTCTTTTCAAACGACACTTTAGGTCGTTCAATATAACTGTGATTGTGATGCTATGACAGTCAATCCCCAGGAATTCCATTCCGCTGCAAAACAGGTAATTTGGGGGTGTGACAGATTGGCATCAGAGCTTCGGTTATAGAGAACTAGGTTGCATCATTGACCCTAGACTATAACTACATTATCATAGCATCTCATCATTTCATCATAAGTGCATGTTCACTTTGCATGCGATTTATACGTACATTTTTCGAGTTATTCACTTTCATTTCACATTGATTGTCACATGGATGCCCTTAAATGCCCATCCCATTATCTTTTCCCCATACTCTAACGTGGAGAATTCCTTGTCATTCCCTATCACAATTTTTATATCAGCTGATTCATCATCGATAACGACGAATGCCGAAATAAACTTTTAGTTAGGGCGAAGTCGCTCTCACTCCTTTGTTTCACCACTAACATGTCGAGTTACACTTTATTCACACATTAAGTCACTAAACCATCATACATTTGAAGCACTCACAACACCTCATAACCCATTCCTTAGGAAACCGTCGATCATTTTTGAAACATAACCTCAAATTTATCATTTCTTATCACATTTCTTTGGAGCGTTTATTATTAACATCGGATTTTGCTATGTCTCACATCTCCTCTGGTTTTGAAGAAGATATGGCACCGAAGAAAGCTACAGTTGAAATGACCCAAGCGGCTATTCAGAAGTTAGTGAATGATAGCATTGCTAATGCTCTAAGAGTTGAAAGGGAAACGGTGGCTGCTGCTGCTGCCGAGGCCGCGACTGCTGCTGTAGCCGCAAGGCTTGCTGCTGCTACTGGAAATGCAGGAGGATCCGGAGTTAAGAAATGTTCGTACAAAGATTTCAAAAGTGGCGAACCCACTAAGTTTCGAGGTATCGAGGGAGCTACAGCCATGGTTCGATGGTTTGAAAAATTGGAATCGGTGTTTTTGCTTTGTAACTGTCCGGATGACAGTAAGGTTAAATTTGCTACAAGTACTTTGCTAGATGGATCTTTGTCATGGTGGAATTCATATGCTCAACCGATTGGTATGGAGAATGCTTTCAAGCTTACTTGGGAGGAATTCAAGGATTTGGTGACTAAAAAGTTTTGTCCTCGAACGGAAGTGAAAAAGTTGGAGACGGAGTTCTATGAACTAAAAACTATTGGGTATGATATCGACACTTACATTCGGAGATTCCAAGAATTGGCCGTGTTATGCCCATCTATGGTTTCAGATAATGAGAAGCTACTGGAGGCTTTCATTGAAGGACTTCCCGAAGTTATTCAAGGAGATGTGACTTCTTCTGACCCGCAAACGATTGAGGAAGCTATTCGATTGACTCAAAAGCTCATGGCCCAGGTAGTGAAGAGAGGCAAGTACACCAACACCAACCAAAACAACAACAACCCCAACAACTGCACCAATTACAACAATAACCAAAACAACAACAACAACGATAACCAAACCAACAACAACAAAAGAAAATGGGAAAATGACCAGGAAGGTTATGATAACGACAACCAAAACCATAACACTAACCATCACCAACAACATAATAGAAGACAAGAAGTCGCCAGGGTCTATGTTGCTGCACCAACAAGGGGAAGAGCTTATGCAGGAAACTTACCGCGATGCCACCAATGCACGCTACATCATAATGGTCCATGTGGTATATGCTTTAGCTGTCACAAAGTAGGACACCTTGCTAAGGACTGTAAGGGCAAAGCCGTAGTCACATGCTTCGGATGTGGGGAGCAAGGACACTATCGAAATCAATGTCCTCAAAAACAAGGTCAACAAGTCGAAGGTGCTCATGGGAATGTATATATGTTAGAAGGAACTCGTCAAGGTATCAACGACGTGGAAGACTGAAGAAGTTCGGAGACTAACAGTCTTATTTCTCCTTATGTACTATGTCGTACTAAGTTTATGTTTTCCATCGTATCCGAATCTTTATAACCTAAGATGTACTATTTTTGCTAAACTACTCGTTGTAAAATATTCTCATCTATCGTACTTTATTTTCTTTCCGATTTGTTATCATTTACGAGGATTTTAATTCTTTTTACTTTAACTATCATCTTAACGACACTTCTCCATGTCTTTTCTCCTCGATGTTCATCACAATTTTAACAACAGTTGACCCAACACCAAACAAACATATGAGTCGATTAGTCCAAGCATTGCATAGTTACTCCTAAATTATACATAGCCTGATCACCTATGTCTAATTCAGGAAGAATCATGCAATGAAGGGAGTAGTAGGCTTATATGTGTAAGCAATTCCGTAATCGAGCCAAATTTTCAAAAGATTTTCTTCAAACCACTTGTTTCCAGTTTGATCCGCGTGACAGTTCTTGTTTGATGAGTTGCAAAGATCGAGCTAGAAACAAGTTGTTACCTAAACCGATTTAGCCTAATCGTATGACAGTTCTTGTTTGATGAGTTGTGGGATTAAGTAAAAATCGGTTACCAAAAAGTCTTTTGAGGGTTTTGCTCGGGAATGGGAAAGTTTGCCACATCAAACCCTAAACCCGATAGACTAGCACGAACTGAATTCAGGGACTGAATTCCTTTTTGGATGGGCGAATGTGACAACCCGTACTTTCAGGTCATTTCTCGACACAATTCATGTCTCATTATTTCAACAATTATAGTAAACTTGGTTTACTTGTTTCAAATTCGTGTAACCTTGGAGGTTTAGCGGCGAATTCATGATCATGACATCACGTACATTTCATATGGACTAAGATTAGTCTACATTTCATTGACATCATGTGCATCTCATTAGTACATTCATGACATTTCATTTCACCTTCAACGCGTAATTTTTATATTTAATAATCTTTATCGCGTGAGTTATTATTTTGAATATTTAATCCATTACTTTCAAAAATGATCCCGAGGTATTTTTAAACTTACATTTAGTTTATAAAAACTATATTTTTAGTTTTCCTAGTGTTTCAAATTTATTTGGTACTTAAATCGTTAAAGTTGAATTATTACGACGTTTTTCTTAAAAATTATACGATAATTATTTCATCACCCAAATTTCACAAGGAATGTATTTTTACAATTTTTATTATCACATTACATTCTATTTTGATCTACTAAAAATACTTTCTACCTAAAAATTATCATTTACTTTACAAGTTACATATAACTACATATTTACTTGCACCTTTTTCTTACAACTTGTTACAAGTAAATACATATACATTATATAAAAAAAAAAAATATCATGTGGGAGACATAAGTCCCCCAAAAACCGGCCTATGGAGGGGTTGGTATTATTTTGTTTGGCAAGATTTTCTTGATAGTATATACTTGCACTCCAAATTGATTATTTCATCTCACATCTCATTATTCACATAGTTAGAGAGAGAAACTTTTTCTTCTCTCTTTTGGGTTCCTCCATAACCGGCCTTCAAGGAGATTCAAGGGGATCACAAAAATTTTTCATGCTCTTGTGTTTATACAATCTAGTATATACTCTATATAAGGTTTTGAAATAAAAACCAAGAGTATTTAGGATTATCCTTGTTACTTACACCTCATCATACTCATTTGTAAGCATATTTCTTCCATTTTCAAGTTTCCTTATCATTTCATATGTTTCTTTTCATTTTTGGAGATTATATGCATGATATGTGATTTATACCATTTTATTTCATGATTTTTGAGTTATATATACATATTGGTCATCCTATAATTATTCCCATGGTATTCTTTGGTCTTGATGGTGATTAGGAACCCATGACACCCTAAGAAGGTGTATGGTAGGATTAGATTAGCTATGGAGTTGATTTGAAGGGATTAGAATAGGTTTTGTCCGAGAAAAACTATTTTCGATAACTATATATTTAGGTTCTGTCCTTAATTCGAATTTCTGGAAAAACCTACTGTTGGTACGAAACTTTGGCCTTGATATTTAGAAAATATACTTTAAAACGAATCCGTGGCCTTTTGAACGGATAAAAACGGACTTATAACGAAGAAGTTATGGATTTTTAAAGTTTGACGACGAAACGTATTATTTTCAGGATTTTCAGCTTGCTGTTTTTACATTGTTTGGGTCAAAAACGAGCCTTAAGCTTCACAAATTATTTCGACTAGTCAAAAATATATTAGTTTACTTCGATACGAAGCTAAGGACATATATTACGTAGAAAACGGATTTGAAACGACAAAGATATGCACGTTTTCATAAAGTTGCCGTAACTATTATTTTCTGAAAAACTATATTATTTTTTTTACGTTACAAGTATTTTAGTAGCTGTAACGTCCATGTTTGCGGCTGTTTTTAACTATGATGCAAAACTTTTTAGAACGAAATGTCTTCTAGTAAAATCAAGTTCACCGGCCATATTTTTCAAAACAACAAGCCGTTTGTAAAGCGGAGTTTTAGTGAATTATTTACGGATGTTCAAACTTGGCCGAAACTTATTTTCTGCACACAATTCAACAAAATCACCAACTTTAGCCTTTAATATCTTTATGATCGAGACCTTTTGGACGAAAACTCCTGAACTGAAACTTCTAGATATCGATACAAACTTTCCAAAACCGTCGAGTTCGTTCTCTAACGATCGACGTACACCGTTTTACGGCTAGTTTTCCAAAGCCATTTTTGTTGATTTCATGAAAATTCCGACGACATTGTTTTGCGACGAAAAGTGGTAATTTCACCAAAAATCATTATAAAACCATTGTGGGATGACATTTTGACGTAAAAACATGTAAAGTCATTTTTGAAGGGTCAAGACGTCAAAAGAGTATTTTTCGAAGATGAGTAATATTTTCAAAACTCGTAAATGGTATAAATAACATACGTAATGCATGCATAGCATTACATTGCAACTCATTACATATCATATCATATCATTGGTACTAGGTCCCGGATAACGCATCACATTATACCTCAGTGTACTCTCTCTTGTCATCTCGTCAGTTTACCAAGTGAGTTTCATAGCCCCTGCTTTTACTTGTTTTCATAACTGTTTTGGGGGAGATGCATGCTTAACTATATTTTTCACAAGTACTTTATATTCTTAAGGATAACTCCGATCACGATTACATCATTTCAAAACCGAATGTTGTACTATATAAATTGTTCATGTTTGCGTGCTATAGTTATACGTCGAATAAAGTACTATATCAGTTGACTACTGATAAATTGAGTTAGGTGCTATGGATTATGTGCTTTGGTTCTTCGTCGTATAACGTTCTAAATCAGTTGACTACTGATACATTAGGTCTAGTTTTATGGATTAAGTGCTATCGTTCTACGTCGAGTTAGGTACTATTGTAAATTCATTTGACATCATATGTTTGGAACATAAACTATACACATTCTGGCAATGGGTTGTGAACACACAGGTTGCAAGTTTTGTATGGGCGGGACTTGGAACTGAGTGGATTTACAATGCCTTTGCTGCATAAACGATTTCGATACATTGAGCTATGCACTATATTGTGAATTCATTTGACGATTTCTGTTTAAACATAAACTATATTACACTTTGGCAATGGGTTGTGAATACACAGGTTGCAAGTTTTGTATGGGCGGAACTTGGAACTGAGTGGATTTACAATGCCTTTGCTGCATAAACGATTTCTAAAGGCTTTACATTTCAAAACAAACTCTATGAACTCACTCAACCTTTGTGTTGACACTTTTAGCATGTTTTAATCTCAGGTATCTAAGGCATTCACTTCATGGCACGCATTGGGACACATCATGGAGTCGTGGTGACGACGCGTCTCACTTGGGTTTACGTACTTAAAAACATCGTTTGTATTGTAACAAACTTATTTCCGCTCAAATTGATTTTCATTTGGGATCTACTTTATAAACTCTGATTGTTTTATTAAATCAAACGATGTTCTTTTCAAACGACACTTTAGGTCGTTCAATATAACTGTGATTGTGATGCTATGACAGTCAATCCCCAGGAATTCCATTCCGCTGCAAAACAGGTAATTTGGGGGTGTGACAAAAACGAGTTGACTCGTGATGCCACTGATGGGATTAAAGAACATGTTAACCATTAACTCTACGAGTACGCAGCGGATAATGGATCTAGTTTAAGTAATTACAATTAACACATTTAATAAACAAACTAAGGTAAAAGGGAACAAGAAAACTAACCATCGTAGTCACTCCCAAATAAAACAAGAAACTAGTGATTAAAACAATCACCTCTATCAGTGCTCACACAAACACGTCCGGATTGCTAGTCGTATTCTACGTATACCAAACAACTAATTGTTGAAGCTCAAACCGGTTAAAAACCAAACTACCAAAACAGCAGCTTGTCGAAGATCCAGAACCACCCAAGAACCAAAAGCAACTCTGTCCGATATTGGGTAAAAAAGGCCCGATGTACTTCTGCTTCTATCTACCCGAGAACACAGCAAAACAAACAAACTCTTTTGGCTTCTGCTTCCACCATGAACCCTGATTGGTGCAAAACCGTCAAGTTTAATTACACAAGCTAACCACTTGTGAATGGCTAACCGTAATAAACTTAAAACAGCTCAAACACTAATACAATGAAGATCAGAGGAATATAGGGTATTCCTGGGTCGTTAAGTCCCACGGAGGATGAATTGGTGTATAAACACTTGATCAGATGATAGAATGATCACTAAGGATAGTGATCAGTAAGGTTTTTGATGAATAATTACCTAAAGAAAAGATCTACAAATTACAGCGACTTAAATGCAAATTAAAGGAAATTAAAAAGTTAAAATATATTAAATAAACGCTATCACTATTTTTACAATGATGTTTTTGTGATTTTATAAAACAAAATATCTTAAATAAACTATTTTAACTAAAACGTAAACTTAAGTTATCTAAAAACTAGATTTAAAATGAAAACGTACGTTAAGTCTAAAAATTACGCGAGTGCGCAAGCAAAAACGTAAATTTTATGAAATAAAAGTCCTACAAGTGTAAAAACAATTTTTTTACGTACTATATGACAAAAGAAAATTTTAGAAAAAAGATTTATATTTTTTAGACTTTTATATTTTTTATTATGAATTAATTAAGATTTTACACTAATTAAATGTTTAAAAATACTAAAACTATTTGGAAAAATCTGAAACTTTTTTATAAAATACTTAATACTAATACAATTTTATAAAAAATACAAAAACTGAAAAAACTATAAAGAATAAGCTGGAAATAAGTGAATAAGCTCGTATAAGCTTATTTGGAAACAAAAGGGTTAAGTATTAAATAGTGTAAATAAAAACTGAAAACTAGGGCAGTTGGTGTGAGTGTGGTGTGGTGAGCTGGGTGGCCAGAGATCAAATCCCAGCAGTGGCAATTTTTTGCAACTATTTTATTTTTTTTTTAATTTTCTTTTACAAATTTGTTAAGCTAAAGATTATAAGCACTTTTTTCAACTACAACTTTTTATGAAACTGATTAATAAGCTCAAAATAAGCTGAAAATCTCAACAGTGCTATAAAATGGATATTAAGCAAAAGATTAAGCCAAAATGGCTTTTAAGCTAAAAATAAGCAAAGGAAAACTTGGAAATAAGCTAAATAACTTGAAATAAGCTGAAATGACAACTGAACAAGCTTAATAACTTGAAAATAAGCACTGGTTAAGCAGAAATAAGCACTGATTAAACTGATTTGCACAGGACACTTTGTAAATCACTAGGCACCTTTAGGCTTATTTTTAAGCACTTAGATAAGCTACAAACTTAAAACAAAAACTTGAATTAACTAGATGACCAGTTAAGCTATCCAAAAAGCTAAAGTACAAAGTTTGGTTTACACTAATAAGCTTGTGAGAAGCTTATGAAGAACTTGAAAAACCACTGAGTCAAAACTCAGTGAATGCTGAGAAAATGGACAAAACAAATAAGCACTTGCAGCCCTATTTAAAAAGCTACAAACTTAAAACTTAAGCTTGGGACATTGAGATAGCTAGGTTGGCTTCTCAAAAAGCTAAAACACAAAGGCTTAAGCTAACTGATAAGCTCTTGATGAGCTTATGAAACTGTATGGCTTAACTGTGCACAGGACAGTTTTGACTTTTTAAGAAAATGAAACTAGTTGACTTATATGAACTTTAGAGTGATTCTATGGACTGATTATGATATATTAAGGTGTAATGAAACTATAATAAGCTAACTTACCAAGTTTTAAACAGATATGATGAGTTTTGATCTTGAAATCCTAACAGTGAATGAGTAATATGAGATTAAAGGAAAGTTTGACTTTACTTGAACAAGGACTGATTTTCTTGGTTCTATGAGTTATTTAGAACAAGTATGACAGATAACAACCAAGGATACTGTCTTGAACACCTTTTAACTCAGTTAATAAAACAGATACAAACACTACTTTATCAAACTGAGCTTGTGACTTTCAAAGAGTTTCACAGAATCAGACCATGCATTTGATTTCTAACTTTATATTATCATATATTAGGACTAATTAAGCATTAAACAATAACAATAACAACAGATAACTAAAAAATCACACTTAGGCTAAATTAACTGTTTAAAACAAGATTTTTAGTGACTACAAATTAAGGAGAACAAGCTAACTGTTTTTAAAGCTTAATTATGCTTAACTATATCTGAGAAACATTAACATACAAAGATTCAAGCTAATTAATGACTCAAACAGTAATTGCCAAATTGAGAATTTAGCTTACAAATTGGATTCCAAGCACAGAACTGAGAACCAAGGCTTACAAACACAACCTAAAGCTTCCCAATAAGCACTAAACCCAAGGCAATCCAGAATTCACCTTGCTCCTTGCATCTTTCTTCATTTCTCATGATTTTTGATTTATGACTGATTTTTCTTGTATTTTTTTGTATTTTTGCTTTTTATAACTAGAACTGATTTTAAGGTATCTAATAGCTTTTATAAGCTATCTTAGGAGCTTATGTGACTTATAAGTCCAAGACAACAACTGATTAACAACATTCAATATTCATGAGATTTTTTTTAAACTTGAAAAATTGCATAACTTGAAAACAGAACTTGAAACTTGAAATTGATGTTAACAAAGGTTTTATTTCACATTAATAACTTGAAATACAGAGCTTAAAGCTTAAACAAACACTGGAATTTTTAATTGAATAAAAACGACATAAGCTAAATTATAATTAAAACTAGATATCTTCTTCATTGCTTCTTTCTCTTTCTTTATAGACTTTTTGAGACTCCCACATGCTTCTGAAACTTCCCCACTTTAAATCTTAGCCATTGGATGAGTCAAAGTAATCTCAGCCTTCAAAATAGATTTTGGCGCCAAAAGTGCTCATGGTTGCTTGAGATAATTTCAGAGCAATTAAAGAATCTTGGGGTGTTGTGGAGGTGGAGGGGGACAGATTAGATAGTAGGAATGGGGCTGGTGATGATTTGAAAAGCAAAAATCAGTTGTGTGTGTGTAACAGTAAAGGTTCATGGTGGGGAAGCATTAACTGCTTGAGGGCTGAGATGTGAGGAGGGGGGATGAGCTGGAAAGGTGGGTAGTGAGGTGAGGTGGAGATAACAGGTGGTAAAAACCACTGGTATTGGCTTAAACAGCCATGGGAGAGACAGTGAACAGTGTGCGCGGTTTTCTCGTTTTTAAACATTGGACCGGGTTGGGGTATTGGGCTGGAAGGATTGGATTTGGGCTTGGATAATTAAAATGGTGTCCGTTTGGTTTGTATTAAACACAAGGACCAAAAATGTAATTTGCCAATTCTTCAAGGACTGAGCCTATAATATTTCCAAAGCTCATACAAGGGCTATTCCTGCCATATGTAAATAGTACAAGGACCAATATTGATTATTTTTCATTTTTGTAAATCCAAGGGCCTTTTATGTCAATTTTCAAACTCCAGGGACCAAACTTGTAATTTTTCTCTAAACATATCATAAAGGACCAATTATGTCATTTATTAATAATACAAGGGTGTTGTTTGAATAATTTCTATTTTTGAACACCCAGGGACTATTTTTGACATTTTTGTAAAGTTGAGGGACTAAAGTTGTACATTGTGATTTTTGAACTTTAAAGGGTTTGTTTTGACAACTTTTGAATCTCATGGACCTTAAATGACATTTTACAAGTTTTTGAATTACCAGGGACAAGTTTTGACAACTTTTGTAACTTGGGGGACTAAAACTGCCAATTATGCAAACTTGATACGTTTTTCACCAGATTTTGATATTTTTGCATTTAAAACACATAAAACACTTGTTTGTAATATTTTAATCATTTTGATGTGTTTCTGAGTGTTTTCAGATGTTTTTGGCATTCTAACAGTATAAAAATGATGAGTATTTAGACACTCATCAATCCCCCACATTAAGATATTGCTAGTCCCTAGCAATGTTTTATGAAAAGTTAATGGATTTTATCTCTTTACCAAAAGCCATTACTTCTGGAGTAGCCAATTGTTTCAGTTCAAGTAAGAACTTTGGTACAATGATAACCAAATGATTTTGAGCAAATCACCAGCTTTCAACGGTTTTGATTTGTCTTTACCAGAAGCCGTTTGCTCTGGACTAGCCAACTTGTTGGAATCACTCCTAAACAGTATTTCAAGTATTTATATTTCATATGTAATAGGTAGCTTTATTCTGGCCTTTATGTTTGTTTAAGGTCCAGCTTATGTAGAAGGCCCATAAGCTGAGGCCCAAGCCCAATAAGGAATAGGGAAGGAGAGGGAGTGTTGCCCTAGCTCCTTGCCTATATAAACTATTGTAAACCCTCATTTGAGGGTTGGTTGTTCAAGTTTTCTTTTCACATACTCTCTTTGCCTTAACCGTGTTTAGTATTACGTGTGTGTGTGTGTGATAACTTGTTCATCCGCCTTTATCTCTTCTCTATAAGCTTGTGTTGTAAAACTAGTGACCTAACACAACTCTTAGATAAATTATCAATATTATCTTTGGTGATTCGATTACCAATTATGGCTTTCCAACTGCCTTTACCACAAGCCATAAACTTGCGGGCTAGCCAACTTTTCACTAGTTTAAAGATATGGTGAGCTGAACACCATACAATTTTGGGCAAATTGCAAGCCATAAACGGATTTGAGATATCTTTACCAAGAGCCGTTTGCTCCTGGATTAGCCAATCCTTTTGTGGGTTAGACATGGCGGACTGATTACCATTTGCTGAGTAAGTGAAAAACACTTACTCCAAAAAAAAATTGGCCAAAAACGGGGGAATTGGGTGGAATAATTACATGATCAAATTCGTGAGAATTCCCCCCCCACACTTAGAAATGAATATTGCCCTCAATATTCAAAGTACCGGCGGTTATGCCGAAACTGAGAACGTAAAAGGGAAATACTATGGCCATTATTTTATTTTTGATATATACACATTTTTTTTTTTTTTTTTTTTTTTTTAGATAGGTTGATATATACAACAGCGTGGGGAAAACTCCCCCACACTAGGGTGGTAGAAAGGGGGTAAGAAGACAGAAACATGGGTGAAAACCCATATGGTGTGTGCTACTGTTTTTGATTCCCGAGTCACTAGCTTGACTCGATCCCCGCATTCATTGGTTCATGGGGAAAGTTTGTAAATCCGGGACAATCACGGGTGGAATGTCCTCTCCAAAGTAGTGCTTTAATCGATGACCATTCACTTTAAAATTTGGACCATCAGGCTGAGATAACTCAATGGTACCATAAGGATAAACCTTAGTGATAGTAAATGGACCAGACCAACGGGACTTAAGCTTTCCCGAGAAAATCTTCAATCTAGAGTTGAAAAGAAGAACTCGATCACCAACATTGAAAACGCGGTTCTTGATTTTAGAGTCATGAATCTTCTTTGTCTTTTGTTTGTAGATCAAAGAGTTCTCGTAAGCTTGATCACGGAGTTCATTTAGTTCATTCATTTGAACTTTTCTGTGATCACCGGCTGTCTGTATATCGAATTTTGCATGTTTCAAGGCCCAGTAAGCCTTGTGCTCTAGCTCAATTGGAAGATGACATGCCTTTCCGTACACTAGCTTGTATGGAGTACACCCAATTGGTGTTTTGTAAGCTGTACGGAAGGCCCAGAGTGCGTCATCCAGTTTATCCGACCAGGATGCACGATTTTCGCCTACTGTTCTTTCAAGGATTCTTTTAATACCACGGTTTGAAACTTCCACCTGCCCACTTGTTTGTGGGTGGTATGCAGTAGATAGACGGTGGGTAACACCATACTTTTGCATGACACGATCAAATTGGTCATTACAAAAATGTGTACCACGATCACTGATTATAGCACGAGGAGTTCCAAACCTGGCAAAAAGAGATTTCAAAAATTTTACAACAACTCGGGCATCATTGGTGGGTAAAGCTTTTGCTTCAACCCATTTTGACAAATAGTCAACAGCCACGAGTATGTATTTGTTACCTCGAGAAGATGGAAATGGCCCCATAAAGTCAATACCCCAGATGTCAAATATCTCACAAACTTGAATGGCATTTTGTGGCATTTCATTTCGTTGAGAGATATTTCCATGACGTTGACAAGCGTCACAGGCTTTGACAAAATCGTGGGCATCCTTATAGATAGTGGGCCAATAAAACCCGGAATCAAACACCTTTTTGGCGGTGTAGTTTAGACTATGATGGCCCCCAGTGGGTCCAGCATGGCAAGCTTTGAGAATGTCAAGAGCTTCTTGTCCATAAACACACTGTCGGATGACTTGATCCGCACAGATTTTGAATAAGAAGGGGTCTTCCCAGAAGTAATGTTTAACATCTTTGAAGAATTTGTTCTTCTGCTGGGTCGACATCCCTTTCACTATGAAGTTACCCGCATGGTAATTTGCGAAGTCAGCAAACCATGGGGTAGAAGAGTTTCCACGAAAAGAAACCGCATTGAGTGTCTCGAGAGGAAATGTTTCATTTATTTCCTTTTTCTCGAAAACATCTTGGTGAGGGTTCTCTAATCGAGACAGATGATCAGCAGCCAGGTTCTCAGCTCCTTTTTTATCACGTATGATGATATCAAATTCTTGGAGGAGGAGAACCCAACGGAGCAATCTCGGCTTTGCATCTTGTTTTGCAAAGAGATATTTGAGAGCCGAGTGATCCGTATACACTACACATTTGGTCAAGATTAAGTACGGCCGAAACTTCTCAAATGCATACACCATGGCTAATAGCTCTTTTTCTGTGGTGGTGTAATGAGTTTGAGCTTCAGTCATAGTCTTACTTGCGTAGTGAATAGGCTGAAAATGCTTAGCTCTACGTTGCCCTAAGACTGCACCGATAGCAAAATCACTTGCATCGCACATGAGCTTAAAGGGTAAATCCCAGTCGGGAGCAACGAGAATGGGTGCTTCAGTAAGCTTTTTCTTTAATGTTTCAAAAGCTATGATGCACTCTGGTGAGAAGATAAAAGGAGCATCCTTTTCAAGAAGATGGGTCATAGGCCGGGCGATTTTTGAGAAATCTTGTATGAATCTACGATAGAAACCGGCATGACCTAAAAACTTTTGCTCTATCAACCTCAATCCCGTTTTTGGAAATCTTATGGCCAAGGACTATGCCTTTTTTGACCATAAAGTGGCTCTTCTCCCAATTTAGACAAAGATTGGTGTCTTCACACCGTTTGAGCATTTTATCTAAATGGGAGAGACATGTTTGAAACGAGTCCCCAATGACCGAGAAGTCATCCATA
>BPTQ01000003.1:119873812-120004814 GCA_019973895.1 Chrysanthemum seticuspe
CCAGAAGTAATGTTTAACATCTTTGAAGAATTTGTTCTTCTGCTGGGTCGACATCCCTTTCACTATGAAGTTACCCGCATGGTAATTTGCGAAGTCAGCAAACCATGGGGTAGAAGAGTTTCCACGAAAAGAAACCGCATTGAGTGTCTCGAGAGGAAATGTTTCATTTATTTCCTTTTTCTCGAAAACATCTTGGTGAGGGTTCTCTAATCGAGACAGATGATCAGCAGCCAGGTTCTCAGCTCCTTTTTTATCACGTATGATGATATCAAATTCTTGGAGGAGGAGAACCCAACGGAGCAATCTCGGCTTTGCATCTTGTTTTGCAAAGAGATATTTGAGAGCCGAGTGATCCGTATACACTACACATTTGGTCAAGATTAAGTACGGCCGAAACTTCTCAAATGCATACACCATGGCTAATAGCTCTTTTTCTGTGGTGGTGTAATGAGTTTGAGCTTCAGTCATAGTCTTACTTGCGTAGTGAATAGGCTGAAAATGCTTAGCTCTACGTTGCCCTAAGACTGCACCGATAGCAAAATCACTTGCATCGCACATGAGCTTAAAGGGTAAATCCCAGTCGGGAGCAACGAGAATGGGTGCTTCAGTAAGCTTTTTCTTTAATGTTTCAAAAGCTATGATGCACTCTGGTGAGAAGATAAAAGGAGCATCCTTTTCAAGAAGATGGGTCATAGGCCGGGCGATTTTTGAGAAATCTTGTATGAATCTACGATAGAAACCGGCATGACCTAAAAAACTCCTAATACCTTTGACGGTAGTAGGATGAGGCAGTTTAGCAATAAAATCGACTTTTGCTCTATCGACTTCAATCCCATTTTTTGAAATCTTATGGCCAAGGACTATGCCTTCTTTGACCATAAAGTGGCTTTTCTCCCAGTTTAGAAAAAGATTGGTGTCTTCACACCGTTGAAGCATTTTTTCTAAATGGGAGAGACATGTTTGAAAAGAATCCCCAATGACCGAGAAGTCATCCATAAACACCTCCATTGTTTCCCCGATCATGTCGTGGAAAATGGCCATCATACATCGTTGGAACGTGCCAGGAGCATTACATAGGCCAAAAGGCATACGTCTGTAGGCAAAAGTTCCGTATGGGCAGGTGAATGTGGTCTTCTCTTGATCCTATGGATCAATGGGAATCTGAAAGTACCCCGAGAAACCATCAAGGAAACAATAGTACTCGTTCCCTGCTAATCTCTCAAGCATTTGGTCCATAAAGGGTAGAGGAAAATGGTCTTTACGGGTAGCGTCATTCAACTTACGATAGTCAATGCAAACACGCCATCCCGTCACCAATCGAGTTGGAATTAACTCGTTATCTTCATTTGTGACAACAGTTATGCCACCCTTTTTAGGAACACAATGAATTGGGCTAACCCAAGGACTATCTGAGATTGGGTAAATCAATCCTGCATCAAGAAGTTTGATAACCTCCTGTTTGATAACATCATGGATTTTTGGATTTACTCTTTTCTGATGTTGAACTGCTGGTTTGAAGTCATCCTCCATCAAGATTTTGTGAGTACAAAATTCAGGGTTGATACCCTTAATGTCGGAGAGTTTCCAAGCAATTGCTTGCTTGTGTGACTTCAAGATTTTTATGAGAGCAGCTTTTTCATCTTTACTCAAATCTCTAGCAATAATGACTGGTAATTTATCATCACCTTCAAGAAATGCATACTCGAGATGAGGAGGTAAGTCCTTAAGCTCAACCTCAGGAAATTCTTCAGTTTTCTCAACTGACTTGACTTCCTTGTTATGAAGTTCGACGGGATGGAGTGAAAATGATGATGGATCATCGTTAAGCAACTTCTCAATGAGAAGTATATCCCCCTCAATGTCGATGGGAGCGTGATCAATTTCCCATGGAACAGAATCACTAGACAAGTAGGCTTCAATCTCTTCTAAGATGAAGTCACTTTCCTCAAATGGGGTAAGAGAAGGAGTAGAATTGGCGATAATAGGTTGAGATGAATGAGTGAGATTATCACTCGAAGAATTATGATCATAACCAAGAACTTCTTGAGAGTACTCTTCAGAAGCAACATCAATGATATCTATTCGGTTAACCGACTCAGAATCATAATTTGCTGAGTACCTCGAAGTTTGATCAAGGTTAAAAGTGACAGCTTCATTACCAACACGTAATGTGATTTCTTGCTCAAATACATCAATGAGAGCACGGCCCGTTCTCAGGAATCCTCGACCAACAATGAGAGGAACCCGATGATCGGCATCAAAATCAACAACCACGAAGTCAGCTGGGAAATGGAACTTTCCTACTTTCACAAATACGTCCTCGGCAATGCCAAGAGGACGGGATATTGTACGATCTGCAAGCTCGAGAGTCATGCATGTAGGAGTAAGTTCCGGAAGAGAAAGTTTCTTCCATACTGAATAAGGCATCAGGTTGATGCTTGCACCAAGATCTGCTAGGGCAAAGCATTCAACCATTCCTGGAAATACACAAGGTAAGAGAAATTTTCCAGGATCTCCAAGCTTTTCTGGAAGCTTCTTCAGGATAACTGCAGAGCAGTTCTCGTTAAGAGGAGTTTTAGCCATTTCAAACAGCTTTTCCTTATTTCTTAACATGTGTTTGAGAGTTGATGCAAACTTGGGCATCAGCATGATAGCATCCGCAAAGCTTATGTCAAAGTGTAGTTCTTGGAAAATTTGAAAAAATTTGTCCATTTGATGACTGGCTTTTTCGCGGAGCTTTTGCTCATTCAAACGTGATGGGTAAGGAATAGAAGATTTGGATTTGGTATTTTCAACGGGAGCTACAGGTGGTTCAAAAACAACTCCTGGATTAGACTTGGGTTTCTGGACAACTTGAGGCTGGACATCATTGGTTCCTCCGTTATTAACAGGAAGTTCCTTGATAATTTGACTCATTTCTCCTAGTGGAGGAGGCATTGGAGTCGTAGGTCCATTGTGTGTCCTAGGTTCACTTTCCACTACCTTCGGGAGAGAAGAAGAAGAGGTAGTAGGAATAGCGGGTCCATTATATGAAACACCACTTCTGGTTGTGATCGCCTTAGCATCGCCCCTCGGGTTAGCGATCGTGTTGCTCGGAAGTTTTCCTGAGCCCGAGGGTTGATCATTTAAAGACTTTTTGAGATCAGCAATCTGACTGACCAACAACCTGTTCATTTCATCTTGGGATTTCATGAACTGCTTCAATAACTCATCAGATGATGGTACTGGAGGATGTGGAGGGAAATTCTGAGGTCGGATGTTTTGATTAGGACCTTGTTGTTGAAAATTCCCTTGATTAGGATTCACATTCCCATGAAATTGATTCCCACGATTGAAATTGTTTTGATGAAGGTTCCCTTGTTGTTGGAAACCTTGATTGGGTCCAGGATAGAAATTACCTTGGTTTTGATAACCTTGGTTCATTCTAGGTTGATTCTGAATCCGGTTAGGATTTTGGTTAAAACCGGGTGGTGCCTGATAAGTATTAGCACGGTAGCTTGGTTCATTTTGAGGACGGTATTGATTACCTCCTTGATTTGAAGTACCGGCTATAGCATTTGCTTCAAACGGACTACCATCGGTGGCAGTACAATTGTAGTATGCATGAGGACCACCACAAGTAACACAAACTTCAACTTTCTTCACTTCACCATGTGATGGTGTCTGTGTGAAGGTGACTTTCTTTTGGTTAGCAAGAACCAAAGCCTGAACAATATCTGTGAGTTTATCAATCTTAGCATCGGTGCTAGATGTACTCACAGGAGATGAAGTAGAAGGTCCAGCATTAGACTGAGTCTGATATGTCTTTGTGCGGAAAGAACGGACCTGGGACTTGTTTTCAATGATTTGTAAGGCTTCTTTTGTGGTTTTGCTAAGGAAATTACCTCCCGCGGAGGCATTCAAAGAGTCTTGGTCAGCTTGTCTCAGACCATTGTAGAAAGTATCCATTTGCATTAACTCGGTAAAACCATGATGTGGACACTTACGGAGCAATTCTTTGTAACGATCCCATGCCTCCCCGAATGATTCATCAAATCTCTGAGAAAATTTCATTATCTCATTCTTAAGACTTGTAGTTCGGGATGGAGGATAGAATTCGTTAACGAACTTGGTAACTAGATCTTCCCATGTCTCAATAGAACGAGGGGGTTGTTTCTCAAGCCAATTCCGGGCTTGTCCCTCTAGAGAAAATGGGAACAGAAGAAGCTTGATAGCTTCATGTGGGACATTCTTGTACTTGATGGTAGATGCAATCTTGTTAAACCATCGAATGTGTGCATGAGGATCATCCCGCTCAAAACCATAGAATTGGCTTTGGGTTACCAGATTAAGTAACCCGGTTTTGAGCTCGAAGGTATCAGCCACAATGGCTGGGACAACAATGGCATCTCCGTAACCCTCGATGGGTGCTTGGAGAAGCTCATTCATCGGTTTGTCTTCTGCCATTTCGACAGGTGGTGGTGGTGGTAGACGTTCCTCAGTCACGGCTGAAGGAGCTGAACGTCCTCTACGTCTACGAGGAATCTTTCCAAGTTCTGAAAGTGGACTAGTAGAACTGGAAGAACGAGTGTGCATGCACTAAGTATAAAAATCAATTTTCAAAACAAATGAGGCAAAACGACAAGTGAACTTAACCAATAATCACAAATGAAATGGCTTCTTTGAAAAAGGTACACCAAATCACAAGGACACAAAGGCAAGTTTTAAATCTGATGTTCGGGAACTTATTATGGTCACACCCCCAGTTAGTAGGTGTACTGCCTTGATTTGCGGTGGTTGATTTTTATGTATTTAAGTACCACTGAAAAGACGTAGGTATGATTTATGCAAAGGGTTTAAAACTTTTGGAAAATATTTTTGGTATCGTCTCGTTTAACCAAATTGTATCTCTTTAAGAATCACCTTAAAAGAAACACAAGCTAGAAAACGTTACGATTGTTTTGTTGTTTTATATTGTTTTTGGGGTTGTTAACACTTTAGGAAAAGTGTTAATGAACTTTTTGATTTATATTAACTTTACAAAAAAACTTTTTACAAACTGTGTAAGCTAAATTCCAATTTGTAAACTAAACTGCCTCATCCTACTACCGTCAAAGGTATTAGGAGTTTTTTAGGTCATGCCGGTTTCTATCGTAGATTTATACAAGATTTTTCTAAAATCGCCCGGCCAATGACCCATCTTCTTGAAAAGGATGCTCCTTTTATCTTCTCACCCGAGTGCATCATAGCTTTTGAAACATTGAAGAAAAAGCTTACTGAAGCACCCATTCTCGTTGCTCCCGACTGGGATTTACCCTTTGAGCTTATGTGCGATGCAAGTGATTTTGCTATCGGTGCAGTCCTAGGGCAACGAAGAGCTAAGCATTTTCAGCCTATCCACTACGCAAGTAAGACTATGACTGAAGCTCAAACTCATTATACCACCACAGAAAAAGAGCTATTAGCCGTGGTGTATGCATTTGAGAAGTTTCGGCCGTACTTAATATTGACCAAATGTGTAGTATATACGGATCACTCGGCTCTCAAATATCTCTTTGCAAAACAAGATGCAAAGCCGAGATTGCTCCGTTGGGTTCTCCTTCTCCAGGAATTTGATATCATCATACGTGATAAAAAAAGGAGCTGAGAACCTAGCTGCTGATCATCTGTCCCGATTAGAGAACCCTCACCAAGATGTTTTCGAGAAAAAGGAAATAAATGAAACATTTCCTCTCGAGACACTCAATGCGGTTTCTTTTCGTGGAAACTCTTCTACCCCATGGTTTGCTGACTTTGCAAATTACCATGCGGGTAACTTCATTGTAAAAGGGATGTCGACCCAACAGAAGAACAAATTCTTCAAAGATGTTAAACATTACTTCTGGGACGACCCCTACTTATTCAAAATCTGTGCGGATCAAGTCATCCGACGGTGTGTTTATGGACAAGAAGCTCTTGACATTCTCAAAGCTTGCCATGCTGGACCCACTGGGGGCCATCATAGTCCAAACTACACCGCCAAAAAGGTGTTTGATTCCGGGTTTTATTGGCCCACAATTTATAAGGATGCCCACGACTTTGTCAAAACCTGTGACGCTTGTCAACGTCATGGAAATATCTCTCAAAGAAATGAAATGCCACAAAATGCCATTCAAGTTTGTGAGATATTTGACATCTGGGGTATTGACTTTATGGGGCCATTTCCTTCGTCTCGAGGTAACAAGTACATACTCGTGGCTGTTGACTATTTGTCAAAATGGGTTGAAGCGAAAGCTTTACCTACAAATGATGCCCGAGTTGTTGTGAAATTTTTGAAATCTCTTTTCGCCAGGTTTGGAACTCCTCGTGCTATAATCAGTGATCGTGGTACACATTTTTGTAATGACCAATTTGATCGTGTCATGCAAAAGTATGGTGTTACCCACCGTCTATCTACTGCATACCACCCCCAAACAAGTGGGCAGGTGGAAGTTTCAAACTGTGGTATTAAAAGAATCCTTGAAAGGACAGTAGGCGAAAATCGTGCATCCTGGTCGGATAAACTGGATGACGCACTCTGGGCCTTTCGTACAGCTTACAAAACACCAATTGGGTGTACTCCATACAAGCTAGTGTACGGAAAGGCATGTCATCTTCCGATTGAGCTAGAGCACAAAGCCTATCGGGCCTTGAAGCATGCAAACTTCGATATACAGACAGCTGGTGATCACAGAAAAGTTCAAATGAATGAACTAAATGAACTTCGTGATCAAGCTTACGAGAATTCTTTGATCTATAAACAAAAGACAAAGAAGATTCATGACTCTAAAATCAAGAACCGCGTTTTCAACGTTGGTGATCGAGTCCTTCTTTTCAATTCAAGATTGAAGATTTTCTCGGGAAAGCTTAAGTCTCGTTGGTCTGGTCCATTTACTATCATTAAGGTTTATCCTTATGGCACCATTGAGTTATCTCAGCCTGATGGTCCTAATTTTAAAGTAAATGGTCATCGATTAAAGCACTACTTTGGAGAGGACATTCCAACCGTGATTGTCCCGGATTTACAAACATTCCCTATGAACCAATGAATGCGGGGATCGAGTCAAGCTAGTGACTCGGGAATCAAAAACAGTAGCACACACCATATGGGTTTTCATCCATATTTCTGTCTTCTTACCCCCTTTCTACCACCCTAGTGTGGGGGAGTTGCCCCCGCCATTTTATATATCAACCTATTTAAAAAAAAAAAAAAAAAGATGTGTGTATATATCAAAAACAAAATAATGGCCGTAATATTTCCCTTTTATGTTCTGTGTTTCGGCATAACCGCCGGTACTTTGAATATTGAGGTCAATATTCATTTCTAAGTGTGGGGGGAATTCTCACGAATTTTATCATGTAATTATCCACTCAATTCCCCCGTTTTTGGCCAAATTTTTTTTTTGTTTTTGGAGTAAGTGTTTTGCACTTACTCAATTGGTTATCAGTCCGCCTTGTCTAAAAAACAAAAGGATTGGCTAATCCAGGAGCAAACGGCTCTTGGTAAAGATATCTCAAATCCGTTGACGGCTTGCAATTTGCCCAAAATTGTATGGTGTTCAACTCACCATATCTTTAAACTAGTGAAGAGTTGGCTAGCCCGCAAGTTTATGGCTTGTGGTAAAGGCAGTTGGAAATCCATAATTGGTAATCGGCTCACCAAAGATAATATTGATAATTTATCTAAGAGTTGGCTAGTCCAGAAGCAAACGGCTTCTGGTAAAGACAAATCAAATCCGTTCACAGCTTATGATTTGCTCAAAATCATTTGGTTATCATTGTACCAAGGTTCTTACTTGAACTAAAACAATTGGCTACTCCAGAAGTAATGGCTTTTGGTAAAGAGATAAAATCCATTAATTTTTCTCAAATCATTGCTAGGGACTAGCAATATCTTAGTGTGGGGGATTGATGAGTGTCTAAATACTCATCATTTTTGTATTATCTAGACTGCAAAAACATCTGAAAATACTCAGAAATGTATCAAAATGATGAAAATATCACAAACAAGTGTTTTATATGTTTTAAATGCAAAAATGCCAAAATCAGATGAAAAACGTATCAAGTTTGCATAATTGGCAGTTTTAGTCCCCCAAGTTACAAAAGTTGTCAAAATTAGTCTCTGGTAATTCAAAAACTTGTAAAATGTCATTTAAGGTCCATGAGATTCAAAAGTTGTTAAAACAAACCCTTTAAAGTTCAAAAATCACAATTGACAACTTTAGTCCCTCAACTTTACAAAAATGTCAAAAATAGTCCCTGGGTGTTCAAAAATAGAAATTATTCAAACATCACCCTTGTATTATTAATAAATGACAAAATTGGTCCTTTATGATATGTTTAGAGAAAAATTACAAGTTTGGTCCCTGGAGTTTGAAAATTGTCAAAAATGGTCCTTGTACATTTAATAAATGGAATTTTTTGCAATTGATCCTTATACTATTCAAGATTTACAGGTTTGGCCCTTGTGTGAGCTTTGGAAATATTATAGGTTCAGTCCTTGAAGAATTGGCAAATTACATTTTTGGTCCTTGTGTTTAATACAAACCAAACGGACACCATTTTAATTATCCAAGCCCAAATCCAATCCTTCCAGCCCAATACCCCAACCCGGTCCAATGTTTAAAAACGAGAAAACCGCGCACACTGTTCACTGTCTCTCCCATGGCTGTTTAAGCCAATACCAGTGGTTTTTACCACCTGTTATCTCCACCTCACCTCACTACCCACCTTTCCAGCTCATCCCCCCTCCTCACATCTTAGCCCTCAAGCAGTTAATGCTTCCCCACCATGAACCTTTACTGTTACACACACACAACTGATTTTTGCTTTTCAAATCATCACCAGCCCCATTCCTACTATCTAATCTGTCCCTCTCCACCTCCACAACACCCCAAGATTCTTTAATTGCTCTGAAATTATCTCAAGCAACCATGAGCACTTTTGGCGCCAAAATCTATTTTGAAGGCTGAGATTACTTTGACTCATCCAATGGCTAAGATTTAAAGTGGGAAAGTTTCAGAAGCATGTGGGAGTCTCAAAAAGTCTATAAAGAAAGAGAAAGAAGCAATGGAGAAGATATCTAGTTTTAATTATAATTTAGCTTATGTCGTTTTTATTCAATTAAAAATTCCAGTGTTTGTTTAAGCTTTAAGCTATGTATTTCAAGTTATTAATGTGAAATAAAACCTTTGTTAACATCAATTTCAAGTTTCAAGTTCTGTTTTCAAGTTATGCAATTTTTCAAGTTTAAAAAAAATCTCATGAATATTGAATGTTGTTAATCAGTTGTTGTCTTGGACTTATAAGTCACATAAGCTCCTAAGATAGCTTATAAAAGCTATTAGATACCTTAAAATCAGTTCTAGTTATAAAAAGCAAAAATACAAAAAAATACAAGAAAAATCAGTCATAAATCAAAAATCATGATAAATGAAGAAAGATGCAAGGAGCAAGGTGAATTCTGGATTGCCTTGGGTTTAGTGCTTATTGGGAAGCTTTAGGTTGTGTTTGTAAGCCTTGGTTCTCAGTTCTGTGCTTGGAATCCAATTTGTAAGCTAAATTCTCAATTTAAGCTTATATAAGTGTTTTAGGTTCACATTTTTGTAAAACTAAATTCCAATTTGTAGTACTCTAACCTTAAATACCCTCTAACACAATCTGTCTTATGTTGTTTATGGTTGTTGTTCTGGCTCATTAAGCTTATATAAGCTCTTAGTAGCTTGTTTAAGCTATTGAAAAACATTTATAACTCAGTTTAGATTCAAAATTCAAAAATCACCAAAAATACCAAAAATTTAGCTAAAAATAAAAAATCATGGAAATGGTACAAGAAAGATGGAGCAGAGCTGATTTTGGATTAATGTTGGTTTAGAGCTTCTTGGGAAACAATAGGGTGTTGATGAGTGTCTAAATACTCATCATTTTTGTACAAAATAAACTGCAAAATCATCTGAAAACACTCAGAAACACATCAAAATGATCAAAATATCACATATCAGTGTTTTATGTGTTTTAAATGCAAAAATATCAAAATCAGATGAAAAACATATCAAATTTGCAAAAATTGCAGTTTCAGTCCCCCGAGTTTCTAAAATTGTCAAAAATAGTCCCTGAGTCAAAATTTCAAAAGAAAAGTCACCAAAGGTCCTTTTAAAATCATAACTTGTCAAAATTAGTCCTTTGGTGAAAAATATAAAAAGTTTTGAGAAAATTACAAATTGGTCCTTCAAGTTTAAGAATTGGCAGAAATGGTCCCTGGAAAATCTGAAAATGGCAACTTTGGTCCTTGTAATATTAACACTTGGCAATTTCAGCCCCTGGAACATCTTTGCATAATTGGCAGAAGTGGCCCTCCCACTTTCAGAAATTACAAGCTAGTCCCTATGTTATTTAGACCCTTTCACACCCACTTGGACTTGTCAAATTGCAAATGACCCCCCCTGCCTTTTACTTTGGACCCCTGTCACTAATACCTTTGGACCCTTTTCTTTTATTAATACCAGTCAAATGCCTGTTGACCACCCTTTTCCCTCTCCTTCACGAGATACCCACTTTCCCCATCATTCCACCCTGCAACTCCTCTGAATACACTCCATCTCAACCATCATCACCCCTACCCCCCCTCCACCTCACAACACTCCAAAGGTGCATTTAATGCAACCTTTGTACCTAACACCCTCCCCAGCTGGCTTAAACCAAAATTGGCGCCAAAGTACTTTAAACGGCCAAGATTAAAACTACCAATCCAAGGGCCTCAATTGTTGGTGGGAGCTATTCAGAAAGAGGAGAGAGACACCTTGGGTGTATAAAAAGGCAAAGAGAAGCAACAAGGAGGAGACTTAGTTTTAATTTTTAGTAATGTATGTCGTTTTTACTTATTAAGTCTTAAAATAGATTAACAGTGGCTATTTCAAGTTCCTTTGTAACAAATTAGTGTATTAAAGTGTATTGCAACTCTGTTTAATCATCAATTCCAAGTTTAGTTCATATTTCATATTTGTGTCCACTGTTGAAATTGTTACTGTCAAACTCCTTTGTTTAAACTTGTAGCAACTCAATTTCAATTTCAAACAAGCTTATATAAGCTCATAATAGCTTTTTATAAGCTTGTGTTTAAGTTTTAAGCAATATTGAAACCTGGTCAACAAAAGTCAACATGGGTAAGAAAAATGATGCAGAACAGGAAAGGGTTGATGCAAGCATGGATTTGGGTTGAATAATAGCTAGTTGGATTGGTATATATAGGTTAGTGGTTCATGGTTCACTGTTGACAAGCCATAGTGGCTAGGGATCTTTGTAAGTTATTTTTTACAAGTCTTAGCATAATCAATATTTGTAGTTTTAATCTGTTAAATTTTGTGCTAATAGATGTATTTAGGTCTGTTTAAGTGAGTTTGATCATAATATAAGTTGGTTCAGATTTTGGATTTGTTTCAGTTGGCAAATTAGTATAATAAGGGGTGTTTGGTTCATTGCTTAAAACTGCCCTTAAGGTTTGTTCAATGATAGCTTTCTGTTAGTTCATGTTTCTTAAGCTCATTTGAGCTCATTTCAATCTTAGTTAGGGTCTGCAACACCACCAAAGTCAAATCTTCATTAAAATCCATCTCAACTATCCACTGTTGTAGTTTTAGAATTGCAGATCATTGATTTGTGTTTAGAATCATTAAATATTGCTTGCAGTAGTTTTAGTTTAACATATTAAATCAATCTCAGTCACAAAAATGGAATCAAAGTTCACTTAAGTCAACATTTCAGCTTTTGTCAAAAGTCAAAATTGTAAAAATCTGTGTTGAGCCCAAAAGCAAGGAATTTTCATGAGCTCATCTTTGAGCCAATTTCAGTGAGATTTGGTATTTTAGAAAGTTCAACTGGTCTTGTTACTTATTAGCATTTTTGTGAAATTTTACAAATATTGTATAAGCTCCAAACAAGCTCTTCTTTTAGGCCAAAATGCCCTGCTCCACAGGCTCAGTTGATACTGAGTTTTTCTCAGATTTTGTGCAAGTTGCACAGGGCTCATTAGAGCTTATCATAGTCTGATTTTTGGTGAAATTGATCTCAACCAGGTCTGCTTTAGGTTCCAATTGGTAGTTTTCAGTTTGAGCTTATTTTTAAGCTTGTGCTTGTGTTCAAACTTGCTACTCAGAATCTGTTTTAGCTTGAAACTCATAGACATCAAATCTGTGCTATCTGGCAATTCAGTAGCTGTAGCTTGTTGTTCTTAGTTGCATTTTAGTTAATTTAGCAGTTTAGAACTTTCGTAAACAGTTGGTAGCTTATCTTGTTCATTTGGCTTATTTGGAGTGCTTAATAATAAGCACTTGTGCATCAGTTCTCAATTTCTCCACATAAGTGCCTGTTTTTCCAATTTTCTCAGATTCCTTATATAATTTTAGAGTTTTCCTGAAGTTTTCAGATTTTTCTAAGTTGATTTGCTATTTTTCTTAATTTAAATTAGTTTTTAAGTATTTTTAATTAGCTTTTAATACAAAAAAATTCAGAAAAGGTTCAAAAAAATAATTTTTCAATTTTCTTAAGTTTAGATAAATATAAAAAGTAAAAAAAGTAATTTTCCAGATTTTTCCTAGTTTATTTTGTAATTTTTAGTAATTTAATTAGTTTTTAATAGTTTAAAATTCATAAAAAATACAAAAATAATCAGAAAAATATAAAAATAGTTTTGAAAATTCTATTTTGATATTTTAGACTTTTCCAATTCATAATTTTATTTTTCTAGCTTTGTTTCCTAATTTCTTGTATTTTAGGTAATTATTAAATAGTTAAAAATAGTTTTTAATTAATTAAATAGTTGTAAAAATAATTTTCTTTTTCTAAAACTTTTCTTTTATCATTAGGATTGTAGAAATGTATTTTTCATATTTTTAGGGTTAATATTGTGTAAGTTTCACTTTTTAATTTGTACGTCGCGTAGATTTTAATTTCAGTTTTATAAAAACATAAAAACAAAAACATCATTTTAATTATAGTGATAGCGTTTATTTAATATATTTTATCTTTTTAATTTCCTTTAATTTGCATTTAAGCCGTTGTAATTTGTTGGCTTTTTCTGTAGTTACAATCATATCAGAATCTTTTTTCCGTTCAAATTCCTCGATCACTTTACGTTTGATAATTCATTGCATAGCTCGCTGGGACATAACGACCCGGGGAGACCCTATACTCCTCAGATCTTCATTGATTTCGTTCCTGAGCCGTTTTAAGGTTGTTACGGTCTGCCATTCACAAGTGGCAGGCTTGTGTGATAAACCTTGACTGTTTTGGAGCGCATCAGGTGTGATCTCAATCCTCAGTTTCCTGTTTTGTGCATGAACTCATATTGTAAGCACTTTCTTTGAAATTTGTATTTCCTAGAAATAGTTATTTAATCTTGTTAATTCTGGTTTAAATATGTCTAAAAACAGTTAATGTAAGTGAATTAATGGCTTTCTTGGATTAAAATCTTGTTTGTGTGTTAAAAGCTTGAAAACAGTCATTATAAAGGGTGTTTGGTTTTATTGTTAAATCTGTGTTAGAGGGAGTTTGGCTAAATTCCAATTTGAGCTTCAGTCATAGTCTTACTTGCGTAGTGGATAGGCTGAAAATGCTTAGCTCTTCGTTGCCCTAGGACTGCACCGATAGCAAAATCACTTGCATCGCACATAAGCTCAAAGGGTAAATCCCAGTCGGGAGCAACGAGAATGGGTGCTTCAGTAAGCTTTTTCTTCAATGTTTCAAAAGCTATGATGCACTCGAGTGAGAAGATAAAAGGAGCATCCTTTTCAAGAAGATGGGTCATTGGCCGGGCGATTTTAGAAAAATCTTGTATAAATCTACGATAGAAGCTCAAACACTAATACAATGAAGATCAGAGGAATATAGGGTATTCCTGGGTCGTTAAGTCCCACGGAGGATGAATTGGT
The DNA here is from genome assembly GCA_019973895.1 of Chrysanthemum seticuspe. NCBI lineage: Eukaryota > Viridiplantae > Streptophyta > Magnoliopsida > Asterales > Asteraceae > Chrysanthemum > Chrysanthemum seticuspe. Next base: position 119,887,735 of record BPTQ01000003.1, read on the forward strand.
GTATAAACACTTGATCAGATGATAGAATGATCACTAAGGATAGTGATCAGTAAGGTTTTTGATGAATAATTACCTAAAGAAAAGATCTACAAATTACAGCGACTTAAATGCAAATTAAAGGAAATTAAAAAGTTAAAATATATTAAATAAACGCTATAACTATTTTTACAATGATGTTTTTGTGATTTTATAAAACAAAATATCTTAAATAAACTATTTTAACTAAAACGTAAACTTAAGTTATCTAAAAACTAGATTTAAAATGAAAACGTACGTTAAGTCTAAAAATTACGCGAGTGCGCAAGCAAAAACGTAAATTTTATGAAATAAAAGTCCTACAAGTGTAAAAACAATTTTTTTACGTACTATATGACAAAAGAAAATTTTAGAAAAAAGATTTATATTTTTTAGACTTTTATATTTTTTATTATGAATTAATTAAGATTTTACACTAATTAAATGTTTAAAAATACTAAAACTATTTGGAAAAATCTGAAACTTTTTTATAAAATACTTAATACTAATACAATTTTATAAAAAATACAAAAACTGAAAAAACTATAAAGAATAAGCTGGAAATAAGTGAATAAGCTCGTATAAGCTTATTTGGAAACAAAATGGTTAAGTATTAAATAGTGTAAATAAAAACTGAAAAAGTCCCTAGGGCAGTTGGTGTGAGTGTGGTGTGGTGAGCTGGGTGGCCAGAGATCAAATCCCAGCAGTGGCAATTTTTTGCAACTATTTTTTTTTTTTTTTTTTTGATTTTCTTTTACAAATTTGTTAAGCTAAAGATTATAAGCACTTTTTTCAACTACAACTTTTTATGAAACTGATTAATAAGCTCAAAATAAGCTGAAAATCTCAACAGTGCTATAAAATGGATATTAAGCAAAAGATTAAGCCAAAATGGCTTTTAAGCTAAAAATAAGCAAAGGAAAACTTGGAAATAAGCTAAATAACTTGAAATAAGCTGAAATGACAACTGAACAAGCTTAATAACTTGAAAATAAGCACTGGTTAAGCAGAAATAAGCACTGATTAAACTGATTTGCACAGGACACTTTGTAAATCACTAGGCACCTTTAGGCTTATTTTTAAGCACTTAGATAAGCTACAAACTTAAAACAAAAACTTGAATTAACTAGATGACCAGTTAAGCTATCCAAAAAGCTAAAGTACAAAGTTTGGTTTACACTAATAAGCTTGTGAGAAGCTTATGAAGAACTTGAAAAACCACTGAGTCAAAACTCAGTGAATGCTGAGAAAATGGACAAAACAAATAAGCACTTGCAGCCCTATTTAAAAAGCTACAAACTTAAAACTTAAGCTTGGGACATTGAGATAGCTAGGTTGGCTTCTCAAAAAGCTAAAACACAAAGGCTTAAGCTAACTGATAAGCTCTTGATGAGCTTATGAAACTGTATGGCTTAACTGTGCACAGGACAGTTTTGACTTTTTAAGAAAATGAAACTAGTTGACTTATATGAACTTTAGAGTGATTCTATGGACTGATTATGATATATTAAGGTGTAATGAAACTATAATAAGCTAACTTACCAAGTTTTAAACAGATATGATGAGTTTTGATCTTGAAATCCTAACAGTGACTGAGTAATATGAGATTAAAGGAAAGTTTGACTTTACTTGAACAAGGACTGATTTTCTTGGTTCTATGAGTTATTTAGAACAAGTATGACAGATAACAACCAAGGATACTGTCTTGAACACCTTTTAACTCAGTTAATAAAACAGATACAAATACTACTTTATCAAACTGAGCTTGTGACTTTCAAAGAGTTTCACAGAATCAGACCATGCATTTGATTTCTAACTTTATATTATCATATATTAGGACTAATTAAGCATTAAACAATAACAATAACAACAGATAACTAAAAAATCACACTTAGGCTAAATTAACTGTTTAAAACAAGATTTTTAGTGACTACAAATTAAGGAGAACAAGCTAACTGTTTTTAAAGCTTAATTATGCTTAACTATATCTGAGAAACATTAACATACAAAGATTCAAGCTAATTAATGACTCAAACAGTAATTGCCAAATTGAGAATTTAGCTTACAAATTGGATTCCAAGCACAGAACTGAGAACCAAGGCTTACAAACACAACCTAAAGCTTCCCAATAAGCACTAAACCCAAGGCAATCCAGAATTCACCTTGCTCCTTGCATCTTTCTTCATTTCTCATGATTTTTGATTTATGACTGATTTTTCTTGTATTTTTTTGTATTTTTGCTTTTTATAACTAGAACTGATTTTAAGGTATCTAATAGCTTTTATAAGCTATCTTAGGGGCTTATGTGACTTATAAGTCCAAGACAACAACTGATTAACAACATTCAATATTCATGAGATTTTTTTAAACTTGAAAAATTGCATAACTTGAAAACAGAACTTGAAACTTGAAATTGATGTTAACAAAGGTTTTATTTCACATTAATAACTTGAAATACAGAGCTTAAAGCTTAAACAAACACTGGAATTTTTAATTGAATAAAAACGACATAAGCTAAATTATAATTAAAACTAGATATCTTCTCCATTGCTTCTTTCTCTTTCTTTATAGACTTTTTGAGACTCCCACATGCTTCTGAAACTTTCCCACTTTAAATCTTAGCCATTGGATGAGTCAAAGTAATCTCAGCCTTCAAAATAGATTTTGGCGCCAAAAGTGCTCATGGTTGCTTGAGATAATTTCAGAGCAATTAAAGAATCTTGAGGTGTTGTGGAGGTGGAGGGGGACAGATTAGATAGTAGGAATGGGGCTGGTGATGATTTGAAAAGCAAAAATCAGTTGTGTGTGTGTAACAGTAAAGGTTCATGGTGGGGAAGCATTAACTGCTTGAGGGCTAAGATGTGAGGAGGGGGGATGAGCTGGAAAGGTGGGTAGTGAGGTGAGGTGGAGATAACAGGTGGTAAAAACCACTGGTATTGGCTTAAACAACCATGGGAGAGACAGTGAACAGTGTGCGCGGTTTTCTCGTTTTTAAACATTGGACCGGGTTGGGGTATTGGGCTGGAAGGATTGGATTTGGGCTTGGATAATTAAAATGGTGTCCGTTTGGTTTGTATTAAACACAAGGACCAAAAATGTAATTTGCCAATTCTTCAAGGACTGAGCCTATAATATTTCCAAAGCTCATACAAGGGCTATTCCTGCCATATGTAAATAGTACAAGGACCAATATTGATTATTTTTCATTTTTGTAAATCCAAGGGCCTTTTATGTCAATTTTCAAACTCCAGGGACCAAACTTGTAATTTTTCTCTAAACATATCATAAAGGACCAATTATGTCATTTATTAATAATACAAGGGTGTTGTTTGAATAATTTCTATTTTTGAACACCCAGGGACTATTTTTGACATTTTTGTAAAGTTGAGGGACTAAAGTTGTAAATTGTGATTTTTGAACTTTAAAGGGTTTGTTTTGACAACTTTTGAATCTCATGGACCTTAAATGACATTTTACAAGTTTTTGAATTACCAGGGACTAGTTTTGACAACTTTTGTAACTTGGGGGACTAAAACTGCCAATTATGCAAACTTGATACGTTTTTCACCAGATTTTGATATTTTTGCATTTAAAACACATAAAACACTTGTTTGTAATATTTTAATCATTTTGATGTGTTTCTGAGTGTTTTCAGATGTTTTTGGCATTCTAACAGTATAAAAATAATGAGTATTTAGACACTCATCAAACCCCAAGAACACGAACTAGAAAACCTATGAACAACTCCTTGGATCAAAAGATGCACGTATAGGTTTGAAGTGAAAGAACAATGATTAAACCATAGATCGAATTAGGTGTTAATCGGCTGATATAGATTGAGAGTTTCGGTATGCGTATTCTGTGTCTGTCGAGACTCATGAGGTGAGTTATGAGGATGTTTTTATAGCCAACAAACCCTAGCATATGATAAGTTTAAGGTTTAACTTAAACCTTATTAAACATCACTCCTAATCACATCATGATACAACTCTCCAACCTTTATCACTTCCTTAAGACCCTAGAAAGAATATTCCTCCACATATACCTTCCATGAAACCGGCCATAGGTATTAGGTTAAGACAATATCATGTCTAGTTCTCATTGTGTCCAAACCCGGTCATATTGAGCTTAAAGTGCAATAGAAATAAACGTATTCTAATGTTTTATCTTGCGTGCCACCAATAGGGTCACACAACTCTAGTCGTATTTTGTCTTTCCAACTCTCACATTCCAACACATCTTTGGTATTACGTTTTGATTCCATCTAGTCTTTTAGTTTTTGTTCTCAGTTTTTGGTATCTCAAACTTGAGTGTTGGTTTGAAGCACTTGGGTGCGTTTTAGTGTTCTTCCATGTTGCATGAACTTATTGGTTTGTTAATACAATTTACAAGGGTAAAACCCTTTTTCAAAAAAAAAAAAAAAAAAAAAAAAAAAAAAGTGTCATGTGATAACTATATTATTAAACTAAGCGTGAAACTAAATACAGTAGAATTCAACGACTTAGATGGTGAAAAAGAATTTAGTAAATTAGTTACATTGGACAAACGTAAAAAGATCGTTACCATATTAAAAAGTTAAACTTTTTATTAGTTGATAGAGAACTAACTTTGTAATAAAAATAAAATATTTCTGACAAAAAATAAAGAATAAACCAATCGAATTCAAGTGGATACTGGATAGGATTAGGAGTTCATTCATTTTCCTCTCATGCCGGTATATAAATGAACCATATGACTAATTCAATGGTCAAGGACTCAAGATGCCAACAATGAGACCACAACGCAAGTCACGTAAATTCTGGATGTCAATCACCAGCAAAAAGAGTCTAGTAAGTTCCCATCATCATATTTGAATTATACCATTTTTTATATCTTCATGCATTATGTAATAACCCTTTATTCATGAACAGAAAATCCCCAAAAAGTTTACGAAAGAACATCGAAGAAAAATCTTGTTAAACAATGATGTCGTACTAATAGTTTCAGATGACAAGGCTTGGTCATTAGGTTGTATGGTCTCGTGTGACGGCAACATTTGGCTTCAAAATGGTTGGCCAGAATTTGCACAACATTATCGTTTAAAGATTGGAGATTTGTTGGTTTTTGAGCATCTTGGTAAATCACTTTTTCATGTTCGAATATTCAAAGAAAACGATCCATCTTTTGCTCAAGATGATCATGCTGTGTCACCGCACACTTTTCAAGAAACTAAAGGCAAGGTTTCCTAATTTCTTTACTAAACCACCTAGAAGCTAACATTTTGAATAAACCCTTTAGTTTTGAAACCCATATTAACTTGGTACCATAATTTGTTTTGGAACAGGTAAGACCGATTTATCGTCCGAAAATAGGGACAAATATAGGTCAACTAATTACAAGGCACTGGAAGCAGCTAAAGCATTCATGGCAGACAACCCAAATTCATACATACGGGAAATGAAAGCATCATATACAAGATCTTATGGTTTGGTAATAATTTTAATTATTTTGGCTCTTTGCTTGGTTCTGATTAATATCTATCACGAATTTTAATTTTTTTTTTAATTTTTTTTATTTATTTATTTTTTTTTATTTATTTTTATGGTTGTATTATACAGAATATACCTTTGTGGTTCATGAGAAGATATCTTACTAGCAATGAGGACTGTGTTCTTGAGTTGTCAAATGGGAGAAAATGGGGTCCGATTAAATGCAAGGGTTACAAGATTTCTGCTAGAATGTATGGCGATAACTGGAAGAAATTTCACGATGAGAATCATCTGGTTGTGGACGATGTTTGTGTTTTTGAGATGACTTCAGAGACTGAAAAGGTGCTGAAAGTCACCATCTTTCATGCTTGCGGAAACTATTCAAGCTAAAAACAAGATTCAGATGTACCCTAATATGCTTTTGTTTTTTGGTGTAGTATGTTATATTCATATGACTGTTTATCTAGAAATCTTTAGGTTTTTAATGATCCAGAAGAAGTTTATCTAGAAATCTTAAGGTTTGTAATGATGTTTTTTGCTAATTGACTTGAAGTTTTTGTAATGATGTATTGAGCAAACCTCAAAGTGTGGATTTGAATTATTAGCTAGTTAAACGTATCTTGAGTCTTGACCTGCGACAATTAGGGATGCATAAATTCGTATCCACGTTGTTTCCTCAAAATTGTCAGGGTTTTCATATTTTGCTAGGACAAGGTGAAGGATTGGGGTAGCAATTTAGGTCGTGTTTGAGTTGGCGGGTTCGAATTGATGAGTTAACAGGTTCAAAATTTTCAACACAAACTTGATCTGTTTAATTAATCGTGTCAGAAGTTCAACTCGAACCTTAACATATTTATTAAACGAGTTAGTCATGTCGACACGTTTACTATTTGAATATAATTTTAATGAAACATATTGAATATAGTAATTTGTGTGCTAGAAAGATTTTAAGCACACAATATACAGTTTGATATCTATTTATTAAACAGGTCACTCATGTCAATTTATTTTTTCTAACCAAAAATTGGTTAAACCTCAAACCTAACATGTTTATTTTTGTGTGAGTTTCAAGGCATGTTTCGAGTCATGTCAAAAATTACCACTTCAAAATAAAGGATGCTAACATATCTACAATTATTTACTTAAACAGTAACTCGTATTGGAAATGAAAGTGCAGCATAAATGCATATTTAATACAAGTTGTTTTTTCAAATAAGTAGGAGTCTTATTATTTCCACTTTGAAGTGGCATTTCACATATACACATGGGGTGGGTTATAAAAAACCCCCTTACAAAGGGTACCCTCCGTTTTGTATAAAAATATGTAGTTGTAAAACTATTAGTATTTATATTTAACCTTGGTACGTGTGGCATTTGTGTACAAATAAGAAAAAAAATAATAATAAACTTACAGGAGGAGGTTGTAAAATCTTCACATTGATACGTTGAGAAAAGCTATCGCAACTCAATGGCGGAACCAAGATCAAATATGATCGAGTGCACAAAACTTTTTGAACAATAATATAATAAAGTTAAAATTGATGGACCAAACACATATTTTTTTACATCAATAAATATAGAAATTGCATTTTAAATAAACAGCAGAAAAGGTTTCATGCATTGAATTCACATCTCACTTGCATAGTATTGAAAACAAAGAAGTTTTTGATAATGTATCTTTAACTAACATTGTGGACATATCACTTACGACTAGGGCTGAGCATTAAAGGTCCAAAATCGAACCGAATCGACAAAACCGATCGAACCGATAAAAACCGAGCCGACCCGACAGCCCGTCGGTTCGATTTCGGTTTTATGCTTTACATGTTTTCTGTTTCGGTTCGGTTCGGTTCGGACCAAAACCGACAAAAACATACCTAAATACACCTAGACCGAACCGAACTGACGGCCCAACACAAAACCGAACCGACCAGACGGCCCGTCAGTTCGGTTTCGGTTTAGGTTTTTCATGAATTTCGGTTTTCATTTTTGTCAGTTCGGGTCGGTTTTGGACCGATGCTCATCATCACTATTATGGTAAAAACGGCGCCTTCTTTCCATTGATAATGAAATACGGTAAGCTTTTTCTGGGGATGTTTAAACATAGTGTTTGAAATTCCAGCCATTATGGTTATATATCATTTGCAAGTTTGCAAGGTGTAATTGGCAAAGACAATGATAGCTAATGCGCTATATATGACCACCAAAAACTATGGCTCAAAACTATTAAATAGCTCATTTTCCTCATTTTTCATAAATTTTTGTATTGAAACAAATATTTAATCTCAGTACTCAACCCATTACACAATTCATGAACAAAACTATTAAATAGCTTATTTTCCTCATTTTTCAAATATTTTTATATTGAAACAAATATTTAATGTCATTACTCAACCCAAAACTCAACTTTTATATATAATAGATAGCTTATATACCCGTGGAATCACGGGGTTTTTAAAAGAATTATTCATTTAGGAAATACGTGTGTGAATAAATTAACAAACAACAACAAACGTAAATAAGTTCTATTATTTATTGAAAAAAATAATACGTAATATGTTAATGATACGATATACAATTTGGTTTGTAACTATTAAAATAATAAATGTGCATATATAGTCTTCTCCAACTGATAGATAGTCTTAAAGCGAGTAACATTAAACACTTGAGTAGTTTATGATCATTCCGTGAAAGACTTGCCAAGAGAGTAAAGCTTGGACATTCTATCCATAAACACTTCCAAGAGATTTGTCAAGTTCCAATTGTGAAAGTTTAATAATAAATCCCAACATTGGTCGTTTATACTTTCAAATAAGACCTTGTGTATACGGAAATAAAAGAGTATTTAAAATCACCCTTTAATTAGGTATGACTTTTAGAGCTCATGTCAACAAATAAATCCGAACACCCAAATGTCTTTATATAACTTTACATCAAACCGTAAAAAAACGGAGTTAAAGGATATGTGTCAAATTAATGGTATGCCAATTGTGTACTCTAAAATGATTTTATTATATTAAAAGCTATGAATATTTACTTATTTTGATTTAAAAAATGTTGTAATTTCAAAATCTTACTTGAGTCACTAAAAGCTTAAGTGCATTATACAGAGAAGAATTGATTTGATTAAACTTTAAGAGGTACACTCAAACATGCCTTCTTATGTCTTTTTATCCATGGTATATAACATTTTTTTTTGTATTACCATGTAGCAAATTAAACTGTAATCCAAGTACAACATATTATATCATAATGTTTCTACTTTATCTCTATACAAACTTTTTATCAACCAAATGAAGCAATTTATATAGTACATGACCATCTATAAAAAACAAACGATGTTACACCAACACCTATAAACAAAAACACAATCCAAAAGTAATAACGCTAATCATGTAACTTTATAGAAGAAAAAAGGTAATCAATCTAAAACGCTAGCTCTCGACATTTGCAATTAAAACATTTTTGTCGATATAACCTGTAGTAAAGGAAGCATATCCACACAAATAACAACCTAAAAATAAGAAGATGTACGGTTTATTTTATATAAATTTTGCATAACATATACATACTTTAGAACTATAGATGACAAACAGTTAAAAAAACAAAGTTATAGATGACCAACCTGTAAAGACTCAATAGTTGAATTACGTTGTTGTAACTGCAATTTTTGGTCTTGTTGTTACAGTAGTAGAGTTACATAAGTTATCAGAGCATTCGTTTGATCCGGCTCTATCTTGTACTTTTCTGCAAAGGGCATCGACCTGAATTTAAGCCATCAATAATGGGTTAGACCAGTTATTTTCATAAAAATCTTAATTACACTTCAGATTGATCAAGAGTAGAAGGTTAGACCAAATTTTTTCATAAAATCCTTAACTACATGTTACACCTCAAAAACAGAGTCCGTTGATCAAAATGACACTTTAATCAACAACAAACTATACAAATCTGAGAAATAAATTGCATGCATTCATTCCACGTCATTGCCAACACGGAGTCATAGACAGATGTAGGGATCATGATTGACAGAATATGGATCAGGTGGAATAGAAGGCAATGAACATACAATATTTAAAACTCATAATTCGGTAGATTGAATACATACATGCAACTGGAAATGGCAAGATCAAAAAGCTCCTCAATCTGTTCCAACATGTGATCAAGCTGAGAATAACACACCAAAATAGATGTACCTTGTAATTTAAATCTACACCCTAAAAAAAATTAATCTTATGCAAATGAGTATCATAGAAGGTTTAACTCATTTGGAATAAAAGGAAACTAATTAATGGTGTTTGAATAATTTTCAATGATTGGTGCAGAAGAAGAATCATGAAGTGTGTTTTATTGTGCGTGTTCAATAGAGTGGAGTATTGAAACAAATATTTAATCTCAGTACTCAACCCATTACACAATTCATGAACAAAACTATTAAATAGCTTATTTTCCTCATTTTTCAAATATTTTTATATTGAAACAAATATTTAATGTCATTACTCAACCCAAAACTCAACTTTTATATATAATAGATAGATTATATGAATTCACTTTTCCAGTTCAGTTTGGTCTTACGTTTTCCAAAAGCGGAAAGTGAACCGAAAACTTTATGGTTCGTTTCACTTTTGAACCAAAAACTGTTTTATAAGTTTGGTTCGATTTTAAATCCATTTTAGTTCTATTTTCAAATCCCATAGTTAAAAACCAAAGTGTGAACACCCCTGCCAGGCTGCCACAAATGAAAAATCCATAATTAACAAAACAATGATGGCTTCTTATTATTTCTCTTTGTGGGTTCGTATAAGGACAACAAGTCAGCAAGGCCCATTCTGGATTAAACCCTTCAAGTGGCCCACCAGCCCATTTGTTTCTATGTAGTCCACCCCAAGTTTTTGTATATCAAACGTGTTAGTACTTAGTTTCTATATTTTAACGAAATCTCATAGATCGGTATAACACTTTCTTCAGTTACACATCGCGATTTAATGATTATGAATAATCTTTTCATCTTGTTTCTTTCATTCTTTTTCGTTATTAGGTTTTCAAGAAGATCGATATAACAAGAACAAATAAAACTTTTATAAACCATAATATCAAACCCTAGAAAAGTTTTTGCAACAAGAGAATAATGATTAAACGAGGACGAGATCGTCCTCAAGAAGTTCCAGTAATCAATCAAGATCCCGAGTTCTTCGACATCTTCCTTCCTGATCGTACCTCACATCAAATGGTACGTACTCTATATATTCTTGATTATTTTCGTATCTTTATGTTTGAATGCAGATTACTGCCATTATTATCTTTTTTGCTTCGCGAAAACTTTTTTAAGTAGGCATTCATATGTACATGCATATATGGAAAATATTTAATGTTGAGAACAATAAAGAGGTGTTTGGCATTGCGTTTTGACTGGTTATTGTGTTTCGGTTTGTTTAGCTTTGGTGGTAATGATTCTTATAAGGTTGTTATACATAGTCTAGGTGTTGAATAACTACTGTAGTTTTATTTCATCAATAACAAAATTGAAATCAGTTTTGGAGTAGATCATATAAGCCCCGGTTTTGATTATCTTATTTTATTTAGGGTTCTGCTAATGACAGCCGGCAAAATCCTTTCATTTTGAACGTGGATCCTTTAATAATCAGAATATAAATATGTTGCAACTCGAACTCATATAGTAGAAGCATATTAGAACCCCCCCAAAAGGACAAAAGGCCAAATGGCATAATTTCTTTTTTTATATAATCTGATATGGGTTATTTAAATTCAGTTTGTATGATGAATCTTGATTTGGTTAATCAAGAAAAAAAGGAGGTCACATTTGACTTTTTGGAGTCAATTTTACTACTTTTGAAAGTCAAAAATTATAAAAGTTAAAACACTTTTTCTTGGAAAGAATTGATATAATATGGCTGACGAGTTGTTGTTTAACATTTGAATGCAACAGATACCACCTGAATTTCTTAAGCATTTTGAGCAGAAAATACCGAAGACCATTATACTTAAAGACCTTTCAGGAAGAGTCTGGCATGTGGATACAAAGAAAAGGAATAATGGTGTTTTTATGGAGAATGGTTGGAACAGATTTGTGAATGATAATACTCTTGAGCTTGGTCAATTCATGGTTTTTAGATACAGCAAGCAATCGACAACATTCACTGTTAGAATATTTGGTAGAGATGCATGCAAGAGTGAAGATCAAGCTTCTGAAAAACCCTTAATCCGTGTGAAAGATGAAGAAGAATCTGATCAACATTCAACGCCGATTCACCAGCCTAAAAGAAAGCGTGGGAAACCATAAATGTGTGTTTTGAAGTCATCCTAATCGCAAATTTCTGAAGATTGATTTATAGCATGGATGAATTCTTAGGTGTTTAGAACTGTAAAATGTCTCAGAGTCTGCATTATTGTCACTCTTTATATACCATTCATTTAAGAAAAGAATTAGAAATTGTGTAGTAAATGTTTCTTGTTTTGTAAAGCGTTGGTTTTGAAATATTGTTTAGTTATGTAGTTTAGCCAACTTCAATCAGAAATTATATTAGAAGTCCAAGAAAGAGAAATTTGAAGCAACATCATGATCAAGTACCAAAAGTGTAGGTGACATTTTAAAAAAGTTTGTCTAGAGAATAGTTCGATTTTGGTAGTACTCCGTATATGTTTTCTTTACCAATTCTAACAGGTACTTATAACCTTAGTTAAAACTGGCATGGGTCAAATGGGTTGGACCTGTCAAAGATTTCGAAACTTGTCCATGATAGTTTCAACCTGCTGAGTTGTATAGTTTAATACGTACATAAATTGATAGGATCCTAATGCTTACAAACTCATACATTAATGATTAATCATGTATTATAAAAGATAATCATTTGAACTAACATTATTTTTTATTTTTATACATTAATTGTTATTTACGAGCATAATAAAGTTGTGTTAATTATACCTAGACCTCATGACTCAGCGACTCAGCGGTATGTGAGTGGTCCAACAACATACAGATTGTGAATCCAAGTCTCGTTGTGAGACAAAATTTATGGATAGGTGCTATAGATTAAAAAAATAAATTAAAAAAAAAAAAAAAAAAAGTATGTTAGTTATGTTGATAGATGAACCCGACCTGACAAGTTCCGAACTACAGTAAAAGATATGAATGTGTACTAAGAGTATCTACAATGCAAAAAGTCTTTAATGACTTTTTGACTTTTAAAACATTAATATCTTATTACTTTTCATAAACCTATAAATCATTTATAAAATTGATTGAGATTCTCTCAAGTTAGAATAAACATGACCGGTCATGTTTTCTCACGATATTGTGACCGGTCATGTTTTCTCACATACAATATCGTGGGGTCTATTTTCGGGACCCGGTCTTTCTTTTGTTTGTGAAGAAACATGACCGATCATGTTCATCTAGGATTGAGATTCTCTCAAGTTAAATTGAACAACAATACTAAGAAGTCTTTGCAAAAGCTTTCTAGCTACTCGCATCTCTCCTCGTGATATTCATAATGTTGGTCTCTCGTTTCAGTCTAAGGTTAGTGATATCGTTGTCCAAGGTTCTTGGGTTTGGCCGCAAAATCTTGCTTCTAAATACTTGTTCTTGAATGACTATGTCACCACGGTCCATGACGATGTTTTGGATCGCATGGTTTGGCGTAATAGACAAGGGAGAATTGAGAATTTTTCTGTCTCCCAAGTCTGGTCCGACATTAGGCATCGAAATGATAAAGTCGCTTGGTATAGTATGGTTTGGTTTCCAGCTTGTATCCCGAGACATGCTTTTAATCTTTGGCTAGTTGTCCGCTAGAGGTTAAAAACGCAGGATTTAATCCCGGTTTGGGATTCTTCGGCTGCGCTTGGTATGGTATGTTCCTTATGCGAGTGTATTCCGGATTCTCACGATCACCTCCTTTTTGGATGCTCTTTCACGCGTGGTATTTGGGATAGGCTGAAAGATTTAGCTTGCATTGATCTTTCTACGCCTAACATTTATGATATTATTGGATCTTTGTTTCCTATTGTAAAGAAAAGAACTTCGAAGAGCGTTTGTGCAAAGCTAGTTGTAGCAGCAACCGCATATTTTATTTGGCAAGAGCGAAATTGGAGATTGTTTAAGAAAGGTAAATGTTCTTCTAATCAGCTTGTGGAGTGTGTTAAGGCGTCGGTTCATCTCAAGTTGCTCTCAGGTAAGCTTAAGAAGTCCTCGGATGGTGAAAGAATGGCTAGGCTTTGGGATCTTCCTGAAGCAATTTTTATTTAGTTGTTATGGCTAGTTGCTTTTGTTTATGCACCATTAGGTGGTTTTTTCCTATTGGTGTCATTGGTTTTGTATTTGTATTCTAGTGATTATTTGGCATGTCATATAATCGTTAGTGGCTGTTCAAGTTTGGGCTTGAGGTTAATGTGGCATCTCAGTCACATTCCATTGGACTTATTGTAATTTTGGGTTTAATATATTTTACCGGGGAAGTGTCCCTTTTACCCAAATTTTTTTTATCAATGCAAGTATATTTTACAAAAGTGAAAAGTCTTTTGTCAAACACTTGAAGTTTCATAAGTTATTGATACAAATAATCACTAGCTCCAAAGGCAAAAGTCTTATAAATGACTTTTTCTAATAGTAAAAAGTAATTAGAAAAGCTTGCATTGTGGATGCTTTAACTACTTAACATGAACACATTCTCTATTTTTTTATGTTATGGGTTCAAAATTTCGAAATGTGTTATATTTGCTATCTTATGGCTTGACTTTTAAGTCAACAGACTAATCTTGTCATTATTCTTTATAGTTTGGAAGTTTGGTTGTATATGTCAGGTTTTCTAAGCGACAAGGACTAAAGTGGAAGATTGCAGTATATAGCCTCCTATCTGGATATAGGGTTGGAATAATCTCATTGCAGTTTCTTGTTTTCTCTCTCAAATACACTCAGTTGGTTTATTTGGTAGTATAGTGATTGATCAATCTCTTTATTTGATCTTTCAAGTCTTGTATAATCTCAGATCAATCTCTTTATTTGGTCTTCTGATTTTTGAGTGTTTGTGAGGATATTTGTAGTGTGTTTGATAGCCTCTTAATTAGGGACTATCATTGTCTTTTGTATTTGTTTGGTAAGCATCAAGTTGGAGACTTATTTGCTAAAGCTGTAATAAAGATTTCACCAAAGGGGTGGTTGGTTGGGTGAAGTATTTGTGTTGTGGTTGTGATTAGTAGTTAGATTAATAGTTTTTACATGGTATCGGAGCTAGGTTTTGATATCTAGGGTTTCTAGAAGTTTTTGGAGGTTTCTTGATTTGTTAGCGTTATTGTTCGATTGTGGTTGTTATATCATCAGGTTTTCTAAGTCCAAAATGATAAGGAAAACTAGGGTAAGGTCGGTCCACTCAAAGCTCCTACTCTCAGCCCATCAAAGCCTAGCATCCCGCTTATTAGCCGCACAGAAAAGAAAATGCGGCTTAGCTTAAAAACCCCAGTGAACAGATATAACAAACAAATAACCAAATCATAAATGAATATACAAAATGAAATCAGCGGGATCTGCTGAAAAAAGATCATATATCATAAGGAGAAAAATAATAGTGAATCATAAGGGAATCATAATCATAACATCATAAGGGAATGCCCACGAGCTCAAAAAAACATGCCACATGCATAGTCACATAATCCTGTCATATCAAAAGTGTACAAGGAGGGGAGACCTCCAAAGTACCAAAAGTGAAATGGAGTGCATGGCACGCATAAATCATTCACTAAATTATATCATAATCAAACAAACGTATACTTAGGATGCATTCATAGGCTCCCTACAAAACAAAATACATATGCCAGTACTAGACTGAACATACATATACATAATGGACAATGTGCACAAATATCATACATAACAAAAGGGAACGCCATGGATCAATCACACCTCCATAGAAAATGTCATGCCATTGGTGCCTCAGTGACATGGTCATGGTACCTCCGTGACTAGTTAGCTCGGGCAACAGAATAACAAAGCTATCCATAATCATAACGAAACACTCATAGCATAATCAACAAAAGCATATCAAACTGAAGCAGAATCTCATATCAAATGAGATAGCATAATGAATATCATAACAAAATGGATAGCAAAGGAATCATATCAAAGGGATCATATCTAAGGGAATCATAATCAGAGTCAAGGATCATAATAAGTCATGAAAGAAACACCCTTACTGAGAAAGTGTAGAATATATATACCTTAACAAAGCAAGCAAATGAGTGTAAAGGATCACAAGAGATGAATCACTCATTTTTCAAAATATATTTCTGAATTAGGAATCATATATCATTTACTCCTTGATGAATACATCATAAATTAAACCACTATCTGAGTAAGGGTGGTTCAGAGACTTAATAGGTGTACACTTCATACTTCCAAGCCCGTTTACGACTATGACCATATCCCTTAATTGCACTAAATTTCAAACAATGATGACAAGATTTATATAAGTGATGAAAATGTTTTGTCTGCTCATAAAAATGCAATGGATTTTGATGGGTATAATTATTTTTTATCATAAAGATTGGGATTCAATAATATCTGAATTAATGATTGTATTTTTTTTTAACATAAACTACTTCAGGAATTTGTTTTTGATGAGGATTTTGATTTTGATCCATCGTTTCTGATGACAATATATTTATTATTATAAAGATGTTGAGTCTGATAATAAAAATACAATTTGAATTTGAATTTTGAATTTGTGTGTGTGTGAGTTCTGTCTGGTAGAGTTGTATATATAGGCACATATGATCCCGCTCAAAACTATACCGTTTGAATTTGAATTTTGAATTTGAATTTGAATTTTGAATTTAAATAATCCCGCTCCTATTTGAATATGATTTTGAATTTGAATTTTAATACGAATTTAAATAACCCCGCTCAAAAGTATACCGTTGAATTTGAATTTGAATTTGAATTTTGAATTTTGAATTTAAATAACCCCGCTCCTATTTGAATCTGATTTTGAATTTGAATTTTAATACGAATTTAAATAACCCCGCTCAAAAGTATACCATTGAATTTGAATTTGAGTTTTGAATTTTGAATTTAAATAACCCCGCTCCTATTTGAATCTGATTTTGAATTTGAATTTTAATACGAATTTAAATAACCCCGCTCAAAAGTATACTGTTGAATTTGAATTTGAATTTGAATTTTCAATCTGATTTGAACTAAAAAAAAAAAAAAAAAACAATGTCTCAAAATTCGAAGTGGAACAAGTTTGAAGAAATGTTGCTTGCGCAAGTTTGGATAGAAATTTCGCAAGCTCGAGATATGGAAAATAACCGTTCCGAAAATTTATTTTGGAACGACGTTATGGAGATGTTCAATGATCAGACTACCGATGACCGTCGTACCAAAAATTCAATCACGGGTAAATGGTCGAGGATTAACGTTGATTGCCAAAAATTCAACGCTATTTACAAACATTTGCAGCGTCGAAGTGGTGAAAATGACCACAATCATCTCGAGAATGCGAAATTGAACTTTGAGCAACGCTTTGGTGGGAAGGAGTTCAAGTATGTTCACGTTTGGGAGATTTTGAAAAATTACCCAAAGTGGCATCTCGAAGATCCGATCCATTAGTATGATTTGTATTTTTTTTCCCATGTCATTTTTTTTACGTATCGTGTTTATTTTTCTTATTATTGTGTTGTTTAATGTATTTTAATTAGCAATGAAATAAATATAGTTTATTTGAAAATTTAAAACAAAAATAAAGTTGTAGTAGTGGGCTCCAAATGAAGAGGTTGAGGTTTGTTGTGAGTGAGGGAAGTTTGTTAGGATTAGTTGTGGATGTTTGTTATAATGATGTGACAGTGACATGACAGTAATAAAGGGATGAATGCTTTTCAGTTTTCACCACACTTTCCCCTCTAATTGTACAAAATTCACGCTATGTTTTATCTGTCTGTACTGTGACTCACTCCCCTTTTTCGAATAGCCTGGACAAAAGTTTATTTCCGCTCTTTGTCAAGGGTAAACACGAAACAAATGTCAAGTTGAAGGGTCAACTATAGTCTTTCCCTTTTAAAACAAAAATTTACTAGTATACTTTATTCTTTAAAGAACAGCATAAATCTCTGATAAACCCAAATTGACTTATCAAACACCTTAAACCCTGAACCAAACACCACAAAGTCCAAAACCCCATCTTTAATCTCATGCAATCCACTTTCCACATCTCAACTTCATCTCCACAATGGTCACAAAACCATAAAAAACAAAACCCATGTTTCAAAGCACTTTCAAAACCACCAAAATCATTAAAAACATCAATCCAGTTTAGCTTTGAAGACAAATATATAAAAAAATAAAATGGACCCATATCACCTATGCTACTTCCAGTTGTTATTAAGCAATCTGATGGTGTTTCAAGGTATTTTTGGGATGGAAATGATTTGAAGTTGGTTTCTGTTGATGGGAATGATATTAGTTTTGATAGTTTTGGTGATTTGGAGGATGGGTTTAAGAGGTTTTTGAAAAGGTGTGGTTTGAGTTTTAGGAATTTTTTGTTTCCAAGGGAGGTTAGTGAGAATTATTTGGATTATGTGAAATGGAAGTTTTTGCATAGAGTGTTTAGTTCTGCTCTTCAGGTACTTGCTACACAGGTGTACAACTGTTCAGTTAAGTTGAATAAGTTATATATTCTTTGCAAATTACTTGGTGTCAAAATGTTATAGTTTTATGGATAAAAGGTTGTAATTGTGGATAAAGGAATATATGTGTGTATAAATATGCATATGACACAAGAAAGAAACATGCTAGATGTGTTACAAGGATGGCAATGACATATACAGGAATTAGTACTTTGCATAGGGCATTGCTAATTTTGACAGGTTTTGAGGAAATTCAAAATTCTGCCAATTCTACTCAAATTTGGTCATTAAGATAGTGTGTGATCAATTGAGATTTCTGGTTTGGTGCGATTAGTACTAGCGATGGCAAAATGCGCTGGTTATGTAGCTAGTCGAAATGGGTTTGTTTTAGTGTGGGTCGAAAAAAGGTTGGTTGGGCAGACCTTTAAATTTTGGTGTTACTATATCTTTAAAATTTAATGTTTTAAATTAATGATGATTACAAAACTCTTCTGATCACGTTGATGATGTTATAATTTTTTTTTTATGAAAAAACGGCTTAATACGTTTTAGGCATTTGAATACATTCTGGATAACTGTTATGCTCAAGCCTTTATGACTTGTTAGATATGCAAAACCATATCAACTCAATGTATATAAATGGGTTGAAATTGCCACCTCTGCGAAAGTTATTGAACTGATCCTAAACAATAGAACTGAAGCCTGCTAGTTGGTCTTTCCACTTAGGCATATGGCCCAAAACAACCTTTCCGTGGTCTGGTCTGGTCTTGTCTCACCAAACTCCTCTTGGATCAAAAGTCACGCCCGTATGCCATGTTTTCTGCTCATAATGTGTTGGTTTGTTGTTAAATCTCTTTCACATCAGCATATGCTTATATTGTTTTCGAATAAATCATTGTGAGTATATGGTCTATATCAAGGTACAGGGTTTCATTTCTGTTCAATTGTGATTTCTTAAGCTGATTGTTTTCTAGATATAACAACGCATTTGTTTATATTGCTGCAATGAATGCCTTATTTGCTTTTAACTCCGTTCTCTAATTACTTTGGCTGGTTGGAATAAATCTGACTATTATGTCTGCTCAATCTGGTTATAGGCAATGTTTAGGGCAATTGGAATTGGATACGCTCGTTCACTTCCATCAGCAGCAGCCTTGAATTGGGTTTTGAAAGATGGTCTTGGACGGTTAAGTAGGTGCATCTACACAGCTAGTCTAGCATATGCGTTTGATACAAACTTGAAGGTGTACTTAGTTTTGTAACTCATTAATCAATATTATGCTTATAAATGTGATGTGAAGTGTATTAAATCAATGTTTATTGTCTTAATTGAAGAGAGTTAGGTTCTCGACATCCGTTGTTTTCAGTTTAAGCATTGGAGTTGAGTTGATGACTCCTGCTTTTCCGCAATACTTTTTGCTTCTCGCATCGATAGCCAACATTGCTAAGCAGATTAGCCTCGCGTGTTACCTAGCTACTGGTGTAAGTTAAATCATTCTGCTTCCCGATGTATGTTTTTTGAATTTCCAGTCGCTTCCACATGACCACATTAATATGTATAAACCATTTTAGCACACTCAATACTCAAAGTTTTCTCTATTGATTTCGGGACCAACAGACCGCCGTGCATCGGAGCTTTGCAGTAGCAGATAACCTCGGTGAAGTTTCTGCCAAGGCACAGGTTGGTTCTTGTTTCACTCAGACGTTTTCTCTTTTTCATATATTTATACTTTATATACTCTTTAATGT
Organism: Chrysanthemum seticuspe; assembly: GCA_019973895.1. Classification (NCBI taxonomy): domain Eukaryota; kingdom Viridiplantae; phylum Streptophyta; class Magnoliopsida; order Asterales; family Asteraceae; genus Chrysanthemum; species Chrysanthemum seticuspe. The sequence goes on from BPTQ01000003.1 coordinate 119,907,600, forward strand.
GATTAAAAGTTTATTCTTTTAGATTCAAACAATCTGCATTGACAACCTTGGTCTTTTGCTGGCTGCAGCCTTAAATGTTACAGTAAAGAACAACCAAAGGTTCGTCTTCCCTGACCTCAGATTTATGGGTTTTAATACTAATGATAAAAAGAATACATTTTAACGTCACCTAACTTTTTAATTATGCAAGAAGATTGCAAGCAGCTTTACCCTTTGTCGTCTACCCAATTTTCACAGCCATTGATCTATACGGGATATATCAGAGTTTGAAACACGTGCATTTGCAAACATTAACTAAGGTTAGCCAAATTACCTGTTATTAAACCTCTACAAGTTGTGTCTAGTACTTAATTTATCCGAATTTGATGTGTAGGATAGGCTTGAGATGATTATAGATACATGGATTGAGCTGGGATATGTCCCATCACCAGCAGAAGTAAGTAAAAGGGAAGGGATCAGTTTATTCTCGAGCAAAGGTTAGATCACGACCTTTAGAGTTATGTAACTAAGTTTGTTTAGAATTTAAGTGTTGCATATTTTATTACAGGTAGTGTAAAATGGCCTATAAGGATTAGTTCCTTGAATCCCAGATGCCAAATACCTAATATATCAATGATGGCAATGCGAACTTTAAGAAAAGACGATTTTTACTTTGTATGCACTGAGGAGCGCTTCCATGGATCTCAAAGAACTGAAGTACGTATTTAATTCTTTTTCCTTCGCTTTCTGTGTGCCACAACATCAATATCTCATTATAGTCACCACATCGCAGGGTATTCTTCTTTGTTTACGTGAAGGAGCAAGTACTGCAGATATCGTAATGGGTCTCTTACAGGTGTGGAACTTTCTTTAAATTTATAACAATGTACCATATATATGTAATATGTGTATCGATTCAATGATTTTGAGTTCGGCTTTGGTTCATATGATGAAGGCATGCTACATGCGTGAGCAGCAACCTTGTGGCACGAACAAGGGCTGGTTTAAACTAGCAGATGAGTGCAAGCAATCTGCAAGAGAAGATATGAAGTTGCTGGATGATAAGCTGGTTGAAATAGGTTGGGCCTGTAAAAATATTTTGTTAAGTACAGATGAACAGGCTAAGTTTAGTTTCATAGTCGCGTAAGATCACTCACTAGCACGAGTCAGGAAAATAGTTTATGTTCAAAATATAACAAAAGTGCATCACGGTTATCTTTGACATGATTAACAAGCACACAGTTTTGTAATTCTGTATTTATTGATGTTTGTAGCTTCTGCTAGGCCAGATACAAGGCTAACAAGGGAGAGGATAAACTGTAAATAGAATACTTGTCAGGATTATTTGTTTCAAGTATCAATAAGAAACATCATATGCTACATATCGTCGGTTTTTATGTGCATCAGATATTAGTGGTGTGATTTTTTTTTTCTTTTTTTTTTTGGTAACCATGGTTTCCGACCTTTTCGTCAACTAATCCACGGGGTTTGAATCCACCACCACACAGATTCAAACCGGGTAAAGCTCTCCCTTTTCAAGAGGTTGACAGTGGTGTGAGTTTGTGATACCCATTTCGGATGGTGGAAGTTATAAGTAGCCCACAACCCAAAAGGCTACTCTTTTAGTCTTTTATGTATGCGAGACACATCTTTAGAACTAGCAGTGATCCATTTATAAAGTCTGCTATGGTTATATCATGGACATGGAGAATACCTTGTTTCTGTGCTGTATAGAGAGTATCCACCAACACTGAAATCATGTTTCTTTTCACCCCACTTCAGTATCTTGCTTGCATACTTGAGTGTCTCATTGACACTTTCAGGCTGCAAACCCGTCACCACAGAAACACACAGTTTACGACTAGTGAGTGATGAAAACAGTCTCAAAATGCAGCATAATGTGAAGTCACTTTATTAAAACAGGATTCTGCAGTTACAAAACATTTATTTTTGAGCACTTTATTAAAACAGGAGTGATGGCGAAGAGAAATGCCTGGAAAAAGAACAAAACATTTATTTTTGAGCACTTTATTAAAACAGGATTCTGCAGTTACATCATTAGTTGTTAATTCGTGTGGGACCGTGGTTTACGCGGGTTTATCAGACGGGCTTATGCATTTTTGGGAACGCGATAAGTTTTTGTCTAATGGGACTGTTTTGAGATGCCATAAACTCGCGGTTCTGTGCTTAGCAGCAACAGGTAATTTGGTTTTTAGTGGTTCAGCAGATACAAATATATGTGTGGCGTAGAGAAGAAGGGGGAGAGCATAAATGTATGTATGTTTTGAGTGGACATAGCGGGCTTGTTAAGTGTTTAGCTGTAGATATGAATCTAGGTAGCAGAATGGGTGAAAGGTCTTGTACTTTGTATAGTGGGAGTTTGGATAGGTCAGTGAAGATTTGGAGAGTGTCTATCGAAAAAGAGGAGATCGAAGAGGACCAACCACGACGACCATCTAGTTAAAAGAAAGGTTATGGCGGAGTTGTAATGGCGGGTTTCAAGGCTTCACGGCTCAAGGGCGATTAAGCCAATGGAAAAACTAGCCGTTGACATAGAAGTGTACAGCGTTGTAAATTTTGGGTTGCCAACTTATTTTTGACAAACATTCTTAAGTTTTTTTGAAAAATGTACTGATCTTTCGATGTGGTGTACGATTTCTAGCTAAATTATCGACGTGTGAGTTTACCGTAATACAAACTCAAATTTGGTACGAAATCTTGAAAGAAAACTTGTGTAGCCATCACAAGCTAGTAATGATGGTATCAAAACGCTTCAAACTAAGGAATTGTCGACATACTGTATAAAAGTATTGAAGCTATTTCAACCTGGTTGTGGTTAAGTTTCCGTAATCTTTATTACATATACTTGATACTCCACCACATAAAGGAATTCTCGTCATTAAATCAAACTTGTATGCAATTTATTTCATAAGAGAAAGCATTTAAGCTATTTCAACTAGTTTTAATTTTAAATATTAGCAATTTAGCATTTCATAAATGTTTACTATTCACAAAATAGTAAACTTCAAACCCAAAAGAGTAAATTACACCATTCGTCCTTATGGTTTGCCCAAAATAACACCGCAAGTCCTTTTGTTTTGATTTTTGCGTCATGAGTCCTTACAATGAAGTTTGGTAACACCATCAGTCGCTATCTTTAACGATCGTTAGCTTTCTTCGTTAACTCCCACATATGCCTTACATGTGCCGTCCATTTCTAACGATCGTTAGCGTTTTTGCACGTTTTCCTCTGTTTTTGCACGTTTTCGCACGTTTTTTCATGTTGCCATCCGTATTTGCTCGTTTTCGTCCATTTTTGCACGTTTTCGTTTGTTTTTACACTTTTTTGTTCGTTTTTGCACGTTTTCCTCCGTTTTTGCATGTTTTCCTCCGTTTTTATACGTTTTCGTTCGTTTTTTTTCATGTTTTCGTCCGTTTTTACACGTTTTCGTCCGTTTTTTTATGTTTTCGTTCGTTTTCGCACATTTTTCGTCTGTTTTTGCACGTTTTTTGTCCGTTTTTACACGTTTTCATCCGTTTTTGCACGTTTTTGTTCGTTTTTTAACGTTTTCATATGTTTTTCATGTTTTCGTATGTTTTTCATGTTTTCGCTCGTTTTTTCATGTTTTCATCCGTTTTTGCACGTTTTCGTTCAGTTTTGCACGTTTTCGCCCATTTTCACACGTTTTCATCCGTTTTTTTTCACGTTTTCATCCGTTTTTTCACGTTTTCGTCCATTTTTGCACGTTTTCGTTCGTTTTTTCATTTATTCAATAGTTTTTTTTTCGTTTTCGTCGGTTTTTGCACGTTTTCGTTTGTTTCTTCATGTTTTCGTCCGTTTTTGAATGTTTTCATCCGTTTTTGCATATTTTCGTTTGTTTTTACATGTTTTCATATATTTTTACATGTTTTCTATCGTTTTTACATGTTTTCATCTCTATTTATACATTTTTACATGCAAACAGACAAAAACGTGCAAAAACATGCAAAAACGAATGAAAACGTGCGAAAACGACGAAAACGTGCGAAAACATGCAAAAACGGACGAATACATGGAAAATCAAACAAAAATGTGTAAAAATGGACGAAAACGTTAAAAAATGAACGCAAACGTGAAAAAATGGACACAAAAGGTGAAGAAACAAACGAAAACGTGCAAAAATGGACGAAAACGTAAAAAAATGAATGAAAACGTGAAAAAATGAACGAAAACATGCAAAAACGGTCGAAAACATGTAAAAACGGATGAAAATGTGTAAAAATGGGCTAATACGTGCAAAAACGAACGAAAACGTTCAAAAACGGATGAAAACATGAGAAAACAAATGAAAACATGAATAAATAGACGAAAACGTGAAAAACAGACGAAAACGGACAAAAATAACCAAAAACGTGCAAAAAAAGATGAAAACGTGCAAAAACGGACGAAAACGTGCAAAAACGGACCAAAAAACGTGCGAAAACGGATAAAAAACATGCAAAAACGGACGAAAACGTGTAAAAACGGCCGAAACCTGAAAAACGTACAAAAATATGTAGAAACGAACGAAAACGTGCAAAAACGGACGAAAACGTGCAAAAATGTGCAAAAACGAACAAAAACGTGTAAAAACGGACGAAAATGAGCAAATACGGATGAAAACGTGCAAAAACGGACGAAAACGTGCAAAAACGCTAACGATCGTTAGAAATGGACGGCACATGTGGGAGTTAACAAAGAAAGCTAACGATCGTTAGAAATAGGGACTGATGGTGTTACCAAACTTCATTATAAGGACTCACGACGCAAAAATAAAACAAAAGGACTTGCGGTGTTATTTTGGGCAAACCATAGGGACGAATGGTGTAATTTACTCTTTGCAAAAATAGTCCCTTATGTTGCGTTCCCGAGTTTTATTTTTGAAAGAAAAGAAAACAAGTGGGCAGAAAACAAAATAAATTCGTGTTCTTAAGTTTTTATAAGACATAAGAGAAAAGAAGAGGAGAGTAATTTTGGCTAAACTTCTTGTAACACCCCCAAAAATGGTTTTCAGCGGAAGAAAAGGTTTCTGGGGTGCTACTCCATTGGATCATAACACAAGGTATAAAATAATAGGTTTTTCTTAAAAGATTTTACTTATCGTAGTAAAACAAAGTTTACAAAGTTGAATTGTTGTGGAAAATGGCCCATTAGCAAAATGTGGTCCCGATACATAAATTCGGAGTCATCTGTGACCATGCCATGCCAATGCCCAAGCGCCTCCAGAGTTAGCTATCGCCTATTTCATCCTGAAAATACATGCTAAAAGGTCAACATAATGTTTGTGAGTTCATAGGTTTAACTTAATGTAAAACTTTGTACGGAACACAAGATTTCAATAGTATGAAGATAAATACAATTGCACTAAGCTCATGACACCGACGCTTAACGTATTTGGTATGCAAATGTGCATAAAATCCCCCGGCCAAGTGTTTGCCAAACACTTAATGTAATCCTCAAATGGTATGCGTTCGTTTGACCAGTTGGAGCAACCCAACCCAAACGGGGGTGTCAACCCAAAAGATCTATCCACAACATTCGCGCTTTCTGAAAATTAACGGTTCATGATATCATGTAGGGGACTTCAGTGGCAATGTGGTAACTTAGGCAATGCATCAGTTTTGTACTTATGTCCGCATAAAAATAAGCATGTATTCTCACCCCCAAGCATTTTGTAAAATATTGTAAACAAGTAAACTGGGGCTATGAAACTCACCTTGGTAAAGCAATCTTGAACATAGTATGGTCAAACATTATGATGATACGGCACCGACACGAAACTTATATTACGTGGCAAGTCTTAGTTCATAATTCTAGTTTAAGACTCGATGAAGTTTACTTATGTATAAAAGCCTTTTTGTATTGTTGTGGCTTGTGTGGCAGCACTTAGGTTAAATGGAAGTATGTACGTATAGGATAGTAGGATATTAAGTCGAATAGGTCTTTGGTTCGTTGATAACTGATTCGTTCCAAACGGTCTATCTTTTATTAGTCAACCACTTGTGAATGGTCAACCATAAAAGTCAAACAGCTCAGAACAAAATGCAATTAAGTCCAGAGGAGTTTAGTGTATCCCCGGGTCGTTAAGTCCCAACGAGGTGTGTAAACTGTAATACAACGAATCTGTGATCGGGTGAATATTGAACAGGAAAAGGTTATGATTGATTACACTAAGGAAATTAAATCTAATAAAGACTTTGAAGTCATTTTAATTCTATATTTAAAATCGATTAACGTTTAAAATCTAAAACGTACGTTTAAATAAAATTACGTGAACGTACGAAATAAAACGTGAAAATAAAGAAGTAAAATACCTACGGATATGGAAAATACATTTTTACAATCCTAATTATACTATAAAATTATTGGAAAAAGAAAATTATTTTTAAAACTATTTATCTAATTATTATTAATTAAAAACTATTTTTAACTATTTAATAATACCCTAAAATATAAGAAAATATGAAATAAAGCTAGAAAAGTGAAATTATGACTTAGAAAAATCTAAAATATTATAAAACTTATTTTAAAACTGAAAATATATTTATTACACTTTTTATATATTTATTATTAATTTGATACTATTTAGAACTAATTAAAATGCTAGAAAATACTATTTAAGCTAAGAAAATTCTGGAAAAATACTTTTTATGACTTTTTGAATATTCTAAAACTAATAAAATTGAAATTGCATTTTTCTGAACATTTTCTGAATTATTTGAATAAAAAGCTAATTAAAAATGCTAAAAACTGGAATTAAATGCAGAAAAATAGCAAATGAGCAGAGAAAAATATGAAAAGTTCCAGATAAGTCTAAAATAATACTGAGAATCAAGGAAAAGTGACAGAAAATACTTTGGAGATCAGGAACTATGATTTGGGCGCACAACTAATGAAAGAAGCTAAGTGAAATAAGCTATAAGCTATCCAAAAGCTACCTTAAGCTACCCTAGCCTTAATCTAACCTGAATTATGCTAATGCAACTGAATGGGACCCTAAAAGCACAGGCTAGAAGCATTTAGGCTACAAATTCAATTTCTAGTCTATTATGCCAAACGGCCCTTAATCACCTACTTTAAGCACTAAAATAAACTATCTAGAAAAATCAAAAAAATAAGCAAAAATGACCAGGCAGTAGAAAACCAACCAAACAGCTTAATTCCAAATTTTCAGCTCAAATGGACTTAAGGTGAAGAAATGAAAAATCAAAACTATAATGGTGATTAGGACATGACATGTTTTTGAAAAGCTTAAAAGGAAATAAGCTATAAGCTGCCTAAAGCTACCAAATGATCACTTAAGCTAAAACTAACTAGGATAAACCTAATGCAACTGAATATGTCCTAAAATACACAAGACTAAGCTATTGAAAACTCATGATCAGATTCTAACAACTTATTCCAAACGGCCCTACTGTGGCTTTTTGGAGGCTAATTTAAGCTTAGTAAATAAGCTGAAAAGACAAATTTAAGCACTGAAGTAGCAAGCTAGCCAGAAGGGCTTATGAAAACAAAAAATTTCACTCACTTACATGCACTGAGGATCAAGATGTGAGCTTTTGAAAAAGCTAATATGATCCTGGAGCAGGGCAAGTTTGTGAAAAATGGCTTAAAAGAAGCTAGCAAATAAGCAGTTTACAACGCTAACTAAAAATTATAAAAAATAATATGATGAAGACAAGCAACAGAATGACAAATATCCAAAAGCACAAGTCTTCACTCCTAATATTAAGTCCTACATGAAATTCACAAGTTTATTAAAAAATGACTTAAGCCGAAATTTGACTTTTTATATAAACATGAAAAGTTGACTAAGTTGAGGTTTAATCCTAATCTAGTGACTGAATATGATGTATTAAGCTATGAAAATACTAGAATAAGCTATATCTACTACTATTGAAAAGATTCAAATGAAAATGCAAACTAAAAAACTCCACTGTGATGGCAGTTTTGGATTTGGAATAAATTTTTGACTTTTTTGCAAATGACTTATAAATTTTATGTCTAAACTATACTAAACTAACCTAATGCATGCTACCTAGGCCAATTTTAACCCAAATTGCAGACTTGAACATAGTTTTAGGCTTAAATCCAAACACCCCTATTGAAGGCAGTTTTAGAGTTTTAAGCTCTAAAACAACTTTTTAAACCAAAAATTTTATAAATTAACTTACATTAACTATAATTAGACAGAATTGAACCTATTTGAACAAGATTTGATCACTTTTAAGCACAAAATGGTATGATGACAGATTTCAAGCTAATTTATGACAAAAAAGTACAAAACAAGCCAAAATTGATAAAAAAAACTATTCTAAAAAGCTCAAATATGATAAAATTAAGCTAATGAGACAGAATTAAGCTAAAATTAACAAACTTTAAACAATTAAACTAGGAAATGCAAATTTTGAAGAAAATGCTTACAAAACTGCATCCATGCACAAAACTGAGAACCAAGAACCAAAAACACAACCTATAGCTTCCCAAGAAGCTCTAAACCAAAGGCCATCCAGAATCAACCCTGCTCCAGCTTTCTTTCTTCATCATTTTTGATTTTTGATTTTTTTTTACTATTTTCTTTGGTATTTTTTTTGTATTTTTGAATTTTAACTCTAAACTGGATTTTAAAGTTTCTAAAAGCTTTTAAAAGCTTTATAAGGAGCTTATATGAGTTTTTAGTCCTTAACATCCACTACAAATAACTTAAAGCTAATATGAGAATTTTAACTTAAAAATTGCACAAACATGAAATGAAACTGAAACTTGAAATTGCTTATTGATAAAGGTTTGAAATACACTGAACTTGATAAATAAAGTACTTGAAAGCTTAAAACATACACTTGAAAATATAAATTAACTAAAACGAGCTAAGAAAATTACAATTACACTACGAATTGGTCTAAAAACTGGGACAGTCTTCTCAGTGTGTCTTCAATGCCTTTTATAGCCATCCAAAAAGCATCTTCTCATCCCTCTAATCAAATCCCACCACTCCTTTAAGCCGTTGGATGATTAAAACTCATCATGGCCGTTTATCACGTTTTGGCGCCAAAAGTCATCCACGCTGCTAGGGGCAGCTTTATTGCAATTAAAGAACCTTGGTTGTTTGTGGAGGTGTAAGGGACAAGTTTGGATAGGTTTAGAGGCCAAGTTAGAGGGTTAGTAGCAAAAACAGGGGATTGTGAGGTGAGGTGAAGTGTTTGTGGTGAGAATGCATTTATTGATTGTGAGCTATGGTGTACGGTGGAAGACAGGTGTGGTGGTGAAAGTAGGTAGACAGCTGGGGTAGTGAGGTGGAAGAGAAAGGTGGTAGCAGGTGGCAAAAACCATGGTGGTTTTGGTTTTGGCGGGGTTGTGAGGAAGGAGAAGAGGGAGTGGGTTTGACTGAAGTCAAACCGGTATTGGGTCTGGGTTTATTTATTTGTTGGGTTTTATGTAATAAAAAGGGTATGGTTTGGTTAGTATTGCACAAGGACCATTTTTGTAATTTCATGAAAGATGAAGGGTTAAACCTGTAATATTTCATAAGTTATCACAAGGACTAATAATGCCAAGTTTGCTAAACCAAAGGACCTCATTTGCATTATTTACAATTTAAAACACCCGGGGGACCTTATATGTCATTTTTGAAACTTGAGGGGTAAAAGTTGCCATTTGTAGAAAACTTTCATCCAGGGATTATTTGTGAACATGTTTGATTATCCAAGGACTAAAGTTGACTTTTCATACATTTTAAACTTTCAGGGACTAGTTTTGCCAATTTGTGAAACTCCAGGGACTGAAAATGACAGTTTTGTGAACTTTGCATGCTTTTCACTTGTTTTCAATCTTTTTGTACCTGAATCACATAAAAACACATTTCAATGATATTTGTAACATTTATATAGTCATTTGTGTTTTTGGTCGTTTTTGTGGGTTTAAATAATATAAAATATATGTGTATTTAGACACATATCAAATCCCCCACACTAAACTAATGCTAGTCCCTAGCAATCTTTTATGAAAATTTAATGGATTTCATCTCTTTACCAAAAGCCATTACTTCTGGAGTAGCCAATTGTTTCATTTCAAGTAAGAACCTTGGTACAATGATAACCAAATGATTTTGAGCAAATCACCAGCTGTAAACGGTTTTGATTTGTCTTTACCAGAAGCCGTTTGCTTCTGGACTAGCCAACTCTTAGATAAAATATCTTTGGTGAGTCGATTACCAATTATGGCTTTCCAACTGCCTTTACCACAAGCCATAAACTTGCGGGCTAGCCAACTCTTCACTAATTAAAGATATGGTGAGCTGAACACCTTACAATTTTGGGCAAATTGCAAGCCGTCAACGGATTTGAGATATCTTTACCAAGAGCCGTTTGCTCCTGGATTAGCCAATCCTTTTGTTTATTAGACATGGCGGACTGATAACCGTAAGCTGAGTAAGTGCAAAACACTTACTCCAAAAAAAAATTTGGCCAAAAATGGGGGAATTGGGTGGTATAATTACATGATAAAATTCGTGAGAATTCCCCCCACACTAGAAATGAATATTGCTCTCAATATTCAAAGTACCGGCGATTATGCCGAAACATAGAACGTAAAAGGGAAATACCACGGCCATTATTTTTGCGATGATTTTTTTTGAAAACTTTATATACAACAGCGGGGGGCAACTCCCCCACACTAGGGTGGGACACACGGGTGAAAACCCATGTTTAACTACTGTTTTTGATTACCGAGTCGCTAGCTTGACTCGACCCCGAATTAATTTGTTCATGGGGAAGTAAGTGGAAGAGACAATCTCCATCGGACTTTCATTCAAGATGTTTGTATAAAAATTGAAGTACGTGAAAGTTCCACACCGATGAGGTATACATAGACCTGGCTCACAAATGATAAATGAAAATGCCGGGGTCAAAGATAATGTCTTCATTCCCGAAGGAGTGAAGAACAGGAGAAGCCACGGGATAGGTGAAGAAGAGAAAGAAAATCATGATAAACATCATGACTAACTCATCATCATCAGAAGGAGAATTCATGATTTCTGGATCATGAATCTCATCATTTAAGCTCATTTGATCTAGACATATCCCGGGTGTGTCTAGATCAAAGTAGAAGTTATCATACTCCGGTGGAGATATGATATGAGTGAGTTCACAGGAGAACTCCTCAAAGGCGAATGATTCATATTCGGGATTGATTTGAGTGAGTTCACTGGGGAACTCCTCAAAAGTGAATGATTCATAATCGGGGAGAGAATTATGAGAATGAGAAGTGGTAATACCACTAATCTTCTCTCCCATATGATCAAAATGGAACGTTTGCAATTCCGGAATAGAATCATCGAACAAAAGTTCACTATCCTCAAAGGGGATAGGATATGAAGTAGGCTTTTCATTAAAAGCCTCGATTCTAGAAATGAGAAGATTAACATTCAATAATGTAAGACGAAGAGCTTCATCTTGGATTATTTCTTCATCATTCTCTTCTCCTAAGCTGACAAGCTCAGCAGGTAATTCCCCCACATAACTTATTTCTCCATAAGATAAAGAATAGTCCTCATCAGAATCAGAGAACATTTCAATATGATCATTTTGGAAGACAAGAGGAGGAGGGATATCACACACATGATCAAGAATTCCCTGTGACTCTCTTGGAATTGGGACAGGGTTCTCAACACTAGACTTTATGAATTCGTCCGATTCCTTTTCAGGAACAGTGTCAAGATGCTCGTCCCCCATGCTCAGAGAGTGAGTGTGAACCTCGGGTGTGATAACAGCAGACTGAGGGAGTTGAGAAGGACTAGCAGTTATGGATTCTACAAGTTCCATTATTTCTACTGCTAGTGATTCAGTCATATTCTTTTCTCCCTGTATTTCCACGGATGGAATCTCAACTGATGAACTTGATGAATCTTTATAAAATTGTAGAATATCAAGGGTATCTTCATCATCACTGTCATCAGGAATGAAACGGAATCGAGAGCTAGATTTGGCTGCTTTTTGTATTTTAATTAATTCCCTAATAGAGTTTTCACTGGCAATCTGGGAATCTAATTTAGCAGCATGCTCTTCAGCTAACAATTCTTCCATGGATTTTTGATTTGGATTATCTTGGGAATGTTTACATTCCTTCAAATCTTTCACTAAATCCAAAAGATCAAGGAGAAGATTTTGAGGAAGTGGCTTAGGCTGAGGTGGTGCCTGATTCATTTGGTACTGTAGAGGTTGGTCATGATACGAAGAGTCGTAATTGTTACAAGGAAATGGATTCCTTGTTTGACAATCAGAGCTAAAGTGTGGACCTCCACAGTACTCACAACAAAATGATTGTTGTGGCTGGTCATGTGAATAATATGGAATTTGGTCATTTCCAAAGTCCTGAGTGTTACCAGAAAACTGTTCATAGACAAACGTGTTCCCGGTTTGACATTCAAATTCTTGATGAGGACCTCCACAAAATTCACATGAATATGTCTGAATCTCATGATGTGGTAGCTGATGGAATAAATCAGTCGTGTCATGGTAAGAATAGGGATCTTGGTTATAGACAGACCCATTTCCTGACTCTACCATGCTAAAACTGAGACAATTATCATCATTATGAGGGCCACCACACCATTGACAACTAAGAAAGTGAGGATAAGACATAGAAAGAATCAAAGGGTTCCAGAGGGTAAGAAATGAAGAATCAAAAGGGTAAAAGGGTAAAGAGGAATATTTTTGGTATTTTTGAAAAACATGCTGTAAAAACAAAGAATGAAAATATTTTTGGTAATCGTTTAGTCAAACGAATTAACTTCACGATAATTTTGGTTTTATATGAAAATAAGGAAATATGGACAAAGATGGTAAATATACAATGGGTGTATATTCAACAATCATTTGATTCGCTCCAAACGGTCTATCTTTTATTAGTCAACCACTTGTGAATGGTCAACCATAAAAGTCAAACAGCTCAGAACAAAATGCAATTAAGTCCAGAGGAGTTTAGTGTATCCCCGGGTCGTTAAGTCCCAACGAGGTGTGTAAACTGTAATACAACGAATCTGTGATCGGGTGAATATTGAACATGAAAAGGTTATGATTGATTACACTAAGGAAATTAAATCTAATAAACACTTTGAAGTCATTTTAATTCTATATTTAAAATCGATTAACGTTTAAAACCTAAAACGTACGTTTAAATAAAATTACGTGAACGTACGAAATAAAACGTGAAAATAAAGAAGTAAAATACCTACGGATATGGAAAATACATTTTTACAATCCTAATTATACTAGAAAATTATTGGAAAAAGAAAATTATTTTTAAAATTATTTATCTAATTATTATTAATTAAAAACTATTTTTAACTATTTAATAATACCCTAAAATATAAGAAAATATGAAATAAAGCTAGAAAAGTGAAATTATGACTTAGAAAAATCTAAAATATTATAAAACTTATTTTAAAACTGAAAATATATTTATTACACTTTTTATCTATTTATTATTAATTTGATACTATTTAGAACTAATTAAAATGCTAGAAAATACTATTTAAGCTAATAAAATTCTGGAAAAATACTTTTTATGACTTTTTGAATATTCTAAAACTAATAAAATTGAAATTGCATTTTTCTGAACATTTTCTGAATTATTTGAATAAAAAGCTAATTAAAAATGCTAAAAACTGGAATTAAATGCAGAAAAATAGCAAATGAGCATAGAAAAATATGAAAAGTTCCAGATAAGTCTAAAATAATACTGAGAATCAAAGAAAAGTGACAGAAAATACTTTGGAGATCAGGAACTATGATTTGGGCGCACAACTAATGAAAGAAGCTAAGTGAAATAAGCTATAAGCTATCCAAAAGCTACCTTAAGCTACCCTAGCCTTAATCTAACCTGAATTATGCTAATGCAACTGAATGGGACCCTAAAAGCACATGCTAGAAGCATTTAGGCTACAAATTCAATTTCTAGTCTATTATGCCAAACGGCCCTTAATCACCTACTTTAAGCACTAAAATAAACTATCTAGAAAAATCAAAAAAATAAGCAAAAATGACCAGGCGGTAGAAAACCAACCAAACAGCTTAATTCCAAATTTTCAGCTCAAATGGACTTAAGGTGAAGAAATGAAAAATCAAAACTATAATGGTGATTAGGACATGATATGTTTTTGAAAAGCTTAAAAGGAAATAAGCTATAAGCTGCCTAAAGCTACCAAATGATCACTTAAGCTAAAACTAACTAGGATAAACCTAATGCAACTGAATATGTCCTAAAATACACAAGATTAAGCTATTGAAAACTCATGATCAGATTCTAACAACTTATTCCAAACGGCCCTACTGTGGCTTTTTGGAGGCTAATTTAAGCTTAGTAAATAAGCTGAAAAGACAAATTTAAGCACTGAAGTAGCAAGCTAGCCAGAAGGGCTTATGAAAACAACAAATTTCACTCACTTACATGCACTGAGGATCAAGATGTGAGCTTTTGAAAAAGCTAATATGATCCTGGAGCAGGGCAAGTTTGTGAAAAAGGGCTTAAAAGAAGCTAGCAAATAAGCAGTTTACAACGCTAACTAAAAATTATAAAAAATACTATGATGAAGACAAGCAACAGAATGACAAATATCCAAAATCACAAGTCTTCACTCCTAATATTAAGTCCTACATGAAATTCACAAGTTTATTAAAAAATGACTTAAGCCGAAATTTGACTTTTTATATAAACATGAAAAGTTGACTAAGTTGAGGTTTAATCCTAATCTAGTGACTGAATATGATGTATTAAGCTATGAAAATACTAGAATAAGCTATATCTACTACTATTGAAAAGATTCAAATGGAAATGCAAACTAAAAAACTCCACTGTGATGGCAGTTTTGGATTTGGAATAAATTTTTGACTTTTTTGCAAATGACTTATAAATTTTATGTCTAAACTATACTAAACTAACCTAATGCATGCTACCTAGGCCAATTTTAACCCAAATTGCAGACTTGAACATAGTTTTAGGCTTAAATCCAAACACCCCTATTGAAGGCAGTTTTAGAGTTTTAAGCTCTAAAACAACTTTTTAAACCAAAAATTTTATAAATTAACTTACATTAACTATAATTAGACAGAATTGAACCTATTTGAACAAGATTTGATCACTTTTAAGCACAAAATGGTATGATGACAGATTTCAAGCTAATTTATGACAAAAAAGTACAAAACAAGCCAAAATTGATAAAAAAAACTATTCTAAAAAGCTCAAATATGATAAAATTAAGCTAATGAGACAGAATTAAGCTAAAATTAACAAACTTTAAACAATTAAACTAGGAAATGCAAATTTTGAAGAAAATGCTTACAAAATTGCATCCATGTACAACACTGAGAACCAAGAACCAAAAACACAACCTATAGCTTCCCAAGAAGCTCTAAACCAAAGGCCATCCAGAATCAACCCTGCTCCAGCTTTCTTTCTTCATCATTTTTTATTTTTGATTTTTTTTTTACTATTTTCTTTGGTATTTTTTTTTGTATTTTTGAATTTTAACTCTAAATTGGATTTTAAAGTTTCTAAAAGCTTTTAAAAGCTTTATAAGGAGCTTATATGAGCTTTTTAGTCCTTAACATCCACTACAAATAACTTAAAGCTAATATGAGAATTTTAACTTAAAAATTGCACAAACATGAAATGAAACTGAAACTTGAAATTGCTTATTGATAAAGGTTTGAAATACACTGAACTTGATAAATAAAGTACTTGAAAGCTTAAAACATACACTTGAAAATATAAAATAACTAAAACGAGCTAAGAAAATTACAATTACACTACGAATTGGTCTAAAAACTAGGACAGTCTTCTCAGTGTGTCTTCAATGCCTTTTATAGCCATCCAAAAAGCATCTTCTCATCCCTCTAATCAAATCCCACCACTCCTTTAAGCCGTTGGATGATTAAAACTCATCATGGCCGTTTATCACGTTTTGGCGCCAAAAGTCATCCACGCTGCTAGGGGCAGCTTTATTG
The DNA here is from genome assembly GCA_019973895.1 of Chrysanthemum seticuspe. Lineage (NCBI taxonomy): Eukaryota > Viridiplantae > Streptophyta > Magnoliopsida > Asterales > Asteraceae > Chrysanthemum > Chrysanthemum seticuspe. The sequence goes on from BPTQ01000003.1 coordinate 119,923,599, forward strand.
CAATTAAAGAACCTTGGTTGTTTGTGGAGGTGTAAGGGACAAGTTTGGATAGGTTTAGAGGCCAAGTTGGAGGGTTAGTAGCAAAAACAGGGGATTGTGAGGTGAGGTGAAGTGTTTGTGGTGAGAATGCATTTATTGATTGTGAGCTATGGTGTACGGTGGAAGACAGGTGTGGTGGTGAAAGTAGGTAGACAGCTGGGGTAGTGAGGTGGAAGAGAAAGGTGGTAGCAGGTGGCAAAAACCATGGTGGTTTTGGTTTTGGCGGGGTTGTGAGGAAGGAGAAGAGGGAGTGGGTTTGACTGAAGTCAAACCGGTATTGGGTCTGGGTTTATTTATTTGTTGGGTTTTATGTAATAAAAAGGGTATGGTTTGGTTAGTATTGCACAAGGACCATTTTTGTAATTTCATGAAAGATGAAGGGTTAAACCTGTAATATTTCATAAGTTATCACAAGGACTAATAATGCCAAGTTTGCTAAACCAAAGGACCTCATTTGCATTATTTACAATTTAAAACACCCGGGGGACCTTATATGTCATTTTTGAAACTTGAGGGGTAAAAGTTGCCATTTGTAGAAAACTTTCATCCAGGGATTATTTGTGAACATGTTTGATTATCCAAGGACTAAAGTTGACTTTTCATACATTTTAAACTTTCAGGGACTAGTTTTGCCAATTTGTGAAACTCCAGGGACTGAAAATGACAGTTTTGTGAACTTTGCATGCTTTTCACTTGTTTTCAATCTTTTTGTACCTGAATCACATAAAAACACATTTCAATGATATTTGTAACATTTATATAGTCATTTGTGTTTTTGGTCGTTTTTGTGGGTTTAAATAATATAAAATATATGTGTATTTAGACACATATCAATAACCAAAAGACATCGTACGGAAGGTATCACGTATAAATAGTAATGTATATGAGTTATAGAAATATCGTTTTAAAGTATATGTGCTTATGTGTAACCAAAGGTCAGCTAATAGGTAAGGTTTATATTTCAAGTATTAGTTTTGATAACAATGGTTGTAAAAGAATAATTTTTATTTATAAGGAATAAGAAAGTCAGGCATGACCTGTTTACATGTTTTAGATATATGTTTTGGACACGAGTAATAAAGCATTATTATACAAAATAGTTTTGTTTAGTTTGCATATAAAATATAGTTTAACATTTTCGTTTATAGTTACTGTTGGCAGTTTGATTATAAAGTTGCCGTTTTTAGAAGTAGCAATTAAACGTAGTTTAATAAAATATACATAGGCCTTATGATTTTTGAAAAAACAAGCGATTTAAATAAAGAGTCTTCGAAGCGTAATTTAGTTGTATAAGTTTTATGTTTATAAAGTAGGTTGAGTCAATTATATACGTATACTAGTAAAAAAAAAAAAAAAAAAAAAAAAAAAAAAAAAAAAAAAAAAAAAAAAAAAAAAAAAAAAAAAAAACGAGCTTTAGAGTAATGAATTAGGTAATTGATCGCAAAAACGAATTTAGATAGGTTAAGTGTGATGACGTTTAGACGAGGGATACTTGAGACGAGTCGTGCTTGGTATATTTGTTATGGAAGGACTCGTGGCTGAGCAACAGTTCGACCACAAGAGGAACAACTCCAAGAACAATTATGGGTCACCCAACCCGTACTCGTCACAATACTCCCTACCTAAACCAAGGTCGAGACTGAACGTGACCCCCCCTGGGGTCGTGACTTGACTATAAATGAACGATTCCCTACGTGGGTATTATCGTTTGCCGTGACCAAAACCACAAGGATGACAACACAACTAACTCTTATGCCAAGAACTAATATAGGTCGTAAATTAAAGTTATCCGAAATCAAAATAAGCAAGTTAGCAGTTTTATCTTTAACAACATAAGCCGAAACCATTTAAGTCAATAGTTAAGGTTTTTAAGTTTTTCTTTCTCCTGGTTTGTGTACCCATTCACAGCCAACACAAAAGCAACAACAACTTTTTACATTTACAAGTTTTATTATACCAACGGTTGTAATGATCGTTTAATTCCAAATCAGAATCAGACTAATACAAACATACACGAGTTTCATGAATTAAAAAAAAAAAGAATTAACCCTTACAATTGAATACCGATCGACCAATAAGGATAGACCACAAAATAATTGAACCCAGAAATCTCAATCCGATCCAAGCAAAGCAAAACACCCCAAGCTTATCCTTTTTGAATTTTTGAATGTGAGTTGGGTGATGCTTGCTGTGGACCGGTGGATAGTTTAAAAGAAGGAAAATGAAGAGAAAAGTTACTCCGTCTTTCGTGGTATTGAATCTTGTGTAGGAAAGAATTTGGGAAACTTCACCATCAAACACCCATCTCCATAACTTCTTGCGATGACTTCTGGGAAGGAGAGATATATGATGTTGATGGATCAATTCTTCTTTGCTTTTTTTGACCTAGGTTGATGGTGATTGATGAGTGCATAAGTGGTTTATCATCAAAACGGAATTGGTGATTTTGAGAGGGAGTATGGCGTGGGGAAAAATACCTGAAGAAGGAGAAGTTTGGGAAGCGTGTGTTTTTGGGAAGCAGAGAAAAAAAATAGGAAAAGGATAAGAGATGGGGGCTTGGGTACATCTAGGAATTTGGGTAGGTTTTGCTTTATTTTATTAATTGTAATATTTGTAGTATTGGTATTAGGATTATTTAGGGTATTATGTGTACTCCGTGTTCTGCTGTTAGAATTTGTGACGCGACATCCCGAATAAATAAAAATACAAAAGTTATATTTTTAGACACGTCTTCGAAAGACTGATACAATAATATGGTCGTTGGCTTCGTTAGTTCATTTTTATATTTTAACGGTAATTGATATGCTACTAGTAAGCGGGTGGTCTCATCTATCGAGAAAATCTTTTGTTGTCGCGATTTGTTCATCCGTAAGTACCGAAAGATAAATAGTTTCGCATTTTCCTGTCAGAATAAAGTAGTGACGTCAAAGAAAATAGACCGAGAGTTTGCAGGTTATCACAGTCTACCACCCTTAAAGAGAATCTCGTCCTCGAGATTCAGTTTGTCTATTCTACATGCGTACATTCTCGTGGTTCGAACTTTCTCATTCTCGAACTTTGCTCTCAAAAGGACTCTTATTTGGTGGATTCTAACAACTTATGACATGACTGGTCATGTGATTAAGTTGCGTAAGTTGAGTAGCAACTTGATTCTAACTTGATTTTTGCAACACGTCAAACAAGAACTGTCACTAGGTCAAGCTAGGAAACCAAGTCGTCAGAAAGAAATAGTAAGAGATCTTTTGAAAGTTTGGCTCAAGTTTGAAATCGTTTAAACCAACCTTTTCAACAAGTCGTGGTGGTTCGAATTAGTGGGAAGGCTAAAACTTAGTTAAGGCTTATGACATCAGGATTTGCAGTATGACGGAAGCGAAGGCCTGCTAAACCCTCGAAAGAAGTTTTGATAAGGTTTGACTAGAAATTTTTTAACTCGTAAGGATGATTCTTTTAGAAAAACATCACTACACGTTTTATAGTTGAAACGAATGTTATTTAAAGAAAATTTCTCGAAGTTTGAAAACGTTCTAGAAGAAGATGTTGTTGGGTATGTATGTTTCCAAAAGCTTTAAACGTGTATGGGCAGGATTTAATTGTTAAGGTTATGTTTTTCGAAATTGAATGGTATATATAAGAAAATATAGAGTCTTTAAAATTTTAAATAGAACTTATGTAAAGAAAGTTGCTGAATTTCAGCTTTTGCGATGAAAACTTGTTAAATAAAGTTTCAGGCATAAACATGGAATCGGTTCTAAGTTGGAGGTTTTCATGTGAATTCAAAAGCTGTTTCTCAAATTCAAATAATTTCAAATATCCTAGCTTTTGTAGATGATGAATCCGTTTTTGCATTTCCTATTAAAATGTTTATTGTTAAGGCGCTTATTTTTACTTCGAGAATTTGGTTGATTTACAAATGAAAATATCGGTTATCTTTTAAAGTTTTTCAAGAGGGTAACTGGTTTGTAAGGAAATTGCAATAAAGTTCATGAAAAGGTTTGTAAAACCACTATAAGAAGGAAATACTTTTATTATGATAAATCGTAGTTTGTGGTTTGGTATTAAAGCAACAACTTGGTAAGGTGATTTTTTTAAACAGCTTATAAAGTAGTAGAAAACGGTTTATCAATGGTAGTGAAATATTTTGGTAGGACACAATTCAGGTTATAAAATAACCCGTGAAATGATTTGTAACATAGCTTATAAGAAAACAATTTATCGTTTGCCAAATAACAGAATATTTCGTAGTTCAATTAATATGAAGGTGGTTTATAGGGTGGTAATAAAATAGTCAGTGAAGTAAAGGAGAATAGTTTGTGAAGTAAGAGTAACGCGATTTTATGGTTTTTAGATCAGGCAGTGGCTAAAGCAGCTCACTGGAGAGTAAAATAGTTCGTAAGGTTGTAATAAAACTTGCAGGAAAATTGTAACATAGTTTACATATTGCTAGTGAAATTGTTTGTTGTATTACAAAACAGTAGTAAGGTAATGAATCGGTTCATCATATTATAAAAAAATAGTTGGCAAGGCATTAGTAAGGTCGTTGATTATAAAGTATTAGTAAGTTCATAAGTTTCGGTTTAATGGCACAGTAGTACGACTTTTTTTGTAAAATGACCGCGAAATGGTCGGTAGAATAGTTGAAAGCAGTTTGCGTTAGATAACGACGAAGTTTATTATTTCCGTTGGTATTTCAAAGGAATGAGTGAAAGGTTAGGGATCCGTTCCCAGAAAAAGTGACTTGAGTTGCAAGTTGACTCTTGGTATGTCTTTAGATCTTTTAGTCGTTCGTTTATTATTTATGTTTAGCGAGGGGTTCCCTTTGTAGATGTCGAGGTGTGTTGTTCCTAGAACGGCTAGGGATGTAATCCGGTTCATCGATTGAGTACGAGTTTTGGGGTAGAGGTGACACTGTTACCGCAATGGATGACGAGATGACTTCGATCTTAACGTCTAAGATAATGATAATAGGATGGATGACGAATACATTGGTTGCAACGACCCCGTAATAGAGGTTTAATGATCCAGTAATGAAGACGATAAGTCGATGGGACGGGAAACAGAAGGCATGGTACTGTAGTAACCCAAAAATATAATCTAAACCTAGAGTAATATCGTGCGGTAACTAAAATTTTAGTTAGTCGCGCATAACCTGCTAAGAAAATCTAAATGGTAAATATAATCATTAACTCGCATCATGCAATATTTCACTGGTTATGTATTATCTACTAAGCAAATCTCATACATAACGTAGGCACGGAGGGCGCGAAGTGGTGGTGTAAAGTGGTCCATTTTAACATGGATCACTGTGGTGTTCTTGTGCGAAGTGATAGTGTGCATCATCTGCCAAGCAAATCTCCATGCACGTTGCTAGTAAGATGTAGACGCGAAGTTGTAAGGTAGTAGTGTAAAATGGTCATTTTAGGGAGTGTAGTATTGCAATGAGAAAGGCGTTCCACTTAAGAGAAAAGTATCGTAGTGAGGAAATATTGTGACGTCAGTGTGTAATGTGTAGGAGTAACCCTTTGTAACTCTTATGATGAACACTCATGGAAATTTTACCCCTTTTAGAAGTCAATCAGGAGGTCAACTGGACATAACACTATTATAACTACTTTCAGTATTGCAACATTCACCTCTGAGTCGGACATAGGTGATCAGGCTATGTCCCATCGTCCCTAGTTGAATATAGGTGATCAATCTATATTCACCCGATGTTTAATGAATCTTGCAATGCTTAGCTTATTTATACTAGTAACATGTCCCAATTCTTTTTAAAAAAATTGCTATGAAGACTGAACAATTATTTCATTTTACGTGGGGGAGGAGGCGTGTCGTTGTGATGCTTAAACATACGTATAAGTAAGGCAATCCTAGCTAATAGTGAGACTAAGTTGGCAGTAATAAACACATATCCTATCAAGGATGACTTCAACGAGTCATAAGTGAGGCAATCAGCTTGGCAGGCATGCATGTGTCGGTCATAGGATTAAGTTTTTGTAAAAGTGGTTATAGTCTAGGTTTTGAAAAATACCAAGTTCTCTATAACCTTGGCTCTGATGCCAACTGTAACACCTCCAAAAATGGTTTGCAGCGGAAGAAAAGGTTTCTGGGGTGCTACTCCATTGGATCATAACACAAGGTATAAAATAATAGGTTTTTCTTAAAAGATTTCATTTATTGTAGTAAAACAAAGTTTACAAAGTTGAATTGTTGCGGAAAATGGCCCATTAGCAAAATGTGGTCCCGATACATAAATTCGGAGTCATCTATGACCATGCCATGCCAATGCCCAAGCGCCTCCAGAGTTAGCTATCGCATATTTCATCCTGAAAATACATGCTAAAAGGTCAACACAATGTTGGTGAGTTCATAGGTTTAACTTAATGTAAAACTTTGTACGGAACACAAGATTTCAGTAGTATGAAGATAAACACAATTGCACTAAGCTCATGACACCGACGCTTAACGTATTTGGTATGCAAATGTGCACAAATGCCCCCGGCCAAGTGTTTGCCAGACACTTAATGTAATCCTCAAATGGTATGCGTTCGTTTGACCAGTTGGAGCAACCCAACCCGAACGGGAGTGCAACCCAATAGATCTATCCACAACATTCACGCTTTCTAAAAATTAACGGTTCATGATATCATGTAGGGGACTTCAGTGGCAATGTGGTAACTTAGTGTGACAAATCGTAATTTCAGGTCATTTATCAAACTTTGAAAATTTCACTATTCATCTCGGGAATTACTATTCCCCGGTTACTATTCATCATTTTTGAAGTCGGTTTGAGACTTTGAGAGGTTATTTCAAAATTTTACTATTCACAAAACACTATTCATTCCCGGAGAAAAATCACTATTCATGATTCACTATTCATCATTTTTCGTAAACTAGGCTTACGAATATCAAATATGCGTAACCTTGAGGGTTAAGCTGCGTATTCATGAAACATCATTGGGAACATTTCATATAGACTATAGTTAGTCTACATATCATCAGTAACATCATTTTCATATTAGTTCATGCATGGGTTTGCATATTTCAGTAACGTATATTTATTTATTAAATAAACGCTATCGCACGATCATTTATTTTGAACAATTGATCCGGCACTTTCAACAATTGTCCAGATATATTTTTATACTCATTTTATGACTATAAAAATTATATTACTAGTTTACCCGATGTTTTGAATTTATTTTGGTATATAAATTGTTATATAAATAATTATGACGGTTATCGTAAATTATATTCGATAAATTATTTATTCACTCAATACTTGTAAGAAATGTATTTTTATAATTTTTATGACTTCGATATATTTTATTTTGTTCTGTTAAAATCGATTTCTAGCTGACGCTACACTAAATACCTAATAATACTTACAAAATACATACTACACTTACACTTAAAATACATTTAGTCATCAAAAAGCATCAAACTCCTCCCCAATTTATTCATTGCCGACACCCCCCCCCCCTTTGTCATCACTTTATCAAATATCTTGAATAGATATGTACACATATTCATTTTATTTGCTAGATATTTGATACCAATTATTTGCTAATCAAAGAAACACATACAAACTAAAAGTTGGAAGGTGAAAAAATAAAAGAACTCTCTCTTTTCTCCTTGTGGTGATTGGCCAAACCAAAAAAAAGAAGAAGAACATCAAGTTTTTGTAAGCTCTAGTGTTTAACAAGTTCATATAGTAATCTAGTTTAGGTTTTGAAATAAAAACCTCAAGATTAATTAAGTATATTTGCAACAAAACTCTTCAATCACTCAAGTAAGTGTTCTAATTATTTTTCCTAATCTTTCATACTATTATTTGATCTATTTTTATGATCTAGTAAGAAAACATGCAAGTATCATATATATTTATACCACTTTTAATTGTTTTTAGTACTTGTTATAAGTTTTAATCATCCTATAATTAATCCCTTGAAACATATCATTGTTGATAATGTTTAGGAACCCATGACATCCTAAGAAGGTGTATGGTAGGTTTAGAATAGATTTGGTGTTGATTTGAAGTGATTGAAACAAGTACTACGCAAGAAAAACCATTTTCGACAACACTAGATTTGGGTCTGATCGTTTTTCCAAAATCTGGAAATTTCGACAGGTCATGGATTATTTTGGGCTAGATATTCAGAAAATATACTTTAAAACGAAACCGTGGTCGCTTGAACGGGTTAAAACGGATTTATAACGAAGAAGTTACGCTATTTTCAAGTTTAACGACGAAAACTATTTTTCTGAAAATATACTTGCTGTCAAGGGTTTTTCAAGGGTCAAAAACGAGTTGTAAACCTAAACTAGAAGAGTCGACTTATCAAAAATATATTAATACATATTATCACGATTCCGAGGATATAAATAACGTAGAAAACGGACTTAAAATGAAGAAATTATGGCCAATTAAAGTTTAACGAAACTTATTTTTTTTTTAACAGCAACTTGTAAAAATATACATGCTGATATGATTTTAAATCAAGGTTTTGACCCCTTTCGGGTCCGAACCGGCTTAAGTGTAAAACTCGAAAGTTGTCCGAAATGATGTTTTACTATTAATTGCGAGAGTTTTAAGCTTAAAAGTGTAAAATGAGAGATTTAAGCATGGTCAAAGACGGACAATTTTTCTGAAAAAGTCAAAGTACCCATAGCTGATGGGAAATAAAATTGGTGTTTTTAAGCGTTTTCGAGTCCGTTTGAGCTTTGAAAACCTTACCAAATGCTATTGTATCACCTATAAATTATTAGAGAACGTTAGAAACCTTATAAAAACGATATTTTATAAGCGCGAGGGTTTATTAAAATATAATGGAGTCTTTGGATTGCTTACTTAAATTACTCATTTTAGAGTCCATAAATGAGCGTTTGGATCGGTGTTGTTTTAGCACACGAGACTAGTCCAATGGATAGCTTGTTGTGGCTTAACGATCTGGATTAATATTTTTGAATGTGTAATTGTAATTGGGATAAATTATGGCTATCGTACTTATTTTCACAAGTATTAACACTTATATATTTTCTACTAGACCAAAGTGGTTATCGCAAGTGACCATGTTTGGAGCCATTTTTCATATCGATAGAATACTTTTGAGAAAACGATGTCTTCTAGTAAAAGTGAGTTCGCCTAGCCTATTTTTCAAAATGTTCAAGCGTTCGTCAAACGGAGTTCTAACGAGTAAACTACGACCACTCAAACTTTCCCGAAAACTACCCATAGACTACATTTTTAGCTCAACTACCTCACTTCACCATTATTTTTCTTTATGATTGATGAGTGTGTAAATACTCATCATTTTTGGTTAAATCTGAACTGCAAAACATTTAAAAATGCTCAGAAATGCATCAAAATACTGAAAATATTCCAAAATTGCATTTTATATGTTTCAGATGCAAAATGTTCAAAATCAGATGAAAAATGAGCTAAGTTTGCATAATTGGCAGTTTCAGTCTCCCAAGTTTCAAAAGTTGTCAGAAATAGTCCCTGAGCACTTATTTCAAATGAAAAGTCACCAAAGGTCCTTTTAAAATCATAAGTTGTCAAAATTAGTCCTTTGGTGAAAAATGTCAAAAGTTTTGAGAAATTACAAGTTTGGTCCTCCAAGTTTCAAATTTGACAAAAATAGTCCTTGGAATTTTGAAAATGTCTATTTTGGTCCTTGTACTATTGAAGCTTGTCAGTTTTGGTCCCTTGAAACAACTTTGGAAATTTGGCAGCTTTGGTCCTTGTACTTTCAAAATTTGCAAAAAAGGTCCTTGTTTATTAAAGCCCTTGAACCTTGGACCTTGTCATAACCCATTGGCCCCCTGCCAAACCTTGTGACCCCCTGCCATTCCCTTTGGACCCCCTTCATTTTGACCCCCCCTTCCAATAATACTGGTCAACTATCCCAGTCAAACACCCCTTTGCCCGCCAAATCTTCTTCTTCACCAAATACGCCTGCTACACTCCACCTTCCATCCCTCCAGCTCTTCCCCCACTCACCATGTTCCCTCCACCTCACCAAACTCCAAAATGCATTAAATGCATCCCTCCCCCTAACACTCAAACCCCAACTGGCATATATCCAATTTAGCGCCAAAATATGATCAAACGGCCAAGATCTTCTCAAGACATCCAAAGGTCCAAATTGCAAGTGGGATTCACTCAGAGGGCTAGTGGAAGCTTTTTGGTATAAATAAAGGAGCAAGAGATAGAGAGAAGAAGTAGTCTTTAGTTTGTAAAATTTCTTTTATGTCGTTTTAATCTCAATGTTTTAGATTAAGTCTTAAATTGTTATCTTTTGTTTCTATGTACTAAAACCCAGTTGTTTTATCAATATAAACTCATTTCAAGTATTAATTCAAGGCTTAATTTAAGTTTTATGTTTTTTGTATCCACTGTTATACAAGTCAGTTTCAAGTTCTCATATGCAAGCTTTTAAAAGCTTATTTTCCAGTTCAAATAAGCTTATATAAGCTACTTATAGCTTTTTGTGAGCTTATAAATCAATTTCAAGCAACTTGGGTCCTTGGTCAACGAAAGTCAAACTGGGCTCATATGGAAATGGAATTGGGTGATGCAGTGCTGGATTTGGGTTGATTCAGAGTCAATTGGGTTAATATAAATAGGATATTGGTTATGTGTTTGATTAATCTCAAGCCACAGTGGCTAGGACCAAATGTAAGTCATTTTCAAGATTTATTGCATAATCTGTATCTGTGGTTTAGACTAGTTTTTATCTGTTAATTAAGTTGTTATTAGGTTAGTTAGGTTCAGTTTAAGTGATAATACAACTAGTTCAGTGGATTAGCTCATTTAAATTGCAAAACAGTGATATAAAGTGGTGTTTGGATCAGTAGACATATTTGAAATTGACCCTTGGTTTGCACTGGACATTTGCATATTCAGTCTTGATAAGGGTTACTTGAATCATTCTAATCATCATTTGGCTGCTGTATAAACTCAAAGTCAATATCACAAAGAAACTGTTCTCATTTTATGTCTGTTAGAACTTATTGAAAACAAAAGCTTGAATTGTGTTTAAATATCAGTAGCATAGCTTAATATAGCTGTATTTTACCTTAAAACATCATAATCAGCTCATGGTTTAAGATCAAAACTCAATCTGTTCAACTTCTTAAAACTGCTTCAAAAGTCAAAAATTGGAAAAATCCAGTTTTCACCAAACTAGGGTGAATTTTCATGAACTCATTTCTGGGCCAAATCAAATGAAATTGTGGGTTTAAAAACTTCAACTGGTCTAGATTCTTAATATCATTTGTGTAGATTTTTGGTAATTTTTTACAAGCCTCAAAATGGCTTGTCAACTAGGTCTTATCTCCCCTGTGCACTGACTCAGTGTATAACTGAGTGTGCACAGGTGATTTGCAGTCCTTGCACAGAGCTCAGTTTAGATCATCCAGGTCTGGTTTTTGGTTTATAGGAAGCTAGCCAGGTCTAGTTTAGGTTTCAATATCTGGTTTCCAGTCCCAGCTTATGGAATAGCTTATTTTCAAGCTGCTAAGTAGTAGGTAAAACCTGTTTTTAGCATTTTACTCAAATCATCATAATCATAGCAGTTTGCATCTCAGAGGTTTAGGATAGTTGTAACTAGTTGCATTTGGGTATTTTTAGTATATTATAGCTTCTGTGACACTTTGGTGGTCTTTGGTTTTCATTTGCTTAATACAAGTGCTTATTTATAAGCACTTTGCATTGCAGTTTCAATTTCTCACACACAGGCCACTGTTTTTATACTTTTCATAGAATCATAATATTAATTTAGACTTTCCCTGAATTTTTCATATTTTTCCTACACTGTTTGCTATTTTTCCCTATTTAAATTAGTTTTTAAGCATTTTTAATTAGCTTTTAATACAATTAAATCAGAAAAACTTCAAAAAAAATAAGTTTTCATTTTTCCTAGGTTAAGATAAACATAAAAAGTCAAAAAAATATTTTTCCAGATTTTTCTTAGTTAAATTTGTATTTTTAAGCAATTTAAGTAGTTTTAAATAGTTTTTAATTCATAGAAAATACAAAAATAATCAGAAAAATACAAAATTAGTTTTGAAAATTCTCTTTAGTTATTTTAGATTTTTCTAAGTCATAATTTAATTTTTCTAGCTTTATTTCATATTTTCTTGTATTTTAGGTTATTATTAAATAAGTAAAAATAGTTTTTAATTAATAATAATTAGATAAATAATTTTAAAAATAATTTTCTTTTTCTATAAATTTTCTCTTATCATTAGGTTTGTAAAAATGTCATTTTTATATTTTTAGGATTAATATTGTTTAAGTTTCACATTTTCTTTTGTACGTCACGTAGTTTTTAAGTTAAATTTTATAAAAGAAAAAATCAAAAACATCATTTTGCAAATAGTGATAGCATTTATTTAATATATTTTATCTTTTTAATTTTATTTAATTTGCATTTAAGCCCCTATAATTTATAAACTTTTCCTTTAGGTATAATTGTTCATAATCAATCAACTCTTTTCCGTTCAAATCTTCTCGATCACTATTCGTTTGGTGATTCATCGCACAGCTCGTTGGGACATAACGACCTGGGGAAACACTATACTCTCCTGATCTTCATTGCATTTGGTTCCAGACTGTTTGAAGTTTGTTACGGTTAGCCATTCACAAGTGGTCAGCTTGTGTGACAAAACTTGACCGTCTGGGAGCGAATCAAATTTTTGGCGCCGCTGCCGGGGAGCTGTGCTGATTATCTTCCGTTTAGCAGATTAGTGATTTGAATATTCACTCTTTGTTCATACCATCTATCTATATCTATATATATATTTTCTTATAAAAAATCCAAAAAAACCCAAAAACATCTCAAAACATATAAAATACAAAAATATTTTTCTTTTGTTTCTATATATATGTATAACCATAAAACTCAAAAAGAATCTTCTTTCCCCATTTTCATTATTCCCTTCCTTAACTCTGAGATTCCTTAGAGTTAACTCTAGTGCATGCGCACTCGTTCTTCTAGATCATTGAGTCCTTTGCGTGATCTAGCAGAAATTCCTAGAAGACGTTCTCGTAGACGTGCTGCCCAAATAGTCGAACCCGAGATTCGTACTGTTTCAAACAACAATATGGCAGACGAACGAACCATGGCGGAAATGCTCCAGGCACCCACCGAGGGTTATGGAGATGCCATCATTCTACCAGCAATCAATTCTGATCACTTTGAATTGAAGACACATTTGATTCAACTTGTGTCTACAAATCAATTCCACGGGTTTGATCGAGAAGACCCGTATGCACACATCCGTTGGTTTAACAAGTTAACCTCAACTATCAATTTCAAGGATGTGCCACAAAAAGTAATCAAGTTGATGCTATTTCCATTCTCACTTGAGGGGACAGCCCGGATTTGGCTGGAAAAAGAACCCCCTCGATCCATCGAAACTTGGGAGGATCTTGTTCAAAAATTTGTCAATTACTTCTTTCCTCCATCAAAGACGACTAATCTTAAAAATAAAATTTCTAGATTTCGTCAAAATTTCGATGAAAACTTTGGAGAGGCATGGGAGAGATTCAAAGATCTCCTCAGGAAATGCCCCCATCATGAATTCACGGAGCTTCAACAAGTCAATATCTTTTATAATGGGTTGAACGGTAACGATCAAGATTCTTTGAACGCAGCCGCAGGCGGAAATATCTTGAATCGTAAGCCTAAAGATGTGATTGAGATTTGCGAGCAAAAATCAAAAGTTCCTATTTCTCGCAACAAAGTCAATACTCCGAACACTCCTGCTTCTTCATCCAGTAACTCTTCTGAGTTAGCAGCTCCGATAGCCGCTCTAACGGACGTCATCCGTTGTATGATGAAAGAGGTAAAGGAAATCAAAAGCGAAATTCATAAGCCGGAACCAATCAAAGCCGTAAACAAGGTGTGTGAAACTTGTAGTGGTCCACACGCGTATTATGATTGTCAAGCAACCGATGCTTCTTTTTACCAAGCTCCAGTAGCTTCGGTAAACCACAATCAATACCGACCACAAGCTGATCCTCACTACCGTGCACCTAGCGGTATGACACCACCTGGTTTTCCTCCTGTGCAAAACCATGGCAATCAAAATCGCTTTGTTCCGAATCAAGGACAAAACTTCAATAACTCTCAAAATTTCAATCAAAACCGGAACAATTTCAACCAACCATATCAAGCTCCCAATCATCAAAGTTATCAACAACCTTCTCAAACTCCCCTACCAAATGACTTCATGAAAATTACTGAGTCAAGTATACGTTCAATGCAAACTCAGATCAATAACATGAGAGTTGAGCTAAAAAAGGAAATTGATACCACAATGTCTCGGCAGACAAATGAGTTAAAGAATATGATGAGCAGTTTCATGAACATGAATATGAACAAAGCATCATCATCTTCTGGAGGACTCCCAAGCAATACAATTCCTAATCCAAATGCCGAGTTGAAAGCCGTCACCACTCGTAGTGGTAAGACGCACAATGGGCCTTCGACTCCAATGCCCCCTCCACCTGTAGCAATGAGTCAAGTTACCAAGGATACAACGGACAAGGTGCATTTCTCAAGCCCACAAAGTACCGCACACGTCCCACCTTCGGTAGTCCAAGCTTTAAGTCCGAAACCCGAAGTTCCGAAGACAAATTCTGAGCCAGAAAACACTTCCATCCCGGCTCAAAAGTCTAGTCAGCTTCCTTACCCATCAAGAATGAATGATGAGAAGCTCAAAGAAAAAAACAAAGAGCAAATGGAAAATTTTTTCCAAATCTTCAATGAGCTGCACTTTGATATAAGCTTCGTTGATGCTCTCGTTCTAATGCCTAAATTTACATCCACGCTTAAAGGCTTACTGACCAACAAAGATAAGCTATCTGAGATGGCTAAAACCCCTCTCAATGAGCAATGCTCAGCGGTCCTTCTCAAGAAGCTTCCCAAAAAGCTTGAAGACCCCGGTAGATTTTTAATCCCGTGTGATTTCTTGGGGATGGTTCAATGCTCCGCCTTGGCCGATCTTGGTGCTAGCATTAACCTCATGCCACTCTCAGTATGGAAGAAACTGTCTCTTCCTAAACTCACATCCACTTGTATGACACTCGAGTTAGCGGACCGTACCATAACTCGTCCACTTGGGATAGCCGAGGATGTCGTGATGAAAGTAGGAAAGTTTCACTTTCCTACTGACTTTGTTGTAGTAGACTTCGATGCAGATCCTAGAGTTCCCCTCATCTTAGGGAGAGCTTTCTTGAGAACGAGTCGTGCTCTGACTGATGTGTTTGCTGAAGAGTTGACCATACGGGTTGACAACGAAGAACTCACGTTAAATATCAACCAAAACTCCAAACCTCTATCCAAACAGAGTGTTGCCACAATTGATCAAAAATCTGAAAGATTCAATGCAACACTCTCAAATTTCACGGTTAAGAGGAGTCACCAAAAACGTGCCGAGTTAAAAGCCTTGAAAATCAACCCTGGTTCAAACAAATGGTTTGAAAGTTGTACCAGGGAAGTCAAGAGTGTTCTTGATGATGATGATCTAGAATCGGAGACTTCATCGGAAGTGGTGGAAATTGCTAGCTCTAAGAGCACACCACTTGTCCCACCTCCGAAATCAGTTTATCGTATCGAGTTTGTTAACTCTGTGGATGAAACCAAACTCTCTTCAGTTTCATCCGGATTGGATGATGATGTTTGTGATCCAATGGGAGACATTCTTCCCATTGAAGAATTGCTCAAAAATGATCCATCATCTCCTAGTCTTATTATTCCCGACTCTTCCATCCCTTCTCTCACTCCTGATGAGGAAGATGACAACTTTTGGAATGAAGTCGATGCCTTTCTTAGTGATGAGTCAATTCCAACAGGAATTGATAATACTTACTTTGATTCGGAGGGGGACATCCTTTTTCTAGAAAATCTGTTGATTGAAGAACCGTTTCCCACCCTCCCTCCCGGACATCTTATTGACAATCACCATATAAGCTTCAAGTTTAAGCTTAAAAATGTCAAAAATGGTGATTTGCTTCTTTCTGATGAGGAATGGACATGCATTCTCATGCACGTCTTTATTCCATTCTTCACAGATGGTATGGTTGCTCTTTCCCTTTTCTCTTTCGGGAATGAGGACACCATCTTTGACCCCGGTATCATCCTTTATAGTTTCTACTATTAACAATACCGCGGTTGTATCTCGTCGGTGTGGAACTTTCTGATGTTCATATGTTTATTAACACTGTGAACGAAAGTCCGATCGAGATTGGTTTTCCACGTTACTTTCCCCATGAACAAATGAATACGGGGTCGAGTCAAGCTAGCGACTCGGGAATCAAAAACAGTAGCATGCCATATGGGTTTTCACCCATATTTCTGACTTCTTTCTATTTTCTACCACCCTAGTGTGGGGGAGTTGCCCCCCGGGCAATATTCATTTCTAGTGTGGGGGGGAATTCTCACGAATTTTATCATGTAATTATACCGCCTAATTCCCCCATTTTTTGCCAAATTTTTTTTTGGAGTAAGTGTTCTGCACTTACTCAGCTTATGGTTATCAGTCCGCCATGTCTAATAAACAAAAGGATTGGCTAATCCAGGAGCAAACGGCTCTTGGTAAAGATATCTCAAATCCGTTGACGGCTTGCAATTTGCCCAAAATTGTATGGTGTTCAGCTCACCATATCTTTAATTAGTGAAGAGTTGGCTAGCCCGCAAGTTTATGGCTTGTGGTAAAGGCAGTGGAAAAACCATAATTGGTAATCAGCTCACCAAAGATAATATTGATAATTTATCTAAGAGTTGGCTAGTCCAGAAGCAAACGGCTTCTGGTAAAGACAAATCAAATCCGTTGGAAGCTGGTGGTTTGCTCAAAATCACATGGTTATCAGTGTACCATAGTTCTTACTTGAACTAAAACATTTGGCTACTCCAGAAGTAATGGCTTTTGGTAAAGAGATTCAAATCCATTAAGTTTTTCTCAAAAGATTGCTAGGGACTAGCAATAGTTTAGTGTGGGGGATTGATGAGTGTGTAAATACTCATCATTTTTGGTTAAATCTGAACTGCAAAACGTTTAAAAATGCTCAGAAATGCATCAAAATACTGAAAATATTCCAAAATTACATTTTATATATTTCAGATGCAAAATGTTCAAAATCAGATGAAAAATGAGCTAAGTTTGCATAATTGGCAGTTTCAGTCCCCCAAGTTTCAAAAGTTGTCAGAAATAGTCTCTGAGCACTTATTTCAAATGAAAAGTCACCAAAGGTCCTTTTAAAATCATAAGTTGTCAAAATTAGTCCTTTGGTGAAAAATGTCAAAAGTTTTGAGAAATTACAAGTTTGGTCCTCCAAGTTTCAAATTTGGCAAAAATAGTCCTTGGAATTTTGAAAATGTCTATTTTGGTCCTTGTACTATTGAAGCTTGTCAGTTTTGGTCCCTTGAAACAACTTTGGAAATTTGGCAGCTTTGGTCCTTGTACTTTCAAAAATTGCAAAAAAGGTCCTTGTTTATTAAAGCCCTTGAACCTTGGACCTTGTCATAACCCATTGGCCCCTGCCAAATCTTGTGACCCCCTGCCATTCCATTTGGACCCCCTTCATTTTGACCCCCCCTTCCAATAATACTGGTCAACTATCCCAGTCAAACACCCCTTTGCCCGCCAAATCTTCTTCTTCACCAAATACGCTTGCTACACTCCACCTTCCATCCCTCCAGCTCTTCCCCCACTCACCATGTTCCCTCCACCTCAACAAACTCCAAAATGCATTAAATGCATCCCTCCCCCTAACACTCAAACCCCAACTGGCATATATCTAATTTGGCGCCAAAATATGATCAAACGGCCAAGATCTTCTCAAGACATCCAAAGGTCCAAATTGCAAGTGGGATTCACTCAGAGGGCTAGTGGAAGCTTTTTGGTATAAATAAAGGAGCAAGAGATAGAGAGAAGAAGTAGTCTTTAGTTTGTAAAATTTCTTTTATGTCGTTTTAATCTCAATGTTTTAGATTAAGTCTTAAATTGTTATCTTTTGTTTCTATGTACTAAAACCCAGTTGTTTTATCAATATAAACTCATTTCAAGTATTAATTCAAGGCTTAATTTAAGTTTTATGTTTTTTGTATCCACTGTTATACAAGTCAGTTTCAAGTTCTCATATGCAAGCTTTTAAAAGCTTATTTTCCAGTTCAAATAAGCTTATATAAGCTACTTATAGCTTTTTGTGAGCTTATAAATCAATTTCAAGCAACTTGGGTCCTTGGTCAACGAAAGTCAAACTGGGCTCATATGGAAATGGAATTGGGTGATGCAGTGCTGGATTTGGGTTGATTCAGAGTCAATTGGGTTAATATAAATAGGATATTGGTTCTGTGTTTGATTAATCTCAAGCCACAGTGGCTAGGACCAAATGTAAGTCATTTTCAAGATTTATTGCATAATCTGTATCTGTGGTTTAGACTAGTTTTTATCTGTTAATTAAGTTGTTATTAGGTTAGTTAGGTTCAGTTTAAGTGATAATACAACTAGTTCAGTGGATTAGCTCATTTAAATTGCAAAATAGTGATATAAAGTGGTGTTTGGATCAGTAGACATATTTGAAATTGACCCTTGGTTTGCACTGGACATTTGCATATTCAGTCTTGATAAGGGTTACTTGAATCATTCTAATCATCATTTGGCTGCTGTATAAACTCAAAGTCAATATCACAAAGAAACTGTTCTCATTTTATGTCTGTTAGAAATTATTGAAAACAAAAGCTTGAATTGTGTTTAAATATCAGTAGCATAGCTTAATATAGCTGTATTTTACCTTAAAACATCATAATCAGCTCATGGTTTAAGATCAAAACTCAATCTGTTCAACTTCTTAAAACTGCTTCAAAAGTCAAAAATTGGAAAAATCCAGTTTTCACCAAACTGGGGTGAATTTTCATGAACTCATTTCTGGGCCAAATCAAATGAAATTGTGGGTTTAAAAACTTCAACTGGTCTAGATTCTTAATATCATTTGTGTAGATTTTTGGTAATTTTTTACAAGCCTCAAAATGGCTTGTCAACTAGGTCTTATCTCCCCTGTGCACTGACTCAGTGTATAACTGAGTGTGCACAGGTGATTTGCAGTCCTTGCACAGAGCTCAGTTTAGCTCATCCAGGTCTGGTTTTTGGTTTATAGGAAGCTAGCCAGGTCTAGTTTAGGTTTCAATATCTGGTTTCCAGTCCCAGCTTATGGAATAGCTTATTTTCAAGCTGCTAAGTAGTAGGTAAAACCTGTTTTTAGCATTTTACTCAAATCATCATAATCATAGCAGTTTGCATCTCAGAGGTTTAGGATAGTTGTAACTAGTTGCATTTGGGTATTTTTAGTATATTATAGCTTCTGTGACACTTTGGTGGTCTTTGGTTTTCATTTGCTTAATACAAGTGCTTATTTATAAGCACTTTGCATTGCAGTTTCAATTTCTCACACACAGGCCACTGTTTTTATACTTTTCATAGAATCATAATATTAATTTAGACTTTCCCTGAATTTTTCATATTTTTCCTACACTGTTTGCTATTTTTCCCTATTTAAATTAGTTTTTAAGCATTTTTAATTAGCTTTTAATACAATTAAATCAGAAAAACTTCAAAAAAAAATAAGTTTTCATTTTTTCTAGGTTAAGATAAACATAAAAAGTCAAAAAAATATTTTTCCAGATTTTTCTTAGTTAAATTTGTATTTTTAAGCAATTTAAGTAGTTTTAAATAGTTTTTAATTCATAGAAAATACAAAAATAATCAGAAAAATACAAAATTAGTTTTGAAAATTCTCTTTAGTTATTTTAGATTTTTCTAAGTCATAATTTAATTTTTCTAGCTTTATTTCATATTTTCTTGTATTTTAGGTTATTATTAAATAAGTAAAAATAGTTTTTAATTAATAATAATTAGATAAATAATTTTAAAAATAATTTTCTTTTTCTATAAATTTTCTCTTATCATTAGGTTTGTAAAAATGTCATTTTTATACTTTTAGGATTAATATTGTTTAAGTTTCACATTTTCTTTTGTACGTCACGTAGTTTTTAAGTTAAATTTTATAAAAGAAAAAATCAAAAACATCATTTTGCAAATAGTGATAGCATTTATTTAATATATTTTATCTTTTTAATTTTCTTTAATTTGCATTTAAGCCCCTATAATTTATAAACTTTTCCTTTAGGTATAATTGTTCATAATCAATCAACTCTTTTCCGTTCAAATCTTCTCGATCACTATTCGTTTGGTGATTCATCGCACAGCTCGTTGGGACATAACGACCTGGGGAAACACTATACTCTCCTGATCTTCATTGCATTTGGTTCCAGACTGTTTGAAGTTTGTTACGGTTAGCCATTCACAAGTGGTCAGCTTGTGTGACAAAACTTGACCGTCTGGGAGCGAATCAATGATCGGAACTTGTATGGATAAAAGTTCAGTGTTATGACTTTTAGATAATGTTACAAGCTTTCTAAAATCATTGATTTTGTTTCCTAACACTCGATATTCACTATTTTACGACTAGCTTTTCGAGGACATTTAGCCACTTTCACGAATTATCAAAGTACATTATTTTGCGACGAAAAGCTATAATTTCTTGATAAATCACCAAACAACTATCGTAGGATGTTGTTTCAACGTAAATACTTGTAAAGTATTTTGTAACTTGACAAGATGTCATAAACATATATTTCGACGATAAACTCTATTTTCAAAACTGCACAAGTGGTATAGATTACATGTGGATTTTCATGTACGATATATATTCATGATTTATAATAGATCATATCATTCATATTAGGTTGCAGATAGAGATTGCACCTCATTTCAGTATTGCCATTATATCATCATAATCATTGTATCAGGTGAGTTTTCATAGCCCCGTCTTTCAAGTTTATACTTTATTTCAAACCTACGGGGGAGAATACATTGCACATCATTTTATTACGATACCAAGTATATCAAATTCATTACATTGCTTAAGTTACCTCATTGCCAATTGAATTTCCCCATTTCATAATCATGAACCGTTAATTCCGGAAGAAGCGATGGTGAGTGAATAGATCTATTGAGGGTGACTCCTCCATCCGGGTTGGTGGTCCCAACTGGTCAAACGGATGCATTTCATTTAATATCATAATTTGAGTTGTTTGGCAAAACACTCTGTTGGGGCGAACATCATGATCAGTCTAGCTTCGGTGTCATGTGCTTATAGTAATTGTAACATTTTTATGTGGCATATTTGTCATACATGGCCTATACTTGTGGTATTCGTATAAAACATTTTCATAAAACTCTATGAACTCACTCAACCTTTGTGTTGACACTTTTAGCAATGTATTTTCAGGTATCTAAGGCATATACTTCATGGCATGCATAAGGACTTATCATAGAGTAGCGGTGACGACGCGTCTTACATTGATTTTATGCACTTTAAAACATCGTTTGGATTGTAACAAACTTATTTCCGCAAATGTTGACAATCAATTGGGACCTATCTTTTGTAAACTCTGAATGTTTTATTTTATCAAACGATGTATTTTCCAAACGAGACTTTAGGTCTTTCAATATAACTGTAACTGTGATGCTATGGCAGTCATCCCCCAGGAATTCCATTCCGCTGCAAAATAGGTATTTTGGGGGTGTGACAGATTGGCATCAGAGCTTGAGTTATAGAGAACTAGGTTGTATCATTGACCCTAGACTATAACTACATCATCATAGCATCTCATCATTTCATCATAAGTGCATATTCATTATACATGCGGTTTTATACGCACATTTTGCGGGTTATTTACTTTCATTTCAAATCGATTGTCACATTAATGTCTTCAGACACCCATCCCATCATACTCACATTAGACTCCAACGTGGAGAATGCCTTGTCATTCCCTATCACAATTTTTACATCAGTTGACTCAACATCGATAACATCAGATGATGAGACTGAACCCTTTTAGGAGGACAAAGTTACACCTACACCACCTCTGTCACCATCGATTCATCGTGGGAACAGGGCAGTTCCTATCATTCTGTCGGGACAGATCATACCATTTGGTAGGACTTATAGGCTTAGTCCTAATGGACCTATTAGGATGCTTACTGCATGGAAGAGAGTACATTCTCTTACCCTCATTCTTAGATCACCTGCTACTCATGTAATGCAACCACCATCAGCTATTCATACCACTATTAGTCGTCCAATAGTGCATACTCTAGTTTTACCTCTGAAACGTCGCGAGACAACACGAAAGAGAATAGTATTTCATTCACCATCATTTCCTAACTTACCATTAAGATTTTCATCATCATCATCATCATCATTTTCATCATCTTTATAATCTAGAGCACCATCCGTACCATCACATCTCGTAGACACTACTCATACATCTGACTTGCAGCTTGGGAAGCGTGCATGATTTGACACACCATTACCATCTATCACTAAGACTATAGACACTACACCATCTTATAGGCTTGAGGACTGTGAGAGTTCTAGGGTTGTTGCTGTTAGACAACCTACTACTCCTACACTTGAGACACGATTAGACCATCAACAGGAACAGATAATAAGTACCTTTCTATCTAATGTAATATTTATCCTTTATTATCTCCACGATAAACACAACCTTTGTTTATTTCATTCCCTGTTCCAATTGCCCAATTTACAATCACTTCGCAATAATATACCGCTATCTTACTAGGAATTAGGGATTCTTTATTCTTGACCAATTAGGAGACTATTACCATTCTATGAGGTTCTTTCGTGTATCCCACAAACCATTCAACAAATTTTATTTCAAGTTATTTTGCTACCACTTCATGAAATTATTTCACTTAATTTTATTCCAAGCTATTTTACTACCATCTTAGGAAAATGGTTTCACAAAATTCTAAAACAAGCTGTTTTGTTACCACCCTATAAATTGATTTTCAGTCATTCTATCAACTATTTACTACCATTGCGCGAAACGATTTTCATGTTACTCTGAAAAATTGTTTGAGCCATTATTTTACAAAAGAACACGTTGAATACCATCTAAAACCTCGGAGAAACATAATACCATTTCAACAAAACCAAGCATCACATCATTTGTCCTCAATTATACATAGCCTGATCACCTATGTATAATTCAGGAAAGATTATGTCATGAAAGAAACAAGCATCATTTCAAACTTCCTAAAACAATCTTCATTCAAAAGCAAAGCTTTATAATCAGATAAATTGTTCATAAACATTTCTTTTGATAACACTCTATAGATACCTACGCCATTCATCACTCACTCAACCGATAAGTTGAAATTTTACCAGTGACCTTTTAGGAAAGACTTTCTATACCATCTATGAGGAGGATTCCTCGATACAAGAAAACAATGAAAGGATTTCAGAACTACCAACAAGAAATAGAAGTATGTAATAAGATGATTCAAAACTCAACATAAATATTAAGACATCATGAGATAATCTGAACCACTATCTTTGGACTAGAAGCCAAATTCTATCATTTCAAAAGTATCAGTTAGACTGAGTTACAAGATTTAGTACATGAACCGTTAATTCTGGAAGAAGCGATGGTGAATGAATAGATCTACTGAGGGTGACTCCTCCATCCAGGTTGGTGGTCCCAACTGGTCAAACGGATGCATTTCATTTAATATCATAATTTGAGTTGTTTGGCAAAACACTCTGTTGGGGCGAACATCATGATCAGTCTAGCTTAGGTGTCATGTGCTTATAGCAATTGTAACATTTTTATGTGGCATATTTGTCATACATGGCCTATACTTGTGGTAGTCGTATAAAACATTTTCATAAAACTCTATGAACTCACTCAACCTTTGTGTTGACACTTTTAGCAATGTATTTTCAGGTATCTAAGGCATATACTTCATGGCATGCATAAGGACTTATCATAGAGTCGTGGTGACGACGCGTCTCACATGGATTTTATGCACTTTAAAACATCGTTTGGATTGTAACAAACTTATTTCCGTAAATGTTGACAATCAATTGGGACCTATCTTTTGTAAACTCTGAATGTTTTATTTTATCAAACGATGTATTTTCCAAACGACATTTAGGTCTTTCAATATAACTGTAACTGTGATGCTATGGCAGTCATCCCCCAGGAATTCCATTCCGCTGCAAAATAGGTATTTTGGGGGTGTGACACTTAGGCAATGCATTAGTTTTGTACTTATGTCCGCATAAAAACAAGCATGTATTCTCACCCCAAGCATTTTGTAAAATATTGTAAGCAAGTAAAATGGGGCTATGAAACTCACCTTGGTAAAGCAATCTTGAACAAAGTATGGTCAAACAGTATGATGATACGGCACCGACACGAAACCTATATTACGTGGCAAGTCTTAGTTCATAATTCTAGTTTAAGACTCGATGAAGTTTACTTATGTATAAAAGCCTTTTTGTATTGTTGTTTCTTGTGTGGCAGCACTTATGTTAAATGGAAGTATGTACGTATAGGATAGTAGGATATTAAGTCGAATAGGTCTTTGGTCCGTTGATAACCAAATGACATCGTACGGAAGGTATCACGTATAAATAATAATGTATTT
The DNA here is from genome assembly GCA_019973895.1 of Chrysanthemum seticuspe. Lineage (NCBI taxonomy): Eukaryota > Viridiplantae > Streptophyta > Magnoliopsida > Asterales > Asteraceae > Chrysanthemum > Chrysanthemum seticuspe. Next base: position 119,948,226 of record BPTQ01000003.1, read on the forward strand.
GAGTTATAGAAATATCGTTTTAAAATATATGTGCTTATGTATAACCAAAGGTCAGCCAATAGGTAAGGTTTATATTTCAAGTATTAGTTTTCATAACAATGGTTGTAAAAGAATTATTTTTATTTATAAGGAATAAGAAAGTCAGGCATGACCTGTTTACATGTTTTAGATATATGTTTTGGACACGAGTAATAAAGCTTTATTATACAAAATAGTTTTGTTTAGTTTGCATATAAAATATAGTTTAACATTTTCGTTTATAGTTATAGTTGGCAGTTTGATTATAAAGTTGCCATTTTTAGAAGTAGCAATTAAACGTAGTTTAATAAAATACACATAGGCCTTATGATTTTGGAAAAACAAGCGATTTAAATAAAGAGTCTTGGAAGCGTAATTTAGCTGTATAAGTTTTATGTTTAGAAAGTAGGTTGAATCAATTATATACGTATACTAGTTAAAGTGTAAAAAAAAAAAAAAAAAAAAAAAAAAAAAAAAAAAAAAAAAAAAAAGCTTTAGAGTAATGAATTAGGTAATTGATCGCAAAAACGAATTTAGATAGGTTAAGTGTGTTGACGTTTAGACGAGGGATACTTGAGACGATTCGTGCTTGGTACATTTGTTATGGAAGGACTCGTGGCTGAGGAACAGTTCGACCACAAGAGGAACAACTCCAAGAACAATTATGGGTCACCCAACCCGTACTCGTCACAATACTCCCTACCTAAACCAAGGTCGAGACTGAACGTGAACCCCCCCCCCCCCCCGCGGGGTCGTGACTTGACTAAAAATGAACGATTCCCAACGTGGGTATTATCGTTTGCCGTGACCAAAACCACAAGGATGACAACACAACTAACTCTTATGCCAAGAACTAATATAGGTCGTAAATTAAAGTTATATGAAATCAAAATAAGCAAGTTAGAAGTTTTATCTTTAACAACATAAGCCGAAATCATTTAAGTCAATAGTTAAGGTTTTTAAGTTTTTCTTTCACCTGGTTTGTGTACCAATTCAAAGCCAACACAAAAGCAACAACAACTTTTCACATTTACAAGTTTTATTATACCAACGGTTGTAATGATCATTCAATTCCAAATCAGAATCAGACTAATACAAACATACAAGAGTTTCATGAATTAAATAAAAGGAATTAACCCTTACAATTGAATACCGATCGACCAACAAGGATAGACCACAAAATAATTGAGCCCAGAAATCTCAATCCGATCCAAGCAAAACAAAACACCCCAAGCTTATCCTTTTTGAATTTTTGAATGTAAGTTGGGTGATGCTTGCTGTGGACCGGTGGATAGTTTAAAAGAAGGAAAATGAAGAGAAAAGTTAATCCGTCTTTCGTGGTATTGAATCTTGTGCAGGAACGAATTTGAGAAACTTCACCATCAAACACCCATCTCCATAACTTCTTGCGATGACTTCTGGGAAGGAGAGATATATGATGTTGATGGATCGATTCTTCTTTGCTTTGTTTGACCTAGGTTGATGGTGATTGATGAGTGCATAAGTGGTTTATCATCAAAACGGAATTGGTGATTTTGAGAGGGAGTATGGCGTGGGGAAAAATACCAGAAGAAGGAGAAGTTTGGGAAGCGTGTGATTTTGGGAAGCAGAGAAAAAAATAGGAAAAGGATAAGAGATGGGGGCATGGGTACATCTAGTAATTTAGGTAGGTTTTGCTTTATTTTATTAATTGTAATATTAGAAGTATTGGTATTAGGATTACTCCGTGTTCTGCTGTTAGAATTCGTGACACGACATCCCGAATAAGTAAAAATACAAAAGTTATATTTTTAGACACGTCTTCGAAAGACTGATACAACAATATGGTCGTTGGCTTCGTTAGTTCATTTTTATATTTTAACGTTAATTGATATGCTACTGGTACGCGGGTGGTCTCATCTATCGAGAAAATCTTTTGTTGTCGTGATTTGTTCATCAGTAAGTACCGGAAGATAAATAGTTTCGCATTTTCCTGTCAGAATAAAGTAGTGATGTCAAATAAAAAATAGACCGAGAGTTCGCCGGTTGTCACACTTCTCTCCAAAACTTTCTTCCCAAACGTGAGATGATTTGGAGAGAAGTTATATTATGAAGCTCTAAATAAGCAAATTTACTTAAATGACCTATAAAAAAACATAACTTTTATATATTGCTAAGGGTATAATTGTAAAATCATTTGTTATCTCTTCTTTTATCTCATAACTCGAGAACATGATATAAAAAATTAATTTCATTCATCTCATTTTCTTTTCTGCCCATTTCTAACTCTTCTCTTCATTTCTTTCAATTTGCAAAAAAATGACTTTGTCGTAACTTGAGATTACATAAGCAGTCCCTGAATTAGACCTAAGGACTATTTGTATAACGAAACGTTACGTAAATAGCTCTTGTTACTTATTTGACCTTACAAAACCGCCCCTAATGGAAAAGTTGCATAAATACTTACCTCATTTACCAAAACCGTTAAGCTCAAAATTGTGTAATTTGAAATTAGTCAATTTAACATTTAATTATTACTTAGACTGGTATGACTTTTGATTTCTTTCTTACAAGTAACTTTTAATGTATTAGATTATAATATTATTAGCTTAGTACTTAAAATTTATTTGTATATACTTGAAATATTTTATAAGTAAAAACTAAAACTAGTTTAAAGAGATAAACAATATAATATTATTAGTTTAATACTTAAAATTTATTTGTATATACTTGAAATATTTTATAAGTAAAAACTAAAACCGGTTTAAAGAGATAATAAAATAACGTAAATTGTTTTCGTGTAAAGTCTCGCGTCCCGCAGCAGAGCGCAGATAAACAATCCTCATTGACAATATTTTCATGTTATTTTTTATCTTTGACGTGAAGCATTTGAGAGCGATTAGTATTTAGCATTAAACAGTTTTGACAAAAAGTTTATTTGGCAATATTTTTTACAGCTATATTATCTAAGCATCCATCTTATAAAAAAAAGTGATTATTCCAAATCTCATATAAGTCAAAAGTCAAAACTCAAAGTTGATTTAAATGAAAATTCTATTACATACTTGATATTCCACCGCTTTTGGCAAATAATGGGTATTTTTTACTTACGCGATAAGATAGACCGGCGAGTTCATATGATATATTTTCGACCAATTTTCATTTTTAATTTTAATTTGTGAGTCTCTCTTGATAAGTCACATGTGAAGAACACTTTAAAAAATGTACGTTTTTAATATTTGTTCATTTTCAAATTAGATATCATATTAGCATAAATACCATATGTGAGAATGTTTTTCAACTAAATGATTATTGGTTCAAGTCTTGACTAAGATACTGTGAGACTGATTTATTGTATTTATAACGTGAGATAGTTAATTCCTTTTTTTTTTGAACGACAGAAAATTGCATTAATAATCCATCCTAATAAGGAGGAACAAAGATGATACAACAAGGGTCTCCAAGGAGGAGAAGCAGTAATAAAGAGATTACACCGCCAAAGAAGGCCCCACACAACGGAGCCCAAAACTATCAAATACAAGATACAAGTATTAAATAGAAACGCCTATTGGATTCGAAACCCATGACTCCCAAGACAGAGCAAAAGAATTCGAGCGGGCCTTACACCAAAAGAAAGAGCTAACTTTTACCATATGAATTAAATTATTGGGAGGTCTTTGTAGAGTGAGTGTTAACTTGTTTCTGTACTTCCATAAAACCCAACATGTAGTCCAGAAAACGACTTCCAACAATTCTTGTTGAGCACCGCTGAGAGAGCTTGAGTTCAATATCGAGGGTAACTCATTAACAGATTGAGGTGGTGTCACATGAAGCTTCCACCAACCCAACACCTCTGACCATAAATTTTCGCATTCAAACATTCGAAAAATTCATGATCCGCATCCTCTGGAACCTCATTACAGATAGAGCAAAGAGTAGAGTGGAGATCTATTCCTCTTGCATCTAGATTACATTTTGTTGGAAGCCTATTTCTTAAAAGTCGCTAAGCCATAATTTAACTTTTTGAGGTAAAAGCTTGTTCCAAGATGTAGGTGGGTCTTGGGAAGGTAAGTAGATTGCATCAAGTTTATTTCTCAAGCCTGCCACATTAAAAACACCTGTAGGATCAAGCAACCAACGCCAATCATCTAGGGCCTTCGTAAGCTCAATGTTTCTTAAGATGTCCAGCAATAATTGGAGTTCCTCAGTTTCTCTACCACCACGAGGATCTCTACGCCATTGCCACAAGAGGTCCCCTGAGATAGATATGCGGTCTTTCACAATGACATCTTTGTTAGTTTCAAGAGTAAAATGCCGAGGGAAGGTCATCAACAATCTTTGTGAACCGATCCATACGTCAGACCAAAATTTTGTCGAAGAACCAGACTTTAACTTTCTACTAAAAGATGATAAAAAAGGAATATTGTGTTGCTAAATTTTGTGCCCGTCTTTCAATATATTTATCCATGGACTAGAGCCATGAAGAGAAACGCTATTACGACTACTTCCACCATCTTCACCATATAGGAAACGAATCACTTTAGCCCATAGGGAATTAGTTTCAACGCGCAATCTCCACCACCATTTGGCAGTGGGACTAAGATTGAAAGAGTAAATGTTGCCGACCCCGAGACCACCTCTCCATGGGATCTTCTTCTCCTCATTTGAACCTCCCAAAAAAAATCTCCTCAAGCTTTTGAGACGAGTTATGACATTTAAAGGAGCCTTAAACAACGAAAAGTAATAGAGAGCCAAGCTTCCAAGCACATATTTGATCAAAGTAAGCCTCATATTTGCATAGATTTATCATTTTTAAAACCATATTCTTCTTAGCAATATTATTCCTAAGTTATTTTTAGCAATACTCATTACACAATAAGCATGTGTTATATTTTGTCTAATCTAAAAATCATAAGGATTCACAAAAGTAAGCCTTACATAATTATAGTAATCGATTTTACAGACACAAATTTATGTTAGATTGACTGCCTACAATATGAGGTTGCATATTTTTTCGAGCTATACAAACTGAATTATATCCCCATTGAAAATGGAAAATTGTAAATTTTAATAGGTTCATTAGAGTTGCAAATATGACAGTAAGAAAAATCGGAACAAAGTTAAAAAACATGATAATGTTAACTTAAAAATTACAAACATAGTTTAGAATTGCTTACGCAACTCATAACACAAAACCTTAAGGTTGCATGTTTCTAAATTTATCATTCTTGGTAATGTCTTTTAACCGCTCAATATTAATTTTCTTGAGGTGGAAAATGAAGTCCGAATAAGTACCTACACCTCTTTGGAGTGGCTATATGAATGTAAAAATGGTCCATGCCCACAACATGCCATATGTTTACACACTCTTTTGAGGAGGACGCAAAAGTATAATAAGCCTAATAGTAAGACATAAAAAAGTGATGACAAAGAAGTCTAATAGTCATGTTTCCTAATGTGTATATGTAACATTAGATTGGGATGGCTTGATAATATACCCTATGTACAAATCCTTACTTATAGTTTAAAAAGTATCCTCCATGGGTTACGTAAGCCCCTACACATGTGTCATGAATAAAAGTATGTATGGAAATCCTCACAAACACACTGAAAGCCCAAACAAGCGTGACTTATAAGCTTTGGGTCAATAGTTGAATCCGTCACTAAGAAGAAAAGGATAAAAGAAGCGAAAGGACGTTTTGGAGATTACACTAATTTAGACTAAAAGGGACACTTAGAAAGTTCGTCCAGGAAAAATAACAAGAGGCTACATATAAGGGTCTAATACAATGCATCTCGTTCTATACATATCACTAGTTTGGGGAGGCATGATGGTGTATCCATAGTACAGGCAGAGCCTAGCCTCCGACTAACCTACAAAATAGGTAGTGTGACAATTGGTGTAAAGCCTATCAGGCTATCGTAAGGGAATCCTACAATATACACGAAACCTATCCAACATCCAATAGAGACTAGACTCTGATATGCAGTCTAAACTAATGGAGCCCAGTCTCCGATCCGTAACCTAAGCTAACAGAGCCTAACCTCCGATCCACAACCTAAGCTAGCCTAAACCTATGAATCACTAGCAAGCAAATAGAGAATATTGCGTGGTCCCGATTTAGGTAAAGTGACCTCCAATATTCCCGCTTCATACAAAATTGCACATGAACATGTTTCCTCTTAGCCATGAAGGAAAATGCAGCCTATGCTCAGAGCCTTCCTATTGGCAGACACACACATGCTCCCTTTAACCAATCCGGTTGAGACACGTGGCACAACCAAGAAGGTTCTCTTCCTAAGGTTTGTCTATAAATACTAATGTCATATCTATATTTCAGGTATGCTTTTTTCCTCTATAGACTTTCTCTCTTTATAATATTACATCATATCTCGATGACTAATTCTCACATCGGAGGCGGTTCCCAAGAGCCTTGCCCTCGTGTTCTAGCTAACGTAGCGTGTTATCTTTCTTATTCTCAGGTTGTAAACCGACTTAAGATTGCGCCGCCAACCAAACCTCGTTGATTCATCCATACCAGTTGATCTTCCATAGATAAACTTCCTTATGGTTCTAAGACGTGCGATCCGTTGCACGATCAATATTGTATAAAGATTCTTAACACATATGTTATTTTTCAATTTACATAAATTTAGCATGATGTTTATAAAAATTGTGCTAATTTATTTTTGTTCTTGTTTAATCTAAGTATACTGTATATACATAACTTTGAGTCAATCTTCAAGTATTTGAGTTACCAATTATAGCAAACCCAATTTGGTGGAAAGAAGATGGAGAGAACACCTGATAAAATAATACTTGTAGAGTATTTGTGAGTGAAGAGTTTTTGTTTGCATGTTATAAATGAAATTTTGTATAAGTTGAAATACATGTGAAGGTTTAAAAGGAAAACCTTTAAAATTTAACTCACGAGGTGGCAAACTTTTGAATACTAACAAATTAGGTAATAACAAGTTTTTAGAGCTTTACTTTATAGTTTAATGATAATGATATGTTAGTTAAACCTCATTCTAAGAATATATAAATTCACTAAAATCATATTTGTATGTTAAGTGAACTTGTTTGAATTTAAAGTTAAAACTGAAACTAGAGCTAGAGTAGCTTATTTTCAAACATCTCTTTTACGCTTTGTCCAAGTGACCAAACTTATCTTAACTACATATAAAGAGTTTATGAGGAATCTTGAAAATTGAATCTACAAACTTGAAAAGTTAAAACTTAATTACCTCTTAAAGATTTTACATTTGATAATTTGATAAAACAAAAACAAAGTACTCTTCAGATGTTCCGTATTTGATGATTTGATAAAACCAAAAACACAGAATGTTTATATATGAGATTAAAAAAGTTTTTAAAAATCGAAGACCTTTATATACATAACAAAATAAGGTTGGCAATCTCTAAATAACAAGCCGTGGTTGATTTAGTAATGCAATGAAAATACTTTTTAACACTTACAATCTCTTCTCTACATATATGATTTGTGAATATAAGAACTTTTATAATTAATAGTTTTAAAAAATAATCTTAATCTCTATTCTATAAACACCATACTCTTCGTTTTTAACTTGTGGTAATTCATAACTAATTTGATGGAAAGTGAATACTCAACAAAAATGTTAATAAATATTAAAAAGAGCAAATTCCCAAAGTAGGCTAAAAAGTCAACCATGGTCCCTTTTGTGATCACTTTCATGTCCTCTTTCCCATTTTGGTCATGCTCGACTGCTCGACTGCTCAACCCCATTAGATTTATGCCATGTGTCCACCCACTTGTACCTTTTGTTGGCCCACCAAATCTGCACCAAATATTTGTTACTGTACACCCTTTTTGTCTTTTAATATAAGTCAGTGCTCGACTGACGGCGCTCGACTTGCGGCTGCTCGACTTCGTCAGTACTATTTGCGTTGGAAATGTAAAAAGGAGCATGGGAAAGTACACACAATCTTTTGCTTAGATTGTGTGTACTTTAATATTAAAATTGAATTTTAACTTTTGTTATTTCAAAAAAATAAACGAAAAACACACACTAACACACATAGATGATCGCCTCCTTGATTGTGTGTTCTTCATGATCGTCGCTTGTTCTACCACTGCCGAGTGTTGATAACTTCTTGATCATCGCTTCCCCAGTTCTCAGATATGGTGAGTGGTTATTTAGTGCTTAACTGGGTATTTTATGTAAGTAAGTTGTTAATTCTTAAGTGCTTAACTGAATATGGAAGTTATTTTTCCTTATCTTTTGCATGTTAATTTATAGGGGTTTTCATGGTATCTCAGTTTTTAATCAAAATAAGTGCGTCTATATTTTGTTTTTAGGGTTTTTCAGCTTATTTATGTTCATTAGGTTTCTTTAGTTTAATTTTTTTAGGCTTTACTTTAATTGCGATTCATGGTTTCTAATCAAAATATGTGCGTGTATGTTTTGTTTGTATGTTCATTAGGTTTCTTTAAGTTATTTAACTGTTTTTAGGATTTTTGTTTTGTGTTACTATGGATTATGTAATTACGATTTAGGGTTTTCAAGGGTATTTGTACGTTAATTTATAGGGGTTTTCATGGTTTCTAATCAAAATACGTGCGTGTATGTTTTGTTTGTATGTTCATTAGGTTTCTTTACTTTATTTTGTTTTTAGGCTTTTTTTTTTGTGTTACTATCGATTATGTAATTGCGATTTAGGTTTTTGAAGGGTATTTGTATGTTTCTCGATCTACAATTTAATTGGTTACTTGTTATTGTTAAGTGATTATTATGGGTGTTACTGCTTATATGCCTATTTATAACTAATAAATATAAGTGTGTAAGAAATGTTGGTGTGTGATCTTAAGTCTAAATGTTATATGGTTCACAAGTCGGATCAATTGTTAATTTTTTTCATTCTTTTATTACATCTTTTTTGCAGGACTGTGATGCGAAAGTTATTATAAGAAGTAAACTGAATTATTTGTTACTTCTGAAAGATAGATTAGACCAACCGCGTCTTACAATGTTCAAGGCCTCATGTTTCGGACCTTGGCTGGATCTGACTTATCTAGATAATGAGGATGAGCTGGTGCGTTGTATGCTTCAGAAACAAGTCAGCCAATACGATGATAGCTATGATCTTCCATTGGTTTACTGTGTGAATGGACATACTTTTGCCTTTGGTCGGCGTGAATTCTGTCTGGTAACTGGGTTCACATTTGGTATTCTAAGCTTTAGGAAATGGAGAAGTGGTGATATCCCTTTCCGTGATCGTGTTTTTCCAGATAAGATAGGGCATTATGTTAAAAACATTGATCTTCTATCGGTTATTGAGGATGAAGATATTTTCTTAAATCTGTCGGATGAAGACGCTTTACGGGTTTGTCTGCTGCTAACATTGGAGGTTATTTTCATGGGTAAAGAGTTGTCTGCTGTCATTGATGATATGTTGCTTAGGATGGTTGAGGATCTAGATGAATTCAATGCATTTCCATGGGGAGAGCATGTTTGGAGGCAGTTGTATGCGTCAATCAGAAATGTCGCTTCTGAGCATCGACCGGGTTACAGTGGTGGAACAAAATCCAAGGATGTTCCTACCTTCTGCTTGTCAGGATTCATTTGTGCTTTCAAGGTTAGTACTAACACAATTTCCTGATGTTTATTTAAATGCTTATTTATTATCTTCCTGGACCTTGTAACTAAGGATTTCGTTTTTTTGTTTTCAAGACATGGATTATAGAGCTTTCGGATAAAAGTAATCAGTGGTGGAACAAGGATCCAGGGGTTATCCCAAGAGCACTTGCATGGTCTAAACACAAATCATTTGGTAAATCTGATAATTTCGACCAACTTTTTGCTAAGGTAAAAACTAATGTTCAAGTGTTTATTTATTATATCTCTGGTCCTTGTAAAAACTAATACCTATATTATTTTTTAGGGCTCTACACCAAACTACACTGTCTTCCAAACTAGAGTTGAAGCGGAGTCGCGATGGTATACAGAAAGTGAAGAATGTTTTAGGTGGTATACCCTAGAGCGCCGCCTGTTGTAAGGGGGACTTTATGAAGAGTATTTTCAGAAAGCAAAGGTTGTTGCTGCACGCACGCCTAAGCAAATAACCAGTCTAGAGGATTGTGAAGTGGAGGGTACTCGTGTAGAGGTAGATGTTGTTGCTCTTCAGGCTGTTCTTAAGTCTTTGGATGCTCGCACATCGAAACTTGAGAGTATAGTTGAGGTTAATGTTTTACCTTTGTGATTTTTGTCCAATATATTTTCTTTTTAAACAGTTAACATGGTATACACTAATAGGCATGTTTTGTTCCAAATTACTTTCATTTGCAGATCATTTCAAAAAGAAAAGACCAAGTCAACAAAGATACCTATGAGAAGGTTAGTTATTTATTTTATAAATGTACTTGTAATTTAATTAATTTTTGTATAATAATATTTGGTAAACAAATTTGGTATGCAGTTTTACACTTGTAGAATAGAACAGGAGGAGAAAGTCAACAGCCAGACTTATGAAAAGGTAGTATGTGGTATATTCTTTGTGTATATCTTTTAGTTCTGTCTACTAATACGTGGTAAATTCTTTTGTGTGCAGTTTTATACTTATAAACTCGAACAACAAGACAAAGTTATCCCATCCGGTGTTGAAAAGGTAAATTTGCTTGTAGATTATATGTATTCTTGATAATGTGTCAACGTTTCAGTCGACACATTATATGTTTCATGCTCCAATCCATAATGCAATTGTGGCATTTCATTGGCAGGGCCTTGATCTTGCTGACGAGTATTGCAGTGAAGTTAATGATTTTATGAAGTTGTTTGATTCCCAATTGCTCAATCTTCCATCATCACAGGAAGATCTTGACAAATCACCACAGAAGGATGGTGTTTTTCATCCTATGGAAGAGCCTAGGGAAAAGAGGTTGAGAATGTCCCAATCTCACATGAAGTCATCTCACATGAAAATTGCTCTGGAGCATTGTGGAACAAAGAAGAGGAGGTTTGAAGATGTTATTACGTCACCTTTTGTGCAAGCCCCAAAAACTATAACAGTTCCTAGTGTTGATGAATTGAGAAATCGAACGAATCTTCTTGATCCTATTATGGTGGAAAGGTTAAAATTAGTCAAACCTTGGATCGAGGTACAATGTTTTTAAATCTGTCAGGTTTTTATATATAATTGTAATCATTTTATAATGGTCACTTATGTTTATTTTGTTTTGTCTATAGGTTCTTGATCGACCATATCAAAACACCGATAGAATTTTCCTTGGATACGAAATTGAGCGGTTTCTGTGTATGGATGGGTGGCGGAATTGTAAGTTTCCTTGGTGTGGTGAAATAACTGTGGATCGTTATTTTTGGGATGCTATAATTGGCCTTGACGATAAGCGCAAAGGATGGCTGCTTGATGCGGTAAAGTAAATATATCTTTTATTTACTTTACTCAGAATTATATAATATTTTGGTTTTCATTGTCTGTAGCTGATAATCGATATCAAGTAAATTTTATACTAGAAAAACTGCATATTGTTAAACAGAAACACTGCATACTTTCTCAATTATCATGGCAGGGTGTATCTAATTATGTAGATGGGTTCCATTGCATAATTTGAACCCCGTCCCTAGTACAATTGGTGTGCTTGATCTTTATCACAAGTTTTGGCTCTTTCAATAACGGAAGATCGTTGTCTAGAAAATATTATATAAACTCGACAACCATCTTCCGTTCTTGTAAGAGCCAAAACTTTTGATAAAGATCAAGCACATAGATGGTTGTAGGGACGTGTTGTTTGTGATAAAACCCATCTAAATCCTTATATATATCTGGTATGATAATTGAGACATGTTGTTTGCGATAATGATATAGTGTGTATTGTTCACGACAGGCCACACTACGTTATCCCATTCAACACGATTATATAAACTCTATATTTCTTGTATAAAACGCACTTGAAATCGATTTGTAGGTAGAGTAAATGAAAATCTCAATTTTATATAAATTACTGATTTTATTTGTATTTTTTTTCTTATTGTTCTTACAGCACATTGATCTGTGGATCAGTTACATGTGGCATACTAGACCATATGGTATGGATTGGTCAATGGTTAGTTGCTTTTTTTGCCACTATTGATGCGAGGAGGATCATTGCCTGTGTTCTACGCCAACAAAGAAAAATACCCTCTTGGTTGGGCTGATGTTGATCGTGTTTTTATCCCAATAAATGAACCTGAGGTTCATTGGTCTCTTGCTGTGTTTCACATCCAGACTGGTAACGTCACATTCTATGATAGTGGCGTTGTGTTTGCTAATGAATCGCGTCCTTTTTATCTGGATATGAGGAATGCTTTAGAGACAAGGCTGCCCGAAGTCCTAAAAGAAGTAGGGGTCTTTGAGCAGAAGGGAATCGATCCTAAGTCCTACAGGATTACGTTCAAGAACGCTGAAAATGTTCCCAAGCAGAGTGGTTTGTTTGATGATTGTGGTGTGTGGCTATGCATCTTCTTATTCAGGTTAGTCATTTAATATTGCCAATTAATAGCTTAAACTATATCAAGTTGTTCGTCTGTATGATAACCATTTATTACAACAAACACCATCTTTACATTACAAGTGGACAAACACAAACTAAGTCCTACATTATCTTTAAGTTGATTGGGATGTGCAAGTGTCACGAGTGACCGGTTGCTGATCGTGTCTGTACAAAGGTTATAGTCACTATATGCAATCGGCCACCCGTGACACTTGCACATCCCAATCAACTTAAGCATAGCCCGTTCCAATGTTAGTCTCAAAACGGCACCTTACCCTTTAGCTTGTTGATAAATTCATCAATCTCAGTACACCTATACTCTATCTCCTTTGCCAAAACCTCCAACTCCCTCATTTTCATGTTATCCTTTGGTAACTTGCTTATTTTGATATGTATAAACTCTATTTTGTTCACAAGTGTCTTATTTTAGTAGAACTATTTTGATATAATATATTACGCGACATTTGTGTTCAAGAGGTTGTGATGATAAGTATCTTAATAAATCATGCTAATGATGTGATTTTCCGTGTCTTAGCGTGGCAATTATATACTTTATACTATTGCAGCCATGGCGATTATATCCTGATGTTTTTGAAACTATTGATTTATACAGATATGAGCCTCACTATTATGTACAAATAATTAGTCAAAATGTGTTTGATTGTGTCATTTGGTTGTTGGATACACTCTTATGGGAAAGGGCACATGAAAGTCACCACCATGTAAAGGACCATGCTTTAGTGAATTTTCTCCAACCTTTATTTGAAGCATTACTTAAGTAGGATATTATACAAATAACTATCTTTTAGAGAACAGACACGTTAGCACAACTGATGACACAAACCTATATTGGGCAAGATCCTAAACAATTACGGCCCCTTAGAAACAGATCCTTGTTGGTTTGTGACATCATTATTGGCTGACTTGCCTTTCTTGCAATGTGGTACCCTGGTGTTAACACTACCACGTGGTTTACTACCTTCTACTTGTTCAATGCTGTAAACTTGTTGTCTTAGTTCTTCTAGAATTTTAGCGGGTAATTGGTCCCTTGGTTCAGCAGTTGGGCCATATCTCTCTTCAATCTCAGGAAATATGACCTCTCTTAGTGCCTTGATTGACCATTCTCTATCATCAGCATTATGCTTGAATGTAACTTTTTTAGCATTTGACATATTTAGAATAAAGTGAAGTAGGTTAATGCTGAATTAAGTGTGTCCACTCTTAAATAGGAAAAACCACACATAGAAAAGGCAGTCACATGCTAACAGTCCACATTGTGTACCCTCTTTAGTAGATAAACACTAGTATTATTGGCAAAACTGTTTGGCACTATATCAATACTGTTTGGCACTATACGACACTTGAAAATCTGACATTTGATTCTTGACCTATATTATTCTTGATCTACAATACCTAATTTGTAGATGTTATCATTTTAAATAGACTAAAAATAGACTTTTAACTGGCAACAGTGTTGTGATATGTAAGAGGCTGTGATGACGAACTATCTTATTTGATGACACAAATGATGTGATTTACCATATCTTGGCATGGCAATTTTATAGCATGATTTTGCAGCCATGTGTGGTTACATCCTGATGTTGTTTTACAGATCTGAGCCTTGCTAATGCATATCACAATACTTACCGCGCGAACCCATGGTCGTTTACAGATATGAGAAAATTCCCTTAATGGGGAAAAAACTGAAACATGGTCCTTTACATGGTCACTTTTATGTGTTATTATTTTGTGCCTTTTCCCATTTTGCTCATGCTCGACTGCTCAACTTCTCAATCGAGCGAATTGCCCACCCCTCTTAACCTTTTTAGAAAAGTACAATGGCCTACCAAATCTGAACCAAATCTCAGGCGTTGTACACCACTCGACTTGCGGCTGCTTAACTTAGTCAGTACTTTTTGCATGGGAAATGTAAAAAGAAGCTTGGGAAATGACACACAATCTTTTGCTTAGGCTGTGTGTACTTTAAAAGGTGTATTTGGTACATGCAAGAGGCTGTGATGATGATTATCTTATTTGATCAATCTTTTGCTTAGGCTGTGTGTACTTTAAAAGGTGTATTTGGTACATGCAAGAGGCTGTGATGATGATTATCTTATTTGATCAAGCAATTGATGTGATTAGCCGTCAGCTGGCATGGCAATTTTGTTACATTATTTTGCAGCCACGACGGTTATATCCTGATGTTTTTGTGTTTATCAAACTTTTTACAGATCTGAGCCTTGCTAATGCATGTAACAATACACCCCTGATTTGTATACTCACATAGATGATTAACATCTTCGGGTCAATCATGTTTCATTGTGGTTGGCATCCTATGGCAACACATGAATATATATTTTCTGTGAGAGTATATAATCATCTCCCTAGCAGACGCCCGTCCCAATGAACCATGATTGGCTCGAAGATTTGTATCATCTATGTGAGTATTATACTACTGTTTATATATGTTAAGGAGTTATTTAAGAAAGTTAATGATCAATATGTTATACGTGTGGAATCTATAAAAGTGTTTCAATTAGAAGTTGGATGTAACAAGGTGCACACATTACATTTTCGATGAGTGTGGAATTTCAACATAGTTAACCCTTTTCAGTTCCCATGCAGTGTCTTTTTGTTTTTTCAACAATCTAGCAAAAGGCATTGTAGGGGGACTTAGAATGGTTACTTTATGATCTTAAAAAACATAATTAACCCTTCTGAGATCCCATACTGTTCCTTTTGTTTTTTCAACAATCTAGCAATTTGCCTGGAGCAGGAAATTGCACAAAGGGAGTTGAAACGATAAAAGGACCAGTAGGGGATCTTAGAAAGGGTTAACTATGTTTCTTTTTGATTAAAAAACTTTTTTTACGAACTTAAACCACCCATCTACAAAGTAATGTGTCCATACACTGCTTGCTACATTGAACTTCACCTTGAAAACCTCAATTATCAAGGCCCATCTTTCTAACGATGTAGATGGGTTCAGTATGGCAGTTTGACCAAGTTCCCTAACACCGTTTGTGTGTTTCATCTTTCTAACGAAAAATGTGATCAATATCAAGCACACCAATGGTTTTAGGGATCTCGGTGTGACTAAGAAATGGAACCCATATACATCGTTAGAAAGATGCGCCGTGATAATTGAGGTGTGTTGATTGCGATAATGATATAGTGTGTATTGTTCATGGCAGGCCACACTCCTTCATTATCCCATTCAACACATACACTTTTGTAGAATCGATAATTATTTATTCGGCACACCTTGGTACTTTGAGCTTCCCCTCGAAAACCCATTCCTATGTCACTGTCATAGCAATAGGTTTGGTGCAAATCTTTGCAGCCATTTTGTAGACATGGCAATGGGATTTCGAGTGGACGCTCAAATTACTAAGCTGTCTCCACTTGCTTGCTTATAACATATTGACCTTTAACTTTTTTGACCATCTCCTTTACATGTATAAACTCTATTTTGTTCATAAGTGTCTTACTTTGATAGAGGCTGTGATGATATATCTTAATAAATCAATCAAATGATGTGATTTTCCATGTCTTGGCATGGCAATTCTATATTTAATACTATTGCAGCCATGCCGGTTATATCCTGATGTTTTTGAAACTATTGATTTATACAGATCTGAGCCTCATTATTATGTGCAAAAAATTAGTCAAAATTTGTTTGATTGTATGGTAGATGGGTTGCCTGTATATAGGCTTTTTGTCTTTTCATCGTTGTAAAATTATTTGATTTTTTGTTACATAGTTTTCCTTTGTTAACTGTTTGTAGAATCGATAATTATTTATTCGGCACACCTTGGTACTTTGAGCTTCCCCTGGAAAACCCATTCATATGTAACTGTCATAGGAATGGTCAAATCTAGCAATAGCTTTGGTGCAAATCTTTGCAGCCATTTCGTAGACATGGCAATGGGATTTAGAGCGGACGCTGAAAGTACTAAGTTGTCTCCACTTGCTTGCTTATAACATAAGTGTCTTACTTTGATAGAGGCTGTGATGATATCAATCAAATGATGTGATTTTCCGTGTCTTGGCATGGCAATTCTATATTTTATAGTATTGCAGCCATGGCAGTTATATCCTGATGTTTTTGAAACTATTAAAACATTAGAAAACTGAGCCTCACTATTATGTGCAAAAAATTTGTCTTAATTTGTTTTATTGTATGGTAGATGGGTTGCCTGTATAGGCTTTTGTGTCTTTTCATCGCTGTAAAATATTTGATTTTTTGTTATATAGTTTTCCTTTGTTAATTTTTTGTACGTTTACAGGTTAGGACATCGTAAGCTGTTGGATGTTGAAAATCCCATTCAAACTGCCTTAGCATATCGCGAGAGGATGATCAAGTTTTATTTCAAGCATAAGATACATGTTGCTTGAATCTTGTAAGGCGTGTTCCACAAAACAATTCGTTGTCTAAACATTTGGTTGATTGTCTGTTGGTTGATTGTCTGGACAAAGTAAACATTTGTATGTGATCTTGGAAAACAATTTGTAAACAGTAACGGTTGATGGAATCACCTGGAAAACAGCTTCAGTAGCGGGTTATGTTCACCCAACATTTTTGTATTTCCTCCCGGATAACCTTGGGTTTATGTATACCCACTTTGTAACCACTAATGGGGGAAGGAATTGTCTGTTAAGTAGCATGTAGTTGCGGGTTATGTATACCCAAACATTTTGTATTTCCTCCTGGATAACTTTTGGGTTTATGTATACCCACTTTTATTTCTAGTGAATTCAGGTTCATAGTTTCCTTTCTTGCCATGCTTTATTACAACAAAACATTTCATTCTATTTCACTTGCAAAGTAGCAGTCCTGAATGTTTCTCGTACATAATTTATTACAACAAAACATTTCATTCAGTAGCAAGGTAGCAGTCCGGATTCAAATCATACATAGTATTGTCACTACTTTTCATCAATTATGGTTCATCCAAGTTGTATGGTTCCATGCTCCAATCCATTTCATCATCATCAGCTGCACCATCGTTATCAGACAAATTATGTTCGGTTTCGTTATCAGACAAATCCGGATGATATTGAAACGCCTTTGACGGTTGTCCGCTACTTGAGCTTCCCACGCATTCCTGTAAATTTAATTCAAAGTTAACAAGATTATAGATTTGGATAGTTAACTAGATTACACATTTGAATGCAAATATTATTCAATATATGACCTTTTTCTTAGGTAATGGTTCCATGCATGATCGTCGCGTGTGTCCAAGAATGTGGCACCTTCCGCATCTTACAGGGCTTGCTTCCTCTCCTTGAGATTTTATACGATCTTTGTTTTTTGGTCTTCCCGATTGGTTCTTAACTGCTCTAGGTGGCTTGACTTTTTGCAGGCCATGAGGTTTCTCCCAACTCGAGGGTTCCCCTATGGGATAAACCAACCCTTGGTATGTAGCTTTTAGCGTGGTTTTCTTAAACCAATCCCAAGCCAAATGATTACAATCCGACAATTTAAGAAATCTAGCAACCGCTAACGCATGACCACACGGTAAACCTGAAAATTGCCATTTACAACAACTACATGTCCCATTGGTTAGATTGACTATATGTAGTCTACGACCATCCTCCACCTGATAAAGTTTTGCTGCTTCAATGCCTCTTACAATCCAAGTTGTGCTTTTTAACATTCTATCTTTTACTTTTGTAGTAGACAATTCACTAAGCTCCCCCCATCTAAAAAGCGAATGCCGATATAATTATTAAAAAAAATTAAAAAAATATATATATATATATAAATACTTACTAGATCGTATAATCTTTACCTTGGTATTTTTCTCGTTTATCACAATACCACTTTTGTAAAAGCTCTCGATACCACTCCATTAGCATTGTAATCGGTACTTTTCTGACATCTCTTGTAAGTGAATTTACCGACTCTGCACTGTTGGACGTCATATAGTTGTACCGTATAGCAGGACAGTATGCCCTAGACCATCTATCGAAGCCAGCTTCACGAAGTTTCTTCTCAACACCTGGTCTAAATGCATCAATAGCAGAAAGTGCCGCATGAAAATCCTCCTTAGTGTAAGCTTTGCATGTCTTCCAATACAAACTCCTGAGCTTTCTACTATTGTTTAAACCGCAATTCATCAGTAGATGCCTACAACAATACCCATGAAATGAATTTGGGAAGAATATTTTACACGCAAGTCCAATTGCATAATGTCTATCAGATATGATAGCCAAATCTGGAACTTCCCCTATGCATTCTTTCAACTTCGACAAAAACCATGACCACGATTCCCCCGTCTCACCTTGAGAAACACCCGTAGCAATTGGTACAATTTGATTATTACCATCCATTCCAACGGCAAGCAAATTTGTTCCAAGGTACTTCCCTTTAAGATGTGCTCCATCAATTATTAGCAATGGTCGCAAGTAGTTTAAGAAACTTTGAATCTGTTTGATTTTACAAAATATTAGTTGTACATTAATAGAATACCACAAATATATATAAAAACTGTGCTTTAACGCATAAACAATATACACATACTTACCGCAACACCAAAGGCGATAAAACACATCTTAAAGTATCCTTCATTATCGGTGTCAATATGAGTCACCGTACCGTCATTTGCCAACTTTAGATTTTGACAATAATACGGCAATTGGTGAAACGATTCCGTAGGATCACCACTGAGCATCTCCAATGCTCGGTTTTTTCCACCCCATGCTTTTTTATATGAAATGTCTATTTTGAATTCTTGAGCAATATCTTCTTGTATGTCCTTTGGAGTGTAGATTCGACTCTTATCTCTCAATTTCGGAGCGAGAAAACGTCCCCAAAAAATTTTCGTTGCATTACAGTGATTAGGAAAAAATTGAGTTTTTGGACAAGTGTGGACATCGTAAACTTTGCCTAATTCCCATTTAACACTATTTTTCAACTTAGACGACACTATTTTCCATTCACAATCTTTATTCTTACAAATTACATCATACCTTTTTTTATCAGATTTTCTAACCTTAAATTCATACCCATTTGTAAGAGCTTTTTTACCAATTGCATACATGCATAAGTCTTTGTTATCAAATTCCTGCCCCTTATAAAGGATACAAGAGCTATTGTTGTTGTATATTATGTTATTCGGGATCTTGATATTAGGCATCGGGGGATCGGGTGGACAAGGCATATACTCGAATGTATTTGTTTCCCATTTATGTACGAATTGATCATTTGAAGGAAATGTAGGCCCAAAATTAACAAAAGGTTCATTTTTTGGTAGATTAGACGTATTGACAAATACATTTTGTTGTATTTGATAATCAATATCAAAAGGTTCATTTTTTGACAGAAACGTATTGAAAAATTCATTTTGTGGTATTTGAGCATTATTGTAAAAAGCATATGGTTCAAAATCATCATGAAATAATGAATCATTAAGGTCGAAATCTAAACAGTTGGAAGAGCATGGATTTACCTTTACGTTTTTTACAACCATTTTAATTAAAAGTTTCGGTATGGCAGCCTTCGGTCTACACACTTCATTAACGAAAAATGCTACATCGTCATCATCAACTATGTGGACCGCCCCGTGTGGCATTTTGTAAGAAAAACTTAAAACGTATGCGTTTTTAAGTTTGAACTTTTTTTTCAACGAATGAAACTAACCCATCGTATGTAATATCTTTGCATAGTGAAACACCGTAACTGGATCCATCTTCAAAAACAAGATATACACGGAATTTATTATCAGAAATACTCATATTTATTGATTGACTATATATTCCAATGGAAATAAAAGGCAATTTATATATACAATATTAACAATAAAAAATTCAATGCTCGACTGACGGCGCTCGACTGGGGGCTGCTCGACCACCTGTACTTTTTGCGTTGGAAAAGTAAATAATTAAGTGTTTAATAAATGTCTTTAATAAATATGAAGTGGTAGTTATATTATTTAATTTGAAGTACATCACATTAAATATACACCATTAATACTACCTACCCTAAATTAATTAACAATAAAAAATTCAACGCCCGACCGACGGCTCTCGACTGGGGGCTGCTCGACCATCGGTACCTTTTGCGTTGGAAAAGTAAAATAATTAAGTGTGTCTAATAAATGTATTTAATAAATATGAAGTGGTAGTTAGAGTATTTAATTTAAAGTACATCACATTAAATATACACCATTAATATTACCTACCCTAAATTAATTAACAATAAAAAATTCAACGCTCGACTGACGGCGCTCGACTGGGGGCTGCTCGACCACCTGTACTTTTTGCGTTGGAGTGTTTAATAAATATGAAGTGGTAGTTAGAGTATTTATGTTGAAATACATCACATTAAATATACACCATTAATACTACCTACCCTAAATTAATTAACAATAAAAAATTCAACGCTCGACTGACGGCGCTCGACTGGGGGCTGCTCGACCACCTGTACTTTTTGCGTTGGAAAAGTAAATAATTAAGTGTGTTTAATAAATGTCTTTAATAAATATGAAGTGGTAGTTAGAGTATTTAATTTGAAGTACATCACATTAAATATACACCATTAATACTACCTACCTAAATTAATTAAAAATATAAAATTCAATGTCTTTAATAAATGTGGAATGCGTTTTTTTTTTTCGTTTTTTTTTTTTTTTTTTTTTTTTTTTTTTTTACATTATTATCTTGGTTATTTTTTACACATCGATAAACATTTAAAAAGATAAAATACTTACAAAGCGATAAAAATTAAAAGCGTACAAATTATATTACAAAGCGATAAAACATAATATTACAAAACGATAAAACATAATATTACAAATCGATAAAACATAATATTACTATATTAAACCCTACAAACTAATCGATCTGTAATTTTCCCAAATCATGATAAAGCTCGTGAAGTAGTGCAGTTGATTGATATGTGTGGTTCGTTGGATCATTCATCATTTCTATTGTTGCCTCCAATACTTTTATCTTATTAGTCAACAACTTGCAATTTGAGCATCCTGCATTTTCAGAATTTGGTTTTGAGGTTCCTGTAGAATATCTTGGTGGCGTGGAGGATCCTGTCGTATAAGTTTAAGGCGATGAAACTACCTGAGAACCGATAAGTAGACGGATACGTTCCTCTTTCCATAAAAAAAATTTACATCCATGATCTTCTAATCCAGGTTGTTAAATAATAGATTAAATTATTTCTACGACCATATACTTAATATATTACACAAATAACAAACACTTATAATTGTTCACCTTGGATAAAGGACATGCATAGTATAGTTGGCCAAGGCTGTGACGTCGATGTGATTGTCGCAAAACTACATTTCCTTCTCCACAAGGACACGGAAAAGCTTCATATTCAACCATCCTCATGATAACAGTTTGTATGTTTGTTCTTTTGAATTTCGTTGTATATATTGTTATATAATAGAATGGAGAAATACATGTGTAAGTATATATAGTATATTATTTTGGCGGGAAAAAATTGGTGGGAAATATTTGGCGGGATAAAATAGGCGGGAAATATTTTGCGGGAAAAAATTGGTGGGAAAAATTTGGCGGGAATGTTTTTGGCGGGAAGTTTTGGCGGGAAAAATATAATTTAATATTTATTTAGGTGTGTTTAATGAATGCACCACATTAAAAACCACCTACCCTATATTAATTCATATTTAAAAAGTCAATGCTCGACCGACGGCGCTCGACTGGAGGCTGCTCGACCATCGGTACCTTTTGCATTGGAAAAGTAAATAATTAAGTGTGTCTAATAAATGTCTTTAATAAATATGAAGTGGTAGTTAAAGTATTTAATTTGAAGTACATCACATTAAATATACACCATTAATACTACCTACCCTAAATTAATTAACAATAAAAAATTCAACGCTCGACTGGGGGCTGCTCGACCACCTGTACTTTTTGCGTTGGAGTGTTTAATAAATGTGAAATGGTAGTTAGAGTATTTAATTTAAAGTACATCACATTAAATATATACACCATTAATACTACCTACCATTAATTAACAATAAAAAAATCAACGCTCGACTGGGGGCTGCTCGACCACCGGTACCTTTTGCTTTGGAAAAGAAAATAATTAGGTGTGTTTAATAAGGTAGATTAATAATTATGAAATGGTAGTTAGAGTATTTAATTAGGAGTAAATGTAGTTAGGTGTGTTTAGTTAAAATTTAAAATACAACATTAATTCACATTTAAAAAACACTTGATGATGGATAAACATTATAACATTAAATCATACGAATTACATTAGGAAATCGATAAAAGATAGAACATTAAAACAAGTACACAGTAAAATTGAAATAAATAAAGCACTAACACCACTGCTTAAACAAAAGATGAACTTCCACTAACACCAGCACCACTGCTATCTTCAAGAAGTGTATCTTTGGGGAAAACCTTAACCAAATTTTTTTATTGTGATGTTAAGATAATGGCTAGATTCATTGGGAGAAAATACTGAAACATTTTTTAGTATCAAAACAGCCCCAACAGTAATCGCCTTTACAAGCTTCTCATCCGTAAAGACTTTGTGATGAACTGAACCCGAGATTAAACCTAAAACGTCTTTCAATGTTACTGTAAGATCACCCAACACATTCGGAGTACATGACTTAATTATCCCAACAACCTTCTCAACTTTCCCTTTCTTGCAAAATTTTTTTATGTCAGCAAAACAACCAACCAATATCCCGCCATCAACTTGCATAAACTCAACCGCACGAACCCATGGCCCACTTTAAAATCATAATCCTCGCCCTCATCATAAACAACTTTCCTAATATACTCCTATGTCATCATCAAACCATCATCCACCCCCCCCCCCCCCCCCGAATATCCGCAATTTTACCTGCAGGACCAGGTATTTTCCTAACAAACTTATCAACATTAGGGCTTCTGTTAATACAAATATCGTCATTAAACGTTATTTATATTTTTGATCTTTACCTAAGTTTTGTTAACGACAAAAGTAAATTTAATTTGTATAAAAGCTTAAAGCTTGTCAAGTTTAATAGATATTAAAACAAGCTTTTTCAAACAATATCTTCATCATTTAAGCATTTACATTGTGACTAATCATATCTCAATATGAGTCTAAGCATAATGTATGATAGTAGTTTTTAGAATGTTTTAGTTTCTTAAAAACTAAACATTTGCATATTTCTAAAAATAGAAAGACAACACATGACATCATGTGATGCATCATGGAAATCATTGAAAGATTTCATTAGATATTTTGTGTGGATTTGTACTCTTCATATCTTACACAATCTTACATAGATATGGTTGACTTTGGCAAGATCTTGATATCTTGGCTGTCAGACCTGGCGGCACCAAAATCCACAATGGGCGGAACCCTTTTAAGGGGTCCGCGGTCCGTGGATGCTGCTGATGGTTTTGGCTATAAATAGCAAAGCCAAACCAAGTAGTTTTTCATCCCTTTCTTTCATACTCTCTTACATATCTTCTCTCTAACCTTTCTAACTCAGTTTCATATCATATTAGTGATCTCTTTTGTAGCAAAGAAGATCAAGTCACATTCAAGCTTCAAACGAGAAGTTGGAAGTCTTGTTTGTTTAGTGTTGTATGATCTTGTGTTGATTCATACTTCATTGTTGTATTAAACCATCATAATCTTGTGAGTGTGAGTGATTCGTGTAAAGTGAGTGGTGAAAAACACAATATCAATATATATCAAATTAACCGTAAAATTCGACAAATTAACCCTTTAGGAAAAAGGTCAACGTACCAAACCTTACGGGTGTGATAAAAGTGATACCGGAAAAGTGATTTCCCGGGTCGTGTCCCAACGAGGTGTGAATGGAAGGATTCGTTGAGTTTCTTGATTTGAACTTGAATTGGTTTTAATGATTTGTTTGGTTTGAATTACGTTTTCTACAAATTAATGAACGGGAAGGTAATTAAGTCAAGGGACCCCTAAATAACTAAAAATAAACTATCACTAAGCCTAAGGAATGATAAAACGAAGCTACACTAAGTCCTAGGGTGCTAAAACGTAAAAAAACGGCAACCACCCGAGCCATAAACGTAAAAGTTTTGTAATTTAAGGGCGACGGGTGTGAAATTAATTTTCCTACGTTCTATTTGTCTAAAAATAATTTTAGAAAAAAGCCGGGAATTTTTTCGACTTTTAAAATAATTACTACGAATTAAAAACTATTAAACACTAATTAAATGATTAAAAATATTAGACTAATTTTGAAAAATCTGAAAAATTCACAGAAACTACTTTGATCTATGCTAGACCTAGGAAAAATAAGAAAACCTGGTATTGTTTGGGGAAATAAGCAGTGAATAAGCTCGAAAGAGCTTATAGGTAAAACTGACTTAAGGGTTAAATGGTTTGTTTGTGTAAAATCCAACGAGACAAGTCCCAAGGGCGCGTTGGTTGAGGTGTTGTGTGTGAGCTGGATGGCGTGGGTTCGAGTCCCAGCTATGCCAGTTTTTTGCAAAACATTTTTTTTTTTAGATTTTTCTTTTTGCAAACTAAAGTACCAACAAAAATAAGACTTTCACTAAAACTGAAACTTGGAAAAAGCTTGAGATAAGCTGGAAACAGCTTATTCCTCAACTGGTTTGGACAAGTTTTTTTGGACAGATTTTAAACAAGCACCTCTTAGCAAAACTTTAAGCAAAATGGAGCATGAAAAGCAATTTCAACTGATGGTTAAGCTAACAAGATGACTGACAGACCAAATCATACATAAATAAGCTAACATTAAGCAATAATCTATGGGAAAAACAGTTGACTTTAGGAAATTAACTAAAAAATCTTAAAACTAAGAAGAGTGGGGATAAGCACTAAGTTTGTTTTAATAAGCACTAAGGGAAGTCTAATAAGCTAATCCTAAGCTAAGCTATCCTAACAGCACTAAAGCAAACCTAATAATCAATAAGAATCCTAAATAAGCTACTTAACTCTACTGATAAGCTAATTAAAGAATGACGAAAAAGGACCTGTGGTGCAGCAGGCTGCAACAGCCAAGGGGGACCTGTTTTAAGCTTATTTGAGAGCTGAAAAGTGGACTTCCAAAGCTAAGACAAGCTACAACAGTGGAGTTAGGATAATGGAGATTCACAAAAAGCTGATTGGTGGTCAAGAAAGAGCTAATTACAGCTTAAAAATAAGCTGATAACAGCTTGGTTTGGCCAATATTTTACTGATGCAGAACACAAAAAGGTAGACAAATGATGGATTTCAATGTTCAATTTGACTAAGCTAGAGATAATTGAGATGCATAAAACTGAAACAAAATGAAGTTATGGACAAAAGGATTTGAGAAAAACCAAATTTACTGATCTGTGCTAAACCAGTCAAGTCTAATCACACAAGCTAGCCACTTGAGAATGGCCAACCGTAAAAGACTTAAAACAAATTAAGCACAAATGCAATGAAGTCCTGGAGAATACAGTGGATTCCCGGGTCGTTAAGTCCCACGGAGACTCAATGGTGTGCAAACACTTGATCAGACGATAGAATGATCACTAAGGATAGTGATCGGAAAGGATTTTGATGGATAACTACACTACTGAAAAAGATTATACATTAAAGCGGCTTAAATACAAATTAAGAAAATTAAAAAGATAAAATATATTAAATAAACGCTATCACTATTTTTAAAGTGATGAACGTTTAAAACTTAAAAACGTACGTTTAAATAAAATTACGTAAACGTACAAAATAAAAAGTGAAATCTAAGAAATAAAAGTCCTAAAAATATGAAAATGACATTTTTACAATCCTAATGATAAAAGAAAATATTTAGAAAAAGAAAATTATTTTTATAACTATTTAATTAATTATTATTAATTAAAAACTATTTTAAACTATTTAATAATACTCTAAAATAAAAGAAAATATGAAATAAGACTAGAAAAATAAAATTAAGATTTAGAAAAATCTAAAATATGATAAAACTAATTTTAAAACTGAAAATATATTTTTTAGACTTTTTATATATTTATTACTAATTAATTACTATTTAAAACTAATTAAAATACTAGAAAATACTTTTTAAACTAAGAAAATTATGGAAAAATACTTTTTATGACTTATATATATATATCTTAACCTAATAAAAATGAAAACTTATTTTTTTGAACTTTTTCTTAATTATTTGTATTAAATGCTATTTAAAAATGCTTAAAAACTAATTGAAATTAAGAAAAATAGCAAACAAGCTTGGAAAAATATAAAAATTTCAGGAAAACTCTAAAATATTATTAGGAATCTAAGAAAAACGGAAAAACAGGTGCTTATGTGGAGGAATTTAAAACTGGTGTGGGAAGTGCTTATGAAATAAGCACTTGGAATAAGCTAAAGGGACAAAACAAGTACCACACTGCTACACAAGATACTATAAGCTAAAATAGCTAAAATGCAACAAGTCTCAAATGCTTATAACCTCTGGAATACAAGTTGCAATGATTTGATGATTTGAGATATAAGCTAAAAAGCAGATTCTAGGGGTCTACTTGCAGCTAGAATATAAGCCACCAAATAAGCTAGAAACTAAAAGCTAAAAGCTAGATCCTAAAGAAGACCTGGGTGAGAGCTAGTAAACCAAAGGACAGACCTAGACAAGCTCAAATGAGACTTGTGCAAGGTCTGCAAAACCTGCAAATTCCCTGTGCAGGCTTAATGCCCTGCACAGGGCAGTTACCACCATTTTGACAAGCTCTTTAAGAGCTTAAAGAAAATTTGCAAAATTATGAAAAAATCACAACCATAAACTAGACCAAGAGAGGTTTTAAAAGCCACAAGATTCACTTGATTTGACCAAGAAATGAGTACAATAAAAATCAATCTCAGATGGCTCAAAACAGGGCTTTTGCATATTTGACTATTTTGACAAAATTGAAAGGTTGACTATTTTGAGTTTTGATCATGATTTAAGGACTGATCATGGTTTGTTATGATGAAATGAAGTTACAACAAGCTAAGTCTGTAGATTTTGAACACAAAACAAGTAATTTGATTTACGAATATCCAACAGTTAAGGATATAAGACAGTTGAGAGTGGATTTTGACTTTTACTAGACAAGGATGCAAAATAAGGACTGAGATTAATGCAATGAACTAATACAAGCCAAAACCAACTAATTTACTCCTATGTTCTAACCTTTAGCACAGATGTAAGCTCTAATCCAAACACCCCTATATATCACTGTTTTGAACTTTAAAATGAAACTAAACATCACACTAGCTAATTTATGGATCAAACTGATATTATAAGACCTAAATAAAACTATATAAACAGGTTTAACTTATTGGTGACTACATATATTCATATAAGCATGAAATGCAAAAATGGCATGAAAAGTGAAAATGAGAAATCACTCACCACTTGTCCAGCTGTTATGCAAGCTAAAACCAGAACTAAAACTACTCTAACCTAACTAAATCCAACCCAAATAAACCTC
This sequence comes from Chrysanthemum seticuspe, assembly GCA_019973895.1. Taxonomy (NCBI): domain Eukaryota; kingdom Viridiplantae; phylum Streptophyta; class Magnoliopsida; order Asterales; family Asteraceae; genus Chrysanthemum; species Chrysanthemum seticuspe. Next base: position 119,976,197 of record BPTQ01000003.1, read on the forward strand.
TGCAACACCCATTATCAGCTTCCATTCCAATTTGAGCCCCAGTTTGACTTATGTTGACCATGGACTAAATTTGTTTGAAACTGAAATGTAAGCTTATTCAAAGCTTATAGAGAGCTTAAATACACTTGTTTAAGCTTAAAACAAGCAACTAACAACCTGGATAGAAGAATTTGAAACTGAAAATCTCAACAGTAAACATGGAACTAAGAACTCATATGAGAACTTGAATTGATAATCAAAAGGCACAATACAAAGATGTTTTAACTTAATTGTTATACATAAAAGCTGAAATTACAACAATTTGATTTAAACTACAACATTAATTTAAAAACGACATTTAAGGAAAATTATTAAAAACTAGCTACCCTTTCTCTTCTCTCTTTTTGCTTCTTTTATACTCCCATATCCTTCTCTCTCCTGTTCTGAGCTTTTCCCACCTCCCTTTGAGACCTTTGGATCAGTTGGAGTCATCCTGGCCATAGATTGCATTTTTGGCGGGAAATGGATTATGACCTGTTGGGGTTGAGTGTTGGGGGAGAAAGTGCATTAAATGCATTTGGATTGAGGTGTTGGTGGGGGGACAAAGGAGATGGATAGGTGAGGAGGGGGGTGGAGTGTATTCATGCTTTGTAGAAGAAGCAGAATGGTGGGTGAAGAAAGGAGGAAAAGGCGCGGGTCTGTTTTATTTGACCATGGGATTGACCAGATATAATAATAGGGGGGGTTCAAATTGCTTAGTGACAGGGGTCACAAAGGGTTATGACCAGGCCAAAGGTGCAAAAGGTTTTATTAATACAAGGACTTGTTATGCAATTTTCTGAAAATCAAGGACCAATCCTGCCAATTCTGAAAAGTTGATCCAAGGGCTAAAAGTGATAATCTCAAAAAGTACAGGGACCAAACTTGACAATTTCCAATTTCCAGGGGCCATTTCTGCCAAATTTCAAACTTGAAGGACCAATTTTGTAATTTTCTCAAACTTTTTATATTTTTCACCAAAGGACTAATTTTGACAAGTTATGATATTAAAAGGACCTTTGGTGATTTTTTCTTTTGAAATTTTGACTCAGGGACTATTTTTGACAATTTTAGAAACTTGGGGGACTGAAACTGCCAATTATGCAAACTTTGCTCATTTTTCATCTGATTTTGAACATTTTGCATCTGAAACATATAAAATGCAATTTTGGAATATTTTCAGTGTTTTGATGCATTTCTGAGCATTTTTAGACGTTTTGCAGTTCAGATTTGACTAAAAATGATGAGTATTTACACACTCATCATTTACCCACTTAAGACACCAATTAAGCTAAGAAAAATGCCCAAGTACAGCAGCTTTAGCTGCTGTCCTTTACAGTTAATAAAGACAGAAAACACCCTTTTTTTTTCAACTTGATTCCCACAGAACTTTTTCAAACTGGTCTTAAACTTGTAAAAACCGATTAATGAGCTAAACTAAGTTTGACCTTAAAAGTCAAACGGGTAAAAAGTAAATTTATGACCATTTAAGGGCTTGACCCAAACAACCCTTTAAGGGATACAATACTTAAACTGGTTTAAAAAAAATGGAATTTGGTCTCACTTGATGAGAACTGAATTTAGAACTAAAAAGAACACTTTTAGAATGCAATTAAACTTATCACGACCAATAAGCAGTTAAGTATTATTGAGACAGAATTGAAAGAAAATTTTCATTAATAAAAGCAAAAACTACAACTGGAATTTTAAAAGAAAGAAACTAAAAATAAAACTAAACTAGGGTGCCTTATCAAAGTGGCTACAAGCTTAATTTATACTAAGTCACTAAGTCTTCCAAGTTCTCATCTCTTGTGTTTCTTCTGTGAGATAAAGCAGGCCAAAGGCTCATTCTTGTGCTTCTTGAATTCATCCAAGCCATCCAATAAGTAGGTACACTTTGGGAGCAATCTGAGCCATCCATTGAGTTCTTTTGAAGCTGGGATTGGTGACTTGGCCATTGGAATGAGTTGGAAACATAAGTAGTGGGTTTGGGTTTTGGGAAAATCCGGGTAAAAGGGATTAAGGGAGAGTTAGGTTTTGGTGAAGGTGGGTAAAGAGAGGCAAAGGGGGTTGAGTGTTTGGGAAGCAGAGAAAGAGGAGAGTAGGTTTTGTGAGGAGTGGTAAAAGGGTGATGTTGGTTCTGGGTTTCAGAGAAAGGGGAAAGGAGGAGGGAAACGTTTTTATTATTGGTGATGGGGGGTCAAAATGGAAGGGAGGTCAAGTGGGGATGTGGCAGGGGTCAAGTGGAAGTGGGGGGTTCAATTGGTTTGGTATTATAATCACAAGGACCATATTTGCCATTCCACAAAACTAGAGGGACTGAAACGGCACTTTTCCAAAATTTATCAAAAGGACCTATTATGACAAGTTTAATTTTCCCAAGGACCAAAAATAATAATTTTCAAATTAAAAATGTCCTGGGGTAATTTCTGTCAATCTTTGAAATTTCAGGGACTAAAGTTGCCATTTTTGCAAAATTGAATTTTATAAGGCTAATTGACAACTTGAAAATCCCTGAGGGCCTTTTATGAAAAATTAACTTGTTTTGAATAACCAGGGACTAGATTTGACAATTTATGCATAAAATACAGTCTAAATATTTTTTCTGTCTTTTTGAGACTTTTCAAAGTGTTTTTGACTGTTTTTGCAGTGTAGAAGGAATAAAAATGATGAGTATTTACACACTCATCAATCCCCCACACTAAACTATTGCTAGTCCCTAGCAATCTTTTGAGAAAACTTAATGGATTTGAATCTCTTTACCAAAAGCCATTACTTCTGGAGTAGCCAATTGTTTCAGTTCAAGTAAGAACTATGGTACACTGATAACCATATGATTTTGAGCAAATCACCAGCTTTCAACGGTTTTGATTTGTCTTTACCAGAAGCCGTTTGCTTCTGGACTAGCCAACTCTTAGATAAAATATCTTTGGTGAGTCGATTACCAATTATGGTTTTCCAACTGCCTTTACCACAAGCCATAAACTTGCGGGCTAGCCAACTCTTCACTAATTAAAGATATGGTGAGCTGAACACCATACAATTTTGGGCAAATTGCAAGCCGTCAACGGATTTGAGATATCTTTACCAAGAGCCGTTTACTCCTGGATTAGCCAATCCTTTTGTTTATTAGACATGGCGGACTGATAACCATAAGCTGAGTAAGTGCAAAACACTTACTCCAAAAAAAAAATTTGGCCAAAAATGGGGGAATAAGATGGAAATACATATGATAAAATTCGTGAGAATTCCCCCCCACACTAGAAATGAATATTGCCCTCAATATTCAAAGTACCGGCGGTTATGCCGAAACATAGAACGTAAAAGGGAAATACTACGGCCATTATTTGATTTTTTTTTTTTTTTTTTTTCCAGAAAACTTTATATACAACAGCGGGGGGAAACTCCCCCACACTAGGGTGGTAGAAAGTAGAAAGAAGTCAGAAACACGGGTGAAAACCCATATAGTGTGCTACTGTTTTTGTTAACCGAGTCGCTAGCTTGACTCGATCCCCGCATTCATTGGTTCATGGGGAAAGTTTGTAGATCCGGGACAACCAAGGATGGTATGTCCCCTCCAAAATAATGCTTCAACCTATGTCCATTCACCTTGAAGTTTGGTCCGTCGGTTTGAGATAACTCGACGGTGCCATATGGAAAAACTTTGGCAATGGTGAATGGACCGGTCCAACGGGTCTTAAGTTTCCCCGAGAAGATTTTCAATCTAGAATTGAAAAGAAGGACTCGGTCACCTACGTTGAAAACGCGGTTCTTGATTTTTGAGTCACGGATCTTCTTTGTCTTTTCCTTGTAAATCAACAAGTTCTCGTAGGCTTGATCACGGAGTTCATTTAATTCATTGAGTTGAACTTTCCGGTGATCACCCGCGGACTTAAGGTCAAAATTTACATGCTTCAAGGCCCAATAGGCTTTGTGCTCGAGCTCGATCGGGAGATGACACGCCTTTTCGTACACAAGCTTGTAAGGAGTACACCCGATGGGTGTTTTGTAAGCGGTACGGAAGGCCCAAAGTGCATCTTCAAGTTTGTCCGACCAAGAGGCACAGTTTTCACCTACGGTCCTCTCCAAGATTCTTTTCAAACCACGATTCGAAACTTCCACTTGCCCACTAGTTTGTGGGTGATACGCGGTAGAAAGACGGTGAGTGACACCGTACTTAAGCATGACTTTTGCGAATTGGTCGTTGCAAAAGTGCGTACCGCGATCACTAATGATGGCACGGGGAGTTCCGAAACGGGTAAAGAGAGACTTCAAGAATTTCACAACTACTCGGGCGTCGTTGGTGGGGAGCGCTTTCGCTTCCACCCATTTAGACAAGTAATCAACCGCCACGAGTATATACTTGTTCCCTCGAGAAGACGGGAACGGACCCATAAAGTCAATGCCCCATACGTCAAAGATCTCGCACACTTGAATGGCATTTTGAGGCATTTCATCTCTTTTAGAGATGTTGCTATGACGTTGGCAAGAGTCGCAAGATTTGACGAGGTCATGGGCATCTTTGTAAATCGTGGGCCAATAGAAACCGGAATCAAACACCTTCTTGGCGGTGTAGTTAGGGCCATGATGTCCCCCCGTGGGTCCATTATGACAAGCCTTGAGAATTTCATTGGCTTCTTGGCCGTGAACACACCGTCGGATGACTTGATCCGCACAAACCTTAAACAAGTAGGGGTCGTCCCAGAAATAATGCTTAACATCTTTGAAAAATTTGTTCTTTTGTTGGGACGACATCCCTTTCACAACAAAGTTACCCGCATGATAGTTTGCAAAGTCGGCAAACCATGGGGTACTCGAATTTTCATGATGAGATACCACATTAAGAGTCTCGAGAGGAAACGTTTCATTTATTTCCTTTTTCTCGAGCAAACCTTGATGTGGATTTTCAAGACGAGAGAGATGATCAGCCGCTAGGTTCTCCGCTCCTTTTTTATCACGGATAATGATATCAAATTCTTGTAGGAGGAGAACCCATCGGAGCAATCTCGGCTTTGCATCTTGCTTGGCAAAGAGATATTTGAGGGCCGAGTAATCCGTATGCACTATGCTTTTGGACAAGATCAAGTATGGCCGAAACTTCTCGAAAGCATACACCACGGCTAGTAATTCCTTCTCCGTCGTGGTGTAATGTGCTTGAGCTTCGGTCAAAGTTTTGCTAGCATAATGTATAGGCTGGAAATGTTTTGACTTTCGTTGCCCCAAAACGGCACCTATGGCGAAATCACTTGCATCGCACATAAGCTCAAATGGTAATTCCCAATCGGGGGCAACTAGAATTGGTGCTTCCGTGAGCTTCTTCTTAAGAGTTTGAAAAGCTTCAACGCACTCACTAGAGAAGATGAAAGGAGTGTCTTTTTCAAGAAGTCGGGTCATAGGCCGGGATATCTTCGAAAAATCTTGAATAAAACGACGATAGAATCCGGCATGACCAAGGAAACTTCTAACTCCTTTGACGGTTGTGGGAGGAGGTAATTTTGAAATGACATCGACTTTAGCTTTGTCAACCTCAATCCCGCTCTTAGAAATCTTATGGCCAAGGACAATTCCTTCCTTAACCATAAAGTGACATTTCTCCCAATTTAGACAAAGATTCGTGTTTTCACAACGTTCAAGCATCTTGTCCAAATGGGAGAGACATGTTTGAAAAGAATCCCCAAAGACCGAAAAATCATCCATGAAGACTTCCATAGTCTTTTCGATCATGTCATGGAAAATGGCCATCATACACCTTTGGAACGTACCGGGAGCATTACACAAGCCGAAAGGCATGCGTCGGTAAGCAAATGTTCCATAAGGACATGTGAATGTGGTCTTTTCTTGATCTTGTGGATCAATGGGAATTTGGAAGTAACCCGAGAAACCATCGAGAAAACAATAGTATTCATTTCCCGCTAATCTCTCAAGCATTTGGTCCATGAAGGGTAATGGAAAGTGGTCTTTACGGGTGGCTTCATTTAACTTTCGATAGTCAATGCAAACACGTCATCCCGTAACCAATCGAGTAGGAATCAACTCGTTTTCATCATTTTCAACAACGGTAATGCCACCTTTTTTGGGTACACAATGAACGGGGCTAACCCAAGGACTATCTGAGATAGGGTAAATCAATCCGGCATCGAGAAGTTTTATGACTTCCGCTTTGATAACCTCATGAATTTTAGGATTCACCCTTCTTTGGTGTTGAACCGCCGGTTTGAAGTCATCTTCCATGAGAATTTTGTGTGTACAAAATCTCGGGTCAATACCCTTGATGTCGGAAAGGTTCCAAGCGATGGCTCGCTTATGTGACTTCAAAACCTTTATGAGAGCGGCTTTTTCATCCTCACTCAAGTATTTAGCAATGATGACGGGTGATTTATTGTCACCCTCCAAAAATGCATACTCGAGATGAGGTGGTAAGTCCTTAAGTTCGACCTCGGGAGGATCATTAGATTTTTCAATTGTTTTGATTTCCTCTTTATGAAGTTCTTGAGTAGGGAGTGATGAAGGATCTTCATTGAGCAACTTCTCGATGAGAAGAATATCTCCCTCGATGTCGATGGGAGCGTGATCAATTTCCCATGGAACAGAATCACTAGCCAAGTATGCTTCAATCTCTTCCAAAATAAAGTCACTTCCCTCAAACGGAGTGAGGGAAGGGGAAGAGAGAGCAACGATGGGATCGACCGAAGTGGGATTGCCACTCGAGAATCCAAGAATTTCTTGAGAATACTCCTCCGACACAATGTCAAGGACATCAATTTTGTTGACGGAATTGTCTCCATAATTGGGGGAGTATTTCGTAACTTGATTGAGATTGAAAGTAACGGCTTCCTTGTTTACCCGCAAAGTGATTTCCCCTTCATCAACGTCGATCAATGCCCGACCCGTTTTTAAGAAGCACCTCCCAAGGATGAGGGGTACTCGGGGATCGGCATCAAATTCGACAACAACAAAGTCAGCGGGGAAATGAAGCTTGCCTACTTTCACAAATACATCCTCGGCTATACCTAGCGGACGAGAGCTTGTACGGTCCGCAAGCTCGAGGATCATACATGTAGGTGTAAGCGGAGGTAATGAAAGCTTTTTCCACATGGAGTGTGGCATCAAGTTAATGCTAGCACCAAGATCGGCCAAAGCGGAGCATTGAACTATGCCTTGAAAATCACATGGGATGAGAAATTTTCCGGGGTCTCCTAACTTTTCGGGAAGTTTTTTAAGGATAACCACCGAACAATTTTCGTTCAAAGAAGTTTTAGCCATTTCGGAAATCTTTTCTTTGTTATTCAACAAATTTTTGATTGTTGGACCGAATTTTGGCATTAGAAGAAGAGCGTCCGCGAAACTAATCTCGAAGTGCAAATCTTGAAAGATTTGGATAAGCTTCTCCATTTGTTGACTAGTTTTATCACGGAGTTTTTGGTCATTAAGCCTTGAAGGATAAGGAAGTGAAGGATTAGGAGTGGTCATCGGAACAACGGGTTCCGGAATTGGAGGTAAGACCACCGGAGATTGGACTTGTGCGGTACTTCGTGGGCTTGAGTTATGCACCTTGTCCTTTGATACCTCGGTTTCTCGTTCCACATCCCTCACCGGAGAAGGATTAGGCATCGAGGGTCCCTCATAAGACTTACCACTTCGGGTGGCAATAGCATTCAATTCACCTTTTGGGTTTGGAATGGTATTACTCAGAAGAGCTCCCAAAGTTGAAGCTTGATTCTTTTGACTCATGAGACTAGCAAACATGCTTTCAATCTTGCTTTGAGATTGATCAATTTTGTTACTAGTAGCTCTAAGCTCGGAAGTGAAATCATTCTTCAAAGTGGTAATTTGATTTTGCATGGACACCATCTTAGCTTCATTGCTTTTGATGTAATTAGCAATGTCAATGGAAGCTTGAGGAGGCTGGGCATGCATATTTTGTTGAGGAGCTTGAAATCGGTTTTGATTGAAATTTCCTTGATTTTGAAAACATTGATTTTGATTTTGAAAATTCCGATTCTGACTCTGATTTTGATTGAACTGATTATTTCTATTTTGCACATTTTGGTTGTTCTGATTTTGATTAAACCCGGGTGGTCCAAGGAAATTGTTAGAACGATAGCTGAGAAGGTTTCGGTCCCCTTGCGGTTGGTAGGAATTACCTCCCGTATTGTAGGAACCAGAAGCGGCATATACGCTCTCTTGAGTGAAGCCACCGGAGGCTGGACACTCAAAATAAGGATGTGGACCACCACAAGTTTCACAACTCTTGTTCACGACATTCACTTGTTGATTGTTATTATTTTGACTCATTTTAAGTACAACAGTGGATATTTCTTCAATCTTTTTGGTGAGAGTCGTGTATTCAGAAGATGGAAGAGTGGTAGATCTCCTTGACTCACTCCTCTCGGCTGAGGAATCCCAATAATTGTGGTGGGCAGTCATGTTTTCAATGAGATCGTAGCACTCTTCGGGTCGCCTTTCATAAAGGTACCACCGGCAGCAGCATTTATCGTGTCACGATGTCTCAATGTTAACCCGTTATAGAATGTATCTATTTGGGTGACAAGCAACATGTTGTGGTTCGGACATCGATCAATCGAAAGCTTATAGCGTTCCCATGCCTCAAATAAGGACTCATCGGGATGCTGCCGAAAATTACTGATTTCATTCCGTAGTTTCGTCACCATCGACGGTGGAAAGTATTTCGCCAAGAATTTGGAGATCATTTCGTCGAAACTATGGATTGAGTTCTTGGGAAGACGATCAAACCATGCGGTGGCATGAAGCGTCAAGGAATATGGAAAGAGGTATAAGCGAAGGGCGTCATCGGTGACCCCATTTTGCTTCATACTTTGGGTGACGGTGAGAAATTTGTCGAGATGCTTGTTGGCATCGTCACCCGGTGATCCGTTAAATTGGCAAAAACTTTGGACTTGTTGAATCATGTGATGCTTAAGTCCAAAATCCGTGGCCTCGATGTTGACCGGGGCAATAGGGCCGCCCCGTCCATCCATCGTGGGTTGGCAAAGCTCCTCCATCGTTCGGAGATCAGGAGCTTGATTTTGTGTCATGGTGGGTTGTTCAACGGTACGTATATCGGGTACGTTTGCTTGGTTACGGTTACGTCTACGAGCTTGCGAGCGAGTGCGCATGCACTTCTAAAAACAACACTTTCAATTAAAACAAGACCGAGGCAAAACACAGTGAACTTAAACCAATAATCCCACGTGAAATGATCACTTCTATAAGTAAAACGCACAAAGGAGCGGAGAGACTTTGTAGGTCAGCGCGAAGCTTATTAAAAACCCGTCTCTTTTCAGCCGCAATTTAATGTCAGGCCGTCCTTATACCCCTCACACAGTTTGTTAAACCGATAAAAGTAAACCAAAACACGAGCGACACAAAGGCAAGTTTTAAATCTTTAGTTCGGGAACTTATAATGATAACACCTCAGTTGAGAATGTTATATTGATTGTGTCTTCTATTTATTTAAAACAACAAGGAAAATCTTTTTGTATTTTTAATCTTTTACATATATATACAAAGAAAAGAAAAATATTTTTGTATTTTGTATTTTTATAAAAACAATAACTTCACGAGGAAGGTTCTTCAAGTCACTAATCGCAAAAACTTCACGATATTGTCGCAACACACCTCCCCGGCAGCGGCGCCAAAAGTTGATTCGTGTAAAGTGAGTGGTGAAAAACACAATATCAATATATATCAAATTAACCGTAAAATTCGACAAATTAACCCTTTAGGAAAAAGGTCAACGTACCAAACCTTACGGGTGTGATAAAAGTGATACCGGAAAAGTGATTTCCCGGGTCGTGTCCCAACGAGGTGTGAATGGAAGGATTCGTTGATTTTCGTGATTTGAACTTGAATTGGTTTTAATGATTTGTTTGGTTTGAATTACGTTTTCTACAAATTAATGAACGTGAAGGTAATTAAGGCAAGGGACCCCTAAATAACTAAAAATAAACTATCACTAAGCCTAAGGAATGATAAAACGAAGCTACACTAAGTCCTAGGGTGCTAAAACGTAAAAACGTAAAAAAACGGCAACCACCCGAGCCATAAACGTAAAAGTTTTGCAATTTAAGGGCGACGGGTGTGAAATTAATTTTCCTACGTTCTTTTTGTCTAAAAATAATTTTAGAAAAAAGCCGGGAATTTTTTCGACTTTTAAAATAATTACTACGAATTAAAAACTATTAAACACTAATTAAATGATTAAAAATATTAGACTAATTTTGAAAAATCTGAAAAATTCACAGAAACTACTTTGATCTATGCTGGACCTAGGAAAAATAAGAAAACCTGGTATTGTTTGGGGAAATAAGCAGTGAATAAGCTCGAAAGAGCTTATAGGTAAAACTGACTTAAGGGTTAAATGGTTTGTTTGTGTAAAATCCAATGAGACAAGTCCCAAGGGCGCGTTGGTTGAGGTGTTGTGTGTGAGCTGGATGGCGTGGGTTCGAGTCCCAGCTATGCCAGTTTTTTGCAAAACATTTTTTTTTTAGATTTTTCTTTTTGGAAACTAAAGTACCAACAAAAATAAGACTTTCACTAAAACTGAAACTTGGGAAAAGCTTGAGATAAGCTGGAAACAGCTTATTCCTCAACTGGTTTGGACAAGTTTTTTTGGACAGATTTTAAACAAGCACCTCTTAGCAAAACTTTAAGCAAAATGGAGCATGAAAAGCAATTTCAACTGATGGTTAAGCTAACAAGATGACTAACAGACCAAATCATACATAAATAAGCTAACATTAAGCAATAATCTATGGGAAAAACAGTTGACTTTAGGAAATTAACTAAAAAATCTTAAAACTAAGAAGAGTGGGGATAAGCACTAAGTTTGTTTTAATAAGCACTAAGGGAAGTCTAATAAGCTAATCCTAAGCTAAGCTATCCTAACAGCACTAAAGCAAACCTAATAATCAATAAGAATCCTAAATAAGCTACTTAACTCTACTGATAAGCTAATTAAAGAATGACGAAAAAGGACCTGTGGTGCAGCAGGCTGCAACAGCCAAGGGGGACCTGTTATAAGCTTATTTGAGAGCTGAAAAGTGGACTTCCAAAGCTAAGACAAGCTACAACAGTGGAGTTAGGATAATGGAGATTCACAAAAAGCTGATTGGTTGTCAAGAAAGAGCTAATTACAGCTTAAAAATAAGCTGATAACAGCTTGGTTTGGCCAATAATTTGCTGATGCAGAACACAAAAAGGTAGACAAATGATGGATTTCAATGTTCAATTTGACTAAGCTAGAGATAATTGAGATGCATACAACTGAAACAAAATGAAGTTATGGACAAAAGGATTTGAGAAAAACCAAATTTACCCACTTAAGACACCAATTAAGCTAAGAAAAATGCCCAAGTACAGCAGCTTCAGCTGCTGTCCTTTACAGTTAATAAAGACAGAAAACACCCTTTTTTTCAACTTGATTCCCACAGAACTTTTTCAAACTGATCTTAAACTTGTAAAAACCGATTAATGAGCTAAACTAAGTTTGACCTTAAAAGTCAAACGGGTAAAAAGTAAATTTATGACCATTTAAGGGCTTGACCCAAACAACCCTTTAAGGGATACAATACTTAAACTGGTTTAAAAAAATGGAATTTGGTTTCACTTGATGAGAACTGAATTTAGAACTAAAAAGAACACTTTTAGAATGCAATTAAACTTATCACGACCAATAAGCAGTTAAGTATTATTGAGACAGAATTGAAAGAAAATTTTCATTAATAAAAGCAAAAACTACAACTGGAATTTTAAAAGAAAGAAACTAAAAATAAAACTAAACTAGGGTGCCTTATCAAAGTGGCTACAAGCTTAATTTATACTAAGTCACTAAGTCTTCCAAGTTCTCATCTCTTGTGTTTCTTCTGTGAGATAAAGCAGGCCAAAGGCTCATTCTTGTGCTTCTTGAATTCATCCAAGCCATCCAATAAGTAGGTACACTTTGGGAGAAATCTGAGCCATCCATTGAGTTCTTTTGAAGCTGGGATTGGTGACTTGGCCATTGGAATGAGTTGGAAACATAAGTAGTGGGTTTGGGTTTTGGGAAAATCCGGGTAAAAGGGATTAAGGGAGAGTTAGGTTTTGGTGAAGGTGGTTAAAGAGAGGCAAAGGGGGTTGAGTGTTTGGGAAGCAGAGAAAGAGGAGAGTAGGTTTTGTGGGGAGTGGTAAAAGGGTGATGTTGGTTCTGGGTTTCAGAGAAAGGGGAAAGGAGGAGGGAAACGTTTTTATTATTGGTGATGGGGGGGTCAAAATGGAAGGGAGGTCAAGTGGGGATGTGGCAGGGGTCAAGTGGAAGTGGGGGGTTCAATTGGTTTGGTATTATAATCACAAGGACCATATTTGCCATTCCACAAAACTAGAGGGACTGAAACTGCACTTTTCCCAAAATTTATCAAAAGGACCTATTATGACAAGTTTAATTTTCCCAAGGACCAAAAATAATAATTTTCAAATTAAAAATGTCCTGGGGTAATTTCTGTCAATCTTTGAAATTTCAGGGACTAAAGTTGCCATTTTTGCAAAATTGAATTTTATAAGGCTAATTTTGACAACTTGAAAATCCCTGAGGGCCTTTTATGAAAAATTAACTTGTTTTGAATAACCAGGGACTAGATTTGACAATTTATGCATAAAATACAGTCTAAATATTTTTTCTATCTTTTTGAGACTTTTCAAAGTGTTTTTGACTGTTTTTGCAGTGTAGAAGGAATAAAAATGATGAGTATTTACACACTCATCAGTGAGTGGTTAGTATTTTAGTCCTCAAAATACATTGTGTGTGGGAGTGGTTGTACCCTTGGAAAGAACTCGACATCTAGCTTAGTGTCGGAAATAGTGTAAGCAAAGTGTAAAGGTTTTCTCCGCCGGTGAAAGGAGCTTGTTGACTAGTGAAGTTAAACTCTCGAGTGTGAGACTCGGGGAGTGGAGTAGGGCAAGGAAAAAGAGTCCTTGTAGACCGAACCACTATAAACAACTTGTTGTGGTTTGATCATTTCTTTCCTTATTTACTCTTTACATATTGCTTGCATATTTCATTAACATATCCAAGATCAATATCAATTGATCTTTCAATAAGTTTCAAAACAAAGTTTTTAATTGGTAAACTATTAAACCTCCCTTCTAGTTTTCTACAACTGGTACCAGAGCCTCGTTGCTCAAGAATTTCTAAAATAACTTGTATTTTATAAAACTTGAAACGATCCATGGATTCTGAAAACTTTAAAGAAGGGCAATCTATGCAAAGACCACCACTCTTTGAAACCAATGGATTTATCTATTGGAAAAACCGTTTTGAAACATATGTAAAATCAAAAGATATAGATCTTTGGTTTATTTTTGTTAAAGGGGATTTTAGTTCTACAACAAAAGATATTTCTGTTGATGAACAAAAGAAATTAGTTGCTAAAAATAATGAAGCTAAAATGATGCTTTATAATGCTTTACCTAGAAAAGAATATGAAAGAATTTTTATGTGTGAAACCGCCAAAGATATTTGGGAATCTTTAATTGTTACACATCAAGGTAATTCACAAGTCAAGGATAACAAAATTGATCTTCTTGTTCAACAATATGAACAATTTGTTATCCCTGAAGTTGAAACCATTGATTGTGGCTTTGCTCGCTTTAATACTATTATTACATCACTTAAAGCACTTGATGAATCTTTTCGTAGTAAGAACTTTGTCAGGAAATTTCTTAGAGCACTCCATCCCAAATGGAGAGCTAAAGTGACCGATATTGAAGAATCAAAAGATCTCTCAAAAATGTCACTAGACGAGCTAATCGGTAACCTCAAAGTTCACGAAATGATAATGGAAAAAGATTCGGAAATCATCAAAGGAAGAAGGGAGAAGATCAAATCCGTTGCTCTAAAAGCAAAGGCGGAATCAAGTGATGACGACGAATCTTGCTCCGGTAGTGAAGATGAGGAGTATGCCATGGCCGTTAGAGATTTTAAGAAGTTCTTTAGAAGAAGAGGAAAGTTTGTAAGACAACCTCGAGAAGAAAAGAAGCCATTCCGAAAAGATCGGGATGACAAAAAGGGTAAAGGTGAAAGAAAGTGTTTTAGATGTGGTGATGCAAGTCATCTCATAGGAGAATGTCCCAAGCTACCTAAAAGCAAAACTCAACGAGCTTTTGTAAGTGGTGCTTGGAGTGATAGTGAAGACGATGAAGAATCAAGCAAGAAAGAGATCGCTCTAATGGCACATGAGTCAAACGAGGTACTTTCCGACTCTTCTTATTCTTCTATTGATGATGACACTTTGCAAAAACAATATAATCAATTGTGTGAGCTAAGTCTAAAAATCATAACTAAAAATAAATTTTTAAAAACCAAAAAGGAATTTTTGGAAAATGAAGTTTATGAGTTAAAAGAAAAAGTAAAACGACTTGAAAAAGGAAAAGCAAATGACGATGGTTGCAAATCATGTCAAGAGCTTAATCTTTAAATAGAAAAACTAAAGCTCACACAAAATGTTCTAATCGAACAAAACTCTAAATTTAAAAGGTTTAACAAAAACATCACACTTGCCGATGAAATAGTTAAAATACATAAAACACCAGGAGATATGAATAGGCTAGGATTTAATGAGGTATTAATTCCAAAGAGTCAAAATAAAACAGCCGAAAAGGACGAACAAACTGTCAAAACTGCTGCAGTACAGCACGGACCAGACGGACCCAAAATAATGGTTCCGTCCGTTGAACCAAATGGTGCCGTGGGTACTTCAGCAGGACAGAATGTTTGCAATACGGACCGTAGTGAATTTGTCAAAGAAACAAAGAAAACCAAAGATATTGTTAAACTAAAACCAGCTGTTACATCAGGAGTAGGACTTGAAAAAAATGAATTTAGATCAAAAACTACTCAACAACGACATAAAACACCTTTTGCCAAACGCCCCTTTCCTAAAAGCAACCACAACGTATATCCCAACTACCAATACAACGGTTGGAATCAAAACTTTCCTAGACCATATCAAACTCCAGAATACATGTCATGGAACTCTTACCCATCGTTTCCATACATGAATCAAATAAATGGTATGTTTAACCCAAACGGACCCATGAGATATTGGGGACCAAATGCTTGAGTTATTTGCTTCTTAGGTATGCTTGAAAGTTGGATTGGAACCTGATGAATGGATAAAAGATAGTGGATGCTCACGACACATGACGGGCAACAAAAGTCTCTTCTCATCATACCAAGAGTATGACGGAGGTAATGTCACTTTTGGTAGCAATCTCAAAAGCAAAATCATTGGCAAATGTACGATTGCTCATAGCTCCCTAACTATTGAAAATGTTGCTCATGTAGATAGGTTAGGATTTAATCTACTTAGTATTAGCCAATTATGTGATAAAAAGTATAAAGTACTATTTGATGAAAATGGTAGTAAAATACTAAAAGATGGTATCACCATAGCTAAAGGAGTTAGGAAAAATAACATATACGTCATGAAAATAGATAAAACATTGAATGACAAACTTTGCCTAACAACGTTAGATGATAGCTCATCTCTTTGGCATAGACGCTTAGGTCACGCTAATATGAGACTTATACAAAACCTATCTTCAAAAGAGCTAGTTAGGAATTTACCAAAACTAAAATATGACCAACACTTTTGCGACGCTTGCAAAATTGGTAAACAAACCCATAGTAGTCACAAATATAAAAATATGGTGTCCACATCTAAATGTCTAGAATTATTGCATATGGACTTGTTTGGACCATCCGCTATAAGAAGCTACGGAGGCAACTTATACACTTTAGTCATAGTAGATGATTACTCAAGGTTTACTTGGACGTTGTTTTTGAAAACCAAAAATGAAGCTTTTGATAAATTTGAAATTCTTAGCAAGAAAATTCAAAATCTACTAGGTGTTAAAATTGTGTCGATCCGAACGGATCATGGTCGTGAATTTGACAACGAAACTCAATTTGGAAACTTTTGTAATGCAAATGGTATAACACATAACTTTTCCGCTCCACGAACACCTCAATCAAATGGAGTAGTTGAACGTAAAAATAGAACAATTCAAGAAATGAGTAGAACAGTGCTTAATGAACAAAACATTCCTCAAAAGTTTTGGTGTAACGCCGTTGACACTTCTACATATATTTTGAATAGAGTCTTAATACGTCATTTCTTAAACAAAACACCATATGAGCTTTATAAAGGTAAAAAGCCAACGTTAGGATATTTTAGAGTCTTTGGTTGTAAATGCTTTATTCTTAATACTAAAGATTATCTCACCAAGTTTGACCCAAAGTCTTATGAAGGTGTATTTCTTGGTTATTCTCAAACTAGTAAAGCTTACATTGTCCTAAACAAAGAAACAATGATAGTCGAGGAATCGTTGAACATAACATTTGACGAAAGTCCACCTCCCTCTAAGACATCACCTTTGGTAGATGATGACTTAGTTGAAAGTCAAATGATAGAAAGTCAAATTAATAATAACAAGGAAGATGAACCATTAAATAAGGAAATTGTAAACATTAAAGAATCTAAAAGTCATCATTTAGACAAAGTCATAGGACAACTTAATCAAAGAACCTTAAGGTCACAAGCCCAAAATCAAAGTAATTATTTTTGTTTTGTATCCAGCATTGAACCGAAAAACATAAATGAAGCAATAAAAGATGAATCATGGGTAATTGCCATGCAAGAAGAATTAAACCAATTCGTTAGAAATGATGTTTGGAAATTAGTTCCAAAACCCAAAGATCAAACTATAATTGGAACGAAATGGGTCTTTCGGAATAAAATGGACGAAAATGGTGTAGTATCTAGAAACAAAGCTAGGCTTGTTGCACAAGGTTATAATCAACAAGAGGGGATTGACTATGATGAAACTTATGCACCGGTAGCTAGACTTGAATCTATTAGAATATTACTTGCTTATGCATGTGCTTATGACTTTAAATTATTTCAAATGGATGTTAAAAGTGCTTTTCTTAATGGGTTTATTAACGAAGAAGTGTATGTTGCTCAACCTCCCGGTTTTACCGACTTTGAGAAACCACATCATGTCTTCAAACTCAAGAAAGCATTATACGGCCTTAAACAAGCACCAAAAGCTTGGTACGACCGACTTAAGACTTTTCTTATTGATAACAAATACACTATGGGATTAGTAGATAATACTCTTTTTACCAAGAAAAAGGAATAACAAATTATCATTGTTCAAATATACGTTGATGACATTATATTCGGATCAACTTGTCAAGAGCTATGTGATGATTTCTCTAAAATCATGCACGACGAGTTTGAAATGAGTATGATGGGCGAATTAAATTTCTTTCTAGGACTTCAAATTAAACAACTAGAAGATGGCATATTTTTTAATCAATCTAAATATATAAAAGATATGCTTAAGAAATTTGGTCTTGAAGATTCCAAACCAACTAAAACACCCATATCCTCGGACACTAAACTCACCAAGGACGAAGAAGGTGAATCCGTAGATAACACTAAATATAGAGGAATGATTGGTAGCCTACTCTATCTTACGGCTAGTAGACCCGAAATTATGTTTAGTGTTTGTCTATGTGCTCGCTTTCAAGAAAACCCAAATGCATCACACTTAGAAGCCTTAAAAAGGATTTTTAGATACATTAAGGGAACAACATGTTTAGGATTATGGTATCCCAAAGGAACGGGTGTAGAAACCATAGTGTATGCTGACTCGGATCATGCCGGTGATTATGTCGATAGAAAAAGTACAAGTGGTATTTGCACTTTTGTTGGACATTGTCTCACCTCATGGTTTGCAAAGAAGCAAACGGCTTTAGCCATCTCAACTACTGAAGTCGAGTACGTCTCAGCCGGAAAAGCATGTCAACAAGCTCTTTGGATGAAGCAAGCTCTCGTAGATTATGGAATTCATCTCAACGACATTGTGATACTTTGCGACAACAAAGGAGCCATCGATCTCAGCAAGAATCCCGTTCAACATGCTCGTACAAAGCATATTGAAATCCGTCATCACTTTCTTCGCGACAATGTTCAAAAAAGGAAACATCTCAATCGAGAAAGTATCCTCCGAAGACAACATTGCCAACATCTTAACTAAGCCTCTTAAACGAGAACCTTTTAATCTTCTTAGACTTGGTTTAGGGTTAATGGAACCAAACATGTAGGATAAACATAGCCCAAAACATTAGAATAGTCAAAACAAAACAATTTTATCTTGTATCTGCTACTGTAGCCACGGCACCAAATGACAACACGGACGGAACCAAAATTTTGGTACCGTCTGGTCCGTGGTGTCTACAGAAGCAAAACTGCTACCTACAAAACATCTTCTTCCTCAAAACCCACTTTACCAAAACGTGTAAACATTAAACCAAGCTCATTATTGACACCTTCCCACTTACTAATCACTGAAGATAACATCATTGTAAGTATCCTAACTACATTTTATCTCTTAATTCTGAGTCTAGGATTCTTATTTATGCACAAAACTATTACAAATCATTACATGGGGTTTTATGTATGCTTTTATACTAAATATGAATTCAATTGGCAAAATGCATAACTAGTCATTGAAATTAGGTACTACATTATCATATTGCATAAACAAATCATGCTTCCCACTAATTAATAGATAATGAATATAAGGCCTTATTCAAATAACCAAACACCCCATGTCAAAATTTTTGAAAAGCTTCTCACTTGTAGGAAAACAATGTTTTTTCCATTGTTAATACAAATAGAAACGTTAGATTTTCATCACTTGCATGCTCTTGAATACTAAAGGTATTGCATAACTAATATGCATTCCCGGGTATATTCAAATGAAGCCACATTGAATTAGGAGCATTTGGGTTATCTCATGGTATTTGCCAAACACCCCACTAAAACCATTTTTGTGCATAAAATGAGTCGAGATAACCGTAACTCCAAATCGTTTTCATATAGGCACACACTAGAACCAAAACGTTAAAGTTTATTCTCATTTTTAACATATTAATTCTTGCTCTTAGGAATAACCATGGTAGCCGCAAGATTCTATGATCATAAAGACACCCTTGGCTATATTCCCAAACATCACAAAACCAAAGGACTTTCCAAGGAACAAGTAGAAATATTTAGGAGTCTAGAATCAAGGTATTTCCATGAGGGTAGAACCATTCACTCATCCTTCCTTGAAAATACCAATCTCCGTGAAGAACTAGCCGTCATTCAATTCGATTGTCTTCTTGACATCGATGAACCAATTTGTCCTAGATTTGTGTTAGAATTCTATGCTAGTGTGACCGGCTTTAGTGATGAAGACGATGATGAATTTTGTCTTAGGTTTAAAATCAATCAAAACGACTACACCATCACCTTACCAACCTTGCTCAAGTGCTAGGAATTCCCAACCGAGGGACTTGTGTGTACTCGGATAAGTGGTCACTCACCGTTCTTGATGCAATCAATGACCGCACTCTTCCCTACCAAACCCGTTTGGCCGATAAGGATGTTATCCGTGAACACCTATTTAACCCAAGGGGTGATACAACCCGAGTTACCCGAAAGGGAAAAGAGGTAAACTGAGATCCATATGGAATGGAGCTAAATGAACTTAAGCCCGAATTTAAGAAATGGGAGGAGCTACTTAGAGCCAACGTCATTAGCACCATAGGAAATAGGGATCACATCAACGCTTGCCTTTGTCACATGCTCTACAACTTGTCCACCCGACAACCATTCAATTTAGCTTACTACATTGCTAGGAGAATGATTGATATTCCAACTCAAGGATCGGTTGCTCTTCCATACGGGATGCTTCTCACCCGTCTCTATAGAAACTTTGCACCAATTCCACCAAGCCCAAAAGGGATGCACCTTCACTATGAGCTCATCCCTCACATCTTTGTACCTTTAAGTGATGAACGAGTTGCTAAGACAAAAGGCAAGAGAGCAAAACCTCCAACTCCATCATCATCATCATCAAATAGCTCCGATGATGGTCTTCCAAACTCTCGTCTTCCACCTCATGAGTATTATGCATCTCTTTTAGAGATTGAGAATGAATCAGCAGAGTTCAAGCAAACCAAGCAGATGTTCAAGTGCCTTGGTAGAATGATGACCAAGATTTACAAGAAGTTGGATAAGTGAAAATTGTTTTAAGGAGCGTTTGGAACAATACATTATGTCTAATATTTGATACTATTTGATTGTTTTTATCTTGTAGGATGATAATATAACTTCAAAAAATGATGTATGCTAACAATCTTATGCAGGGAGATAGCACAAGTATGCTATCAAATTTTACCCATTTTCACTATAACGTGAAAATCACTTAGCCTTGCTCAAAATCCATGCTCCATTATGTTTGTGCTTGTGTTATTTACTTTTCCTAACTAGAAATGTTTAGTGTCACAAGTTTTGAGAAAAATTTCAGGTTTCAGAAAAGTCCCCGACACCTTAAAATATACTCTGTGAAGTTTTCTGCACTACACAGATCAGACGGCGCCAACGTTTTGGTTCCGTCTGTTTTGAGAATTGGTACCGCCGTACCTGTACATGCGGACCAGACGGCACCCTTTTAAGGGTTCCGGCCGTGTAAATTTTTGGTGTCGTGGATCCTCCAGGTAACTTTCTGAATTTCGACTCTTTCGTGATTCCAAATTACCATCCATTGTTTATAAGTCAATCTTAACTAGTTTATACACTTATTAGAACTAGTATAATTCACTTAGGCATATAAGAAATCCATTTCCCACCAAAATTCAAAAATTTGAAAAATCCACCCAAGGAGCCCTTTGGCATAAAGGAAGGAACCAAATTTTTGGTACCTTCAAATCCGTGGGTAATCTGATTGTTAGGAAATTCCACTCATTAGAACACATTTATTGCAAATCTTTTCTTCTTCACTCCATCTCTCTTGTATGGATTGACTTGGGTGATATGACTAGCATTCAACCCACTTCTCCAAATCCTTTCTTGGAGGACTTAGATGACTTGCCTCCTAGGCCAAATCATCCACCACCATTGCCATCCTTTGGCACAATTGAGCGAATAGCTCATGAGTCACCGAGGTCATCTTTTGACCCAAACGCCCCACTAGGGCCAAAACCTCTTCTCTTCCACCCCATTCACAAAGACATTCATGGTCCTTTGTATGGGGACCATCCACTCCCCACATCAATGTCCCCTCATCTTGAGGACATTGAGGAGTGCATGTGGGATGTCAATCCCACAAGAGAGGAGATTCAAGCGGAACTCCACAACCTCCACCAATTTAAAGGCATGGTGGATTCTCACCTTAGTGAGACTATGCAAATGCAAAATGCTTTGCTAGCCTCCATCATGACCACCCCAAACATCCCCACCAACACCAACACATCTACCATTCCACCACCACAACCTCACCAAACATACTATCCTCCTAGGCATGGTTGCTCCACTTGTGAGCAAACGGCCCAAACCGTTGAAAGGACCCGGGTTATGGTCCATGACTTTCAAGAGGAAATGAGGTTCATCCTCAATCACATCCTTGAGCGCCTCAACGCTCTTTCTCATCCACCATCTCATTAGGATGTCATAGACTAGCATTTCTAAGTTTTTCTTTTCTTAGGATTATTTTATTTCTCTTGTACTAAAACACATCATTGTGTTCTCTTTTCATGATCTTTATTCATGAAAAATTTTAACTAATGAATGGTGTTTTTTATATTGTTGGTGCTTTTACATACTGTTTGGAAATGTTTGTGAATGATCATTATTACTAACATTTTTTTTTGTAGCTTTATTTTCACAATCCATGTATCTTCCCATTAAGCACCCAATTTAGGGGGAGCTTTTATCAAGGGGGAGATAATGGCTCGGGCTCATTACATTCCGCATCGCCTCTTCTTTTTGTTGAGACAAAAAGGGGGAGAAAATATAGAACTTGTTTATATTTGACTTTTCTGAAAAAGTCAAACTGCATACATTGACTTTCTGAAAAAGTCAAACATGATACTTCATTGGTAATACTTGACTTTTCTTAAAAAGTCAACTGCATACTTTGACTTTCTGAAAAAATCAACATCATGCATCAACTAGTGAATACTTTGACTTTCTGAAAAAGTCAAACATCATACACTTGCATTATCATTTTCTTTTCAAGTTCTAAAACTAATATTTTTATAACTCTTGCACAAACTTTGTATCTTTTATAAAAATAAAATTTATATTTTGTCCTCAACAAAAAGGGGGAGATTGTTAATACAAATATCGTCATTAAACGTTATTTATATTTTTGATCTTTACCTGAGTTTTGTTAACGACAAAAGTGAATTTAATTTGTATAAAAGCTTAAAGCTTGTCAAGTTTAATAGATATTAAAACAAGCTTTTTCAAACAATATCTTCATCATTTAAGCATTTACATTGTGACTAATCATATATCAATATGAGTCTAAGCATAATGTATGATAGTAGTTTTTAGAATGTTTTAGTTTCTTAAAAACTAAACATTTGCATATTTCTAAAAATAGAAAGACAACACATGACATCATGTGATGCATCATGGAAATCATTGAAAGATTTCATTAGATATTTTGTGTGGATTTGTACTCTTCAAATCTTACACAATCTTACATAGATATGGTTGACTTTGGCAAGATCTTGATATCTTGGCTATCAGACCTGGCGGCACCAAAATCCACAACGGGCGGAACCCTTTTAAGGGGTCCGCGGTCCGTGGATGCTGCTGATGGTTTTGGCTATAAATAGCAAAGCCAAACCAAGTAGTTTTTCATCCCTTTCTATCATACTCTCTTACATATCTTCTCTCTAACCTTTCTAACTCAGTTTCATATCATATTAGTGATCTCTTTTGTAGCAAAGAAGATCAAGTCACATTCAAGCTTCAAACGAAAAGTTGGAAGTCTTGTTTGTTTAGTGTTGTATGATCTTGTGTTGATTCATACTTCATTGTTGTATTAAACCATCATAATCTTGTGAGTGTGAGTGGTTAGTGATTCGTGCTAAACCGTCAAGTTTTCTCACACAAGCTAGCCACTTGTGAATGGCTAACCGTAAGAAACTTAAAACAGTTCAGACACAAATGCAATGAAGATCAGGAGAGTATAGGGTTTCCCCAGGTCGTTATGTCCCAACGAGCTGTGCGATGAATCACCAAACGAATAGTGATCGAGAGAATTTGAACGAAAAAGAGTTTTGATTGATTATGAATAATTATACTTAAAGGAAAAGTTTATAAATTACAGGGGCTTAAATGCAAATTAAAGAAAATTAAAAAGATAAAATATATTAAATAAACGCTATCACTATTTGCAAAATGATGTTTTTGATTTTTCTTTTATAAAACTTAAATTAAAAACTACGTGACGTACAAAAGAAAATGTAAAACTGAAACAATATTAATCCTAAAAATATGAAAATAATATTTTTACAAACCTAATGATAAAAGAAAATTTTTAGAAAAAGAAAATTATTTTTAAAACTATTTATCTAATTATTATTAATTAAAAACTATTTTTACTTATTTAATAATAACCTAAAATACAAGAAAATATGAAATAAAGCTAGAAAAATGAAATTATGACTTGGAAAAATCTAAAATAACTAAAGAGAATTTTCAAAACTAATTTTATATTTTTCTGATTATTTTTCTATTTTCTATGAATTAAAAACTATTTAAAACTACTTAAATTGCTTAAAAATACAAATTTAACTAAGAAAAATCTGGAAAAATATTTTTTTGACTTTTTATATTTATCTTAACCTAGGAAAAATGAAAACTTATTTTTTTGAAGTTTTTCTGATTTAATTGTATTAAAAGCTAATTAAAAAGGCTTAAAAACTGATTTAAATGAAGAAAAATAGCAAACTGACTTAGAAAAATCTGAAAAATTCAAGAAAAGTCTAAAATAATATTATGAATCTAAGAAAAATATAAAAATAGTGGCTTGTGTGCAAGAATATGGAACTGCAATGCAAAGTGCTTATGAATACTTGAAATAAGCAAATGAACACCAAAGACCACCAACTGAACACAGAAGCTATAATAAGCTATAAATACTCAAAATCAACCAATTACAACTATCCTAAACATCTGAAATTCAAACTACACAGATATGATGATTTGAGTTAAAGTGCTTAAAACAGATTTTACCTCCTACTTTGCAGCTAAAGAATAAGCTACCCAATAAGCTAAGACTTAAAACCAAAAGTTGGAACCTAAACTAGACCTGGCCAAGAACCTGTAAACCAAAAATGAGCCTTGGACAAGCTCTTATGAGCTTGTTACAGTCCCTGCTCAAAACTGAGAAAACTCAGTATTCACTGAGTTTGTGAACAGGGCAGATAAGCCCTGTTTGACAAGGTAATTTGGAGCTTGTAGAAAATTTCTAAAATTCAATAAAAATCATAATAAGTAACTAGACCAGCTGAACTAGAAAAACCCCAAGTTTCACTTGATTTGGCCCAAAACTGAACCCATGAAAAATCACCCCAGTTGGGTGAAAACTGGATTTTATGGTTTTTGACTTTTGAAAACAGTTTTGATATGTTGACTTATTTGAGATTTGAGCTCAATTTGTGGACTGATTATGATGTTATAAGATAAAATAAAGTTATATTAAGCTACTTTACTGAAATTTGAACACAAATCAAGCTTTTGGTTTGACAAAATTCCAACAGTTAAGAATTTAAGACAGATTCTAGATAATTTTGACTTTGAGCTTATGAAGAAGCAAAATTATGACAGATATGATTCTAGCAGACCTAATTGAGACTAAGCAGACATATATTAAACACAAACCACAACTCAAACTAAGATAATCCTACTGAACCAAACACACCTTTTCACAACTGTTAAACTACTACTTCTACTTAACTGATTATCTAGCCTCTATTAACACTGAAACTAAACCACTCTAACCTAATAACAGTTAAATGAACATATCTAAACTAAAGCTAACAGTAAATTAAGACAGATATAGATTATGCAAAAATTACACTATTAATGAAAACAAATGAAATACTCACATGCAGTCCAGCTTATTAGCCACTCAAACCAGACCCATAACTACTATTCTAAGCCATTTCCAACCCCAAACCAGCAATGCATCAACCCAAATCCACTTCCATTTCCAAATGATGATTCAGTTTGACTTTCGTTGACCAAGAACCAAAGTTGCTTGAAATTGATTGATAAGCTTACAAAAAGCTATAAGTAGCTTATATAAGCTTATTTGGCTTTAAAAATAAGCTACTACAAGCTTGGATATAAGAGTTTAAAACTGAATATTGCAACAGTGACATGAAAACATGAAATGAAAATTCAAACTTGAATTGATACTTGAAATTAGTTTGAATACACTAAAATAACTTAGTTTGTTACAACTACACTTGAAATTACAACTGATAAGCTATTTAAGACATAGAAACTTTAAAAACGACATACATTTTAATATAGGGCAAATGACAAAAAAATGCATCGAACTTGACACTTTATGTGATTGTGTGTAGCCAACTATTTTTTTTCTTATTGTATGTACTGAACTTTCAAATTTCGATCATTGTGTGTATTCTATGACTATTCTGCCATGTAAAATGACCATTTTACCCTTCGAAATTTGAAAAAATTAAGGGTAAAATTGTCACAAAATACACACAATAATCGAATTTTGAAAGTTCAGTACACACAATAAGAAAAAAAATAGTTGACTACACACAATCATAAAGAGTGTCAAGTTCGATGCATTTTTTTGTCATTTGTCCTTTTAAAATAAAACTAAGTGCTCCTCGTTTCTTGCTATCTCTTGCTTCCTTTTTTATAGCAAATGGCTTGCCACTTGTTTCTGAGCATATCCCACCACTTTTATTGGCCATTGGATCAGTTGAAGCATTATTGGCCGTTTGATGCATTTTTGGCGCCAAAAGTGTTTTTAGCAGTGTGGGTTGAGTGCAAATGTTGAAGAAGCATTAAATGTCTTTTGGAGTTTGGTGGAGGTGGGGGGAACAAGGAGGGGTGAGGATGAGCTGGGGGGATGGGGTGAGGTTGAGTGTAGCAGGCTTAATTGGTAAAGAAGAAGAAAAGGCGGGTGGGGGTGTTTGACTTGGGATTTGACCAGGGGAAGTATATTGAAGGGGGTCCAAAAAGGCAGGGGGTCAAGTGGAATGGCAGGGTCCAAAGGCAGTTTTGACAAGGCCAAGGGGTGTAAAGGGTTTAATAATCAAGGACCTTTTTGTAATTTCTGAAAGTGCAAGGACCAATGCTGCCAATTATGCAAAGTTGTTCCAAGGGACCAAAAGTGACAAGTTTCAATAATGCAAGGACCAAAATGGACATTTTCAAAATTCCAAGGACTATTTTTGCCAAATTTGAAACTTGAAGGACCAAACTTCTAATTTCTCAAAACTTTTGATATTTTTCACCAAAGGACTAATTTTGACAACTTATGATTTTAAAAGGACCTTTGGTGATTTTGCTTTTGAAATAAGTGCTCAGGGACTATTTCTGACAACTTTTTGAAACTTGGGGGACTGAAACTGCCAATTATGCAAACTTAGCTCATTTTTCATCTGATTTTAAACATTTTGCATCTGAAACATATAAAATGCAATTTTGAGATATTTTCAGCATTTTGATGCATTTCTGAGCATTTTTAAGTGTTTTGCAGTTCAGATTTAACCAAAAATGATGAGTATTTACACACTCATCAATCCCCCACACTAAACTATTGCTAGTCCCTAGCAATCTTTTTGAGAAAAACTTAATGGATTTGAATCTCTTTACCAAAAGCCATTACTTCTGGAGTAGCCAAATGTTTTAGTTCAAGTAAGAACTATGGTACACTGATAACCATGTGATTTTGAGCAAACCACCAGCTTCCAACGGATTTGATTTGTCTTTACCAGAAGCCGTTTGCTCTGGACTAGCCAACTCTTAGATAAATTATCAATATTATCTTTGGTGAGCTGATAACCAATTATGGTTTTTCCACTGCCTTTACCACAAGCCATAAACTTGCGGGCTAGCCAAC
Organism: Chrysanthemum seticuspe; assembly: GCA_019973895.1. NCBI lineage: Eukaryota > Viridiplantae > Streptophyta > Magnoliopsida > Asterales > Asteraceae > Chrysanthemum > Chrysanthemum seticuspe. The sequence goes on from BPTQ01000003.1 coordinate 120,003,233, forward strand.
TCTTCACTTTTAAGGATATGGTGAGCTGAATACCATACAATTTTGGGCAAATTGCAAGCCGTCAACGGTTTTGAGATATCTTTACCAAGAGCCGTTTGCTCCTGGATTAGCCAATCCTTTTGTTTATTAGACATGGCGGACTGATAACCATACGTTGAGTAAGTGCAGAACACTTACTCCAAAAAAAAATTTTGGCCAAAAATGGGGGAATGAGGCGGTATAATTACATGATAAAATTCGTGAGAATTCCCCCCCCCCCACACTTAGAAATGAATATTGCCCTCAATATTCAAAGTACCGGCGGTTATGCCGAAACTGAGAACGTAAAAGGGAAATACTACGGCCATTATTTAGCAAGATTTTTTATTTTTTTATTATTTTTTTTTTCTTGTTTTTTTTTTTTTTTTTTTTTTTGAGAAAACTTATATACAACAGTGGGGGGCAACTCCCCCACACTAGGGTGGTAGAAAATAGAAAGAAGTCAGAAATATGGGTGAAAACCCATATGGCATGCTACTGTTTTTGATTCCCGAGTCGCTAGCTTGACTCGATCCCCGCATTCATTGGTTCATGGGGAAAGTTTGTAGATCCGGGACAACCACAAGAGGAATGTCCTCTCCAAAATAATGCTTCAACCGATGACCATTCACTTTAAAGTTTGGACCATCGGGTTGAGATAACTCAATGGTTCCATATGGAAATACTTTAGTGATGGTAAATGGTCCAGACCAGCGGGATTTTAGTTTTCCCGAGAAAATCTTTAATCTTGAGTTGAAAAGAAGGACTCGATCACCGACGTTGAAAACGCGGTTTTTGATTTTTGAGTCATGAATCTTCTTTGTCTTTTCTTTGTAGATCAAAGAGTTCTCGTATGCTTGATCACGGAGTTCATTTAATTCATTCATTTGAACTTTCCGGTGATCACCAGCTGTCTGAATATCGAAGTTGGCATGTTTCAAGGCCCAGTATGCCTTGTGCTCAAGCTCAACCAGCAGATGACATGCCTTCCCGTATACAAGCTTGTATGGAGTACACCCGATGGGTGTTTTATAAGCTGTACGGAAGGCCCAGAGTGCGTCAACTAGCTTATCCGACCAAGAGGCACGATTTTCGCCTACTGTCCTTTCCAAGATTCTTTTAATCCCTCGGTTGGAAACTTCCACTTGCCCACTTGTTTGGGGGTGGTACGCAGTAGAGAGACGGTGAGTTACACCATACTTTTGCATGACTCTGTCAAACTGGTCATTGCAGAAATGCGTACCACGATCACTGATTATAGCTCGTGGAGTTCCAAACCTAGCAAAAAGAGATTTTAAGAATTTCACAACAACTCGGGCATCGTTGGTAGGCAAAGCCTTAGCTTCAACCCATTTTGACAAGTAGTCAACGGCCATGAGTATGTATTTATTACCGCGAGAAGAAGGAAATGGCCCCATAAAGTCGATGCCCCAGATGTCAAAAATCTCACACACTTGAATGGCGTTTTGCGGCATTTCATTTCTTTGTGAGATATTCCGTGACGTTGACAAGCGTCACAGGTTTTGACAAATTCGTGGGCATCCTTGTAAATCGTGGGCCAATA